>JAGIQG010000003.1:33575702-34000739 GCA_024679065.1 Sphyrna mokarran | reverse complement strand
ATTGTTCTATGTTCTATGATAATGCCTGCCAATTGTAAATGTAGAAGAAAGTTCTCAAGTCTGCAAAATGTCTTCCCTAATGGCTGAGGATATTATGGGTAATTGAATCCCCCAGCGCTATGACTTGGAGAGGGGAAGAGCAGGAATGGTGTTGAGTAGAATTAGAAGTTGTAAAAAAGGAAGTTACAGAATGCAATGTAAATAGTTAAAGACATCATTTTATGTAATTGTTAAAAAGTATGACAGTATCTTTGGGGGAGATGTAGTATAAAAGATGTACAGATAAGATGTACACTTTAATGCTGATAATATGTTACTGTACACGAGTGAATCATATGTTAAATTCAAGACAGAGAGAAAGGGAAGATTGTTTTCCCCATTTATGGATATGGGCTTCGCTGGCTAGCCCAGAATTAATTGCTCATGCTTAATTGCTCTTTAGAAGGTTGTAGTGAGCCAACTTCTTGAACTGCTGTATGCACTGTGGTATAGGTGCATCAAGATGTTGCAAGGGAGGAATTCTAGGACATTGAATCAACAACACTGAAGGAACAGCAATATATTTCCAAGCCAGGATGGCGAGTGACTTGGAGAGGAACTCCCAGGTCGCAGTGTTCCCACTTTCCGTCTGCTGATCTTTTTGTTCTAGACAGTAATGATCGTGGGTTTGGAAGGTGCTTGTTTATGAGCCTTACTGAGTTCCTGCAGTGCCAGTTGTAGATTACACTGCTGCCACTGTTCACTAGTGGTGGGGGGAATGGGGTTGTTTGTGGAAGTGATGCCAATCAAGCTGGCTGCTTTGTCTTGGATGGATTCAAGACAATCCATCCATTCTGTCATCCAGGAAAGTGGAGCATATTCCATTACACTCCTAACTTGTGTCTTGTAGATGGTGGGCAGGCTTTGGGGAGTCAGGAAGCGAATTACTCATTTCAGGATTCCAAGCTCTGATCTGTTCTTGTAGCTTTAGCATGGCTTGCCCAGTTCAGCTTCTGGTCAATGATAATCCCTTGCAAAGATGTTGATAATGAGGCAGTCAGTGATGGTAATGCCATTGTCCTGGGCCCACTGTCTTCAACTGCCTCATCAGTGACCCTTTTTCCATCATAAGTTCAGAAGTACGGATGTTCGCTGATGACTGCAAAATGTTCAGAACCATTTGTGACTTCTCAGCTACTGAAGCAGCCCATATCCAAATGCACCAAGACCAACATAATATCCGAGCTTGTGCTGACAAGTGATAAGTAACTTCTGTGACACACAACTGCCAGGCAATGACCATCTCCATCAAGAGAGAATCTAACCATCACCCCTTGACATTAAATGACATTACCACACCCAATGAATGTCAATTGGATACCATTACACAACCATCTCCCCATTGCTTGGCACCATATCTAAGAATTATTTAACTTGTTTAGAAGGAGTACTAATAAACAAATGTTAAACAGTTACCAGGAGTATGTCTACAGTCTAAGAACTAAATTCCACACTTAGGACCCAATTTTAACATTGTGATGCACTCATTTTCGGGTGTAAAAAGATGGTAAAGATGAGCATGAAGAAAGTAGCGCAAATTCCGGGCCTTGGAACTTGAGCCTTTATGCTGGTTCCCCTTTTACGGATGTGATGGCCATTTAAATGTACTTGACTTAATGGGCTGCACTCCCAAACTTACCATCACTTCACCCTTTGCCACTGTGTTCGTCCATCCAGAATCGGTGCAAAACAGACATGCTCCATGGAAGTCTGATTCCGCCGCTCCAGACAGTGAGGAGCGAAGTGCCTAGCTTTCAATGGTTTTCTTCTTGAGGTTAGTTGAGGGAGGGGGTGTGGAAGACGGATCCTCTGCCACTCTGCCTGAGATCAGTGAGGAGGCAGGATCAGGCTGGGTGGTGGGGGTTGGGGATAAGAGAGTCAGTAATGTTGTGGGGATAGGACAATGTCTGTGGGGACCAGGGGAGGCATCATCTGGCCAGGAGCGATGTGGCAGAAGAACAGCATTCTGTCATTTTCCTTCTATGCATGCGCAGTTGGAGGCACCAATCGGAGAGTTTTGGGCATGTTAAACCCCATCCACAAGCTTCTATAGCATGATTCAGAATCACTGATATTTTTACAGGCAGATTGCGTGTGAACAACCTGAGAACGGGTCTAAAATTTGAATCTGAAACACTCCCACTTTCAAGTCCGCCCAGCACTTAGAATCAAAATGGTAAAACAGGGCTCTTAGAATCCAAGACAAAAGGATTCAATCTCAGAACATGTGATACCCATTGAACAACAGCTGGCACTGAGGTGTGCCCTGAAACAGAAAAGTCAGATCACGTTAGCAATGGGTTTTATATCTGGACACCCTCAGGAAGGAAAGCCTGAATGAGTCTGACAGCAAGAAACTGGGGGCCTTCCAGTTCCTGTGCTTCTATAGGATTTAGAAAAAAAAAATAAAGAGAATAAAAAGAAAATACAACACAGAAACCGGCCCTTTGGCCCTCTAGGTCTGTACCGATCGTGCTGCCTGACTGAACAAAAAAAAACCCCTATCCTTCTAGGGACTATATCCCTCCATTCCCATCCTATTCATGCATTTGTTAAGATGCCCGTTAAAAGTCATTATCATATCTGCTTCCAAGACCTCCCATGGCAGCAAGTTCCAGGCAAATCAAATGCTGCCCCAAGCTATGATCCTCTCGGGTACGTTACTGTGATTCTACTTCACTCTCTGGTTTTCAGCAAGGTCCTATCAGCAAGTATAAGCTGTGCATTTCGTGCCAGGTACTCGATAGCTTTCTATTTCATCAACAAGTCAACATTTTAAATCTTACTGTAAAAATAACGAGAATATCTTCCATATTGAAAAAAAAACTGTGGGATTGGAATCCCCTTCAGCTGGACTTAATGAAATACGAAAAAACCCAAAACTTGCAGACACAAGTATTGTAAATAAAGGCCAAACCTCAACATAAGACACACAGAGGCAGGCTGTACTGTAAGAAGTTCATTTCAAATAGTGAAACAGAACTACCAAAGGACCAGAAATGGAGACATTATAACAATGGTGGCACAAGATAACTATCATCATATAGCCCAGTTAAGAAGCTGAGGAGGCCACTGTTACTATCAAATGTCGCCAGACAGCAGTCATCACGTAATAACCTTCATAGTACTCAGAGAATGGGATAGACTTTTACAAGCATATTTGCTTTAGAGCCAGAGATTTCTCACCTTGGCAGAGTACATTGTTTCTGGTTATGGAAGTAACATTAATTCTGAGTGTCTGTATCAGGGCATGTAAGAGACTAAAAGGATTGAAAAATGCTAAATACTGACTACCCAGCAGGGTGGCTTCAGGAAATGTGTTCACCATCTGAAATGTGTTTATGATATTCCAATGAGAATCATCATAAAAAGGACAAGATTGGAGGTCTGGCCCTGCATTCAACCTGGTTCATAAATCTACAATTCACACCAGAAAGACCAGCAGCATAGGAGGATTGTAAGGTATAAGCCAAATCTAAAGGGTATTGGGGTTGAAATCTTCCGGTCAGTGAAATGTAACAATCAAATCCTAGGTGAGGATTGGATGGACATCAGGGGGTTCACTCTCAGTCAGTCCCTCTTTTCAATGCCAGATTGCTGGATCAGGTAATGAATGATCCCACCTGGGAGCCCAGAAGCAAATCTGACAGGGAAGGCCATTCTCAAGACTTCCCAGCTTGGACCCAATTGGGGCAGAGGTGAGTAAGAGATGAAATCACAACCCTGCACTCTCTCCAAAATCCTCTCCAGTGAGGACATTAACTTCCCCTCTGCCTCTCCCATATGTGTGAAAATGCAGGCAAGAAAAATCAACCTCATCATGTTCTGTCAGAATTTTAATTATTTTAGTAAGAACAAATCTAATAGTTCCTACTCATTAGCGATAGCTTTGAGTTCCAAAATTATTGGCTCAGTTTTTTGCCAAAGTAATGATGCTGAAACTTTCAGGGTGGGGTTTTTCCACTGCGCTTGTCCCCAAAGCAGAAAACCCTGCCTGAGTTCAATGGATACTTGCATGGTCTGCCTCTGGCCACTATGATTCCGATGGTTGGTGCGATGGGAAAATTTTTCCCTCAGCATTTACTTTTATCACTCCTCTGAAATTGACAGTAAGTCCTCAGATTTTGGTTGTGAAAGGCATGATGGTTAACACTGCTACTCACAGCACCAGGAATCCAGGTTCAATTCCTAGTGCAGATCACTGTGCGGAATTAACACATACTCCCTGTGTCTGAGTAGGTTTCCTCTGGGTGCTCCAGTTTCCTCCTACAGTCTGAAAGACATGCTGATTAAGTTCGTTCAGCATGCAAAATTCTCCCTCAGTGTATCCGAACAGGCACCAGAGTGTGGCGACTGGGGGGTTTTCACACGAATTTCATCACGATGTTAATGTGAGCTAACTTGTGACACAAACTTAAACAATCAGTTATAAGTGATTTTTTTAATGGTGTGAAATATGATATTTACTGTAGTCTTTCTGGCACTGGAAATTTAATTTTAAAAGAGTCTCATTTCTTTCATATTTAATTACTGTCAGAGATCTAAATAAATAAAAATAACACCTATTTTACTGTTTAATGTCAATTTTATTTTCCTAACCCCACCTGTCTTTTGCTCACTTTATTTTCCTTTCTTTACAAACTTTTGCAATGAATTAAATATTCTACTTCATAATTCTCAGTGTTGGTTGTGAACATTCTTCAATTTAATTGGCTGAAGAAGATCCTTATCCTATTCCCATATGGAGCAGACTCCTTGCAGAGCATGTTGTTCTGTAAATGATCTTTGCTTACTGTACATTGCTGCATAAAAACCCACAGAAAGTCTGTGGGTCGCTGTAGTGTGATGAAAGCTGACTGCTTTTTCCTTGCCACTGATTGCAGAAGTTGAGCTATTGCTGTCAAGTCAGCTGCAAACTGCTCTGATAAACTGGCCACTCAGTCTTTCTAATGCTTAAACAACCAGGTGGCAACTGAATAATAGATATATGAAGTGTTTTTTGGACCTTGTGGTAATAATAATTCCAGAATTGCCAGTAACAACAGGAAGGTGGACTTCAGATTTTGAGGCAAGCTGGAGAGATCCCAAAAAATGACTAACAGTGCTATGTTAGCAATCATTCATGTCCTGTTGCCACTGCAAGTGAGGATGGAGAATTTGGCACTCACATCAGAACGTCCCGCCAGTGTTAACAGCCAAAAGATTCTGCCTGTATGTCACAATGGCAAGAAAACTGGAGCAATCTGTGCCAGTTTGTTTAGCATGGGTCAGACTGCAATCATCTCTCATGTAGTCATTTTTTGAGAGAGTGGTGAGTTGCACACCAGTTTTGGAAGGGTCCAGGCCCAAACATAGCCATGAGCCTGGCTGCAAAATAATTGGGTGCCTTTTTGAAAGAGCACTCCGATCACACAGTGTATTAGGAGACCCCCCTTCCTCCTCCCATGGAGATTGGGACTCCCTTCCCCTTACCCCTTCACTGCATCAGCGACATGTTCCCCCCACCCCTCGTCAACAGGGATCACCGGCAATGGGGGCTTCCCAAACAATCCCCATGCTCCCTTCAGACATGCTCCCTTCATGGCCCTCAGCATGCTCCTTTCATGACCAACACTTCATGACCCCCTCTACACTTCCACTTGCACCTCAGTCTCTGTCTAGCCCACCCCTACTCAGGCACCACCTCATACTGCCCGCCTGCCCCCCATCAAGCTCCACTTCCTTGCATTATGCCTGGCCAGGATACCAGCTGGGCACTACTAGGTGGGCACTCTTCAGCCATTTCCCCAACCACCTGGGGTCTTTGATGGCCCAGTGTGGCCATCATACCTCATCTCTGCTAATGGGGACCAGTGGTGATTCTCACCATTCTCGTGCCATTCCTGAGGGTTGGAAAGTCCCGAAGCTGGGAAAATCCAGCATCAAACAAGCTGAGCATATTTAAATACCACTTTGAATATGCTAATTGGCCTCATGCCAGTTCTGGGCACAATCCAGTTTGCACCAACATTAGCGGCAATTGCAAACCGTTTGACATCAGGCATAATATCCATTTTTAAACCAGCATTCAATTTCTTGGGATCGGTGCAATCTACACAGATGCAACAAGGTTGGAAAGTTGCTCACCTGGTATAAAAAAAGTGATCAAACTTGGTGTACTTTTATTGATGCGTGCTATTTCTAGGGAAAGGAGGAGGATGAAGAATTAGCATATTTTAATAATAAGGAAGGAGAATTTACTGGTGGAAAGCATCTGCATCTGTTATTCTGCCACCCAATCTATCCAAAGGTTTATCTTTAAAGTCCTAAGGGAGAATGTCACAACTGGTTACAATTTACCAGAGAGGTTGTAGGAGTAAGATTTCTCTTTGGTTACGATACAAATAATGCACACGGCACGCAATTTTCCTTTCTGCAATCCCTCTGCTCCTTGTGGCCCCCATGCACAACCTGTAACAATAACTTTAACACCATTGAACCCTTATTTGTATATTAAAACAGTCCTATTGCTTATGAGTTGGCAGATGTGACAGCTGAGCAGTGAAATGCCCTTGTGTTGGTGGCAGCACACTATGGTCGAGGTTAAAGGGGTGCTAAGTCTGCTATCTCTATTTTAAAGCTGTTACTGCCCCATTAAAAGCCAACTTCGCTAGCAGGTTAAAATTGACCCCCAATACATTAACATTCATGCAGTTCGAAGTTCTGCTGATGAATAGTCTGCATCACTGGGACTTTATGGCTAAAATGATGAAAAGTTGAGTGGTTACGCAGGGTCAAGCAAATGCTGTGGAGTTAAGCCAGTTAAATATAGCAACAGCACCAGCTGTAACACCCAGCTTAACCCAGAGGCAGTGGCTAGCTCCAGGAGTGAGGAGGCTCCTGCTGCAATCGGGATAGTTACTCATTTGAGAGTCTGCAAAGAGTACTTTGTGTACATAATCTGGCATGAGGCAATTGTCTTGTGGAGCCTTGGTTTTTCTGCACTGCTGTTAGCTTCAACCATTTGCCTTAAGATATGCCATGTCCTCCTCTCATTAAATCTTTCTGATCTGCATGAGGTATGACTGTCTGCCAGAATTCTTTACATTCTGCTTCACAAACCTGTTTTAATTTACATTTCATGCCCAGTAGAGACATGTCCTATCCATAATTTTTAATCTCAGATTTTAAACTTTTTGGAATCTTCTGGGACTTCTTTGTTTTAAAGCTGGACACTAAAACATGGCTTTGATGGCTTCTAAAGTTCAAGTCACTTTTTCAATTCCTGCCTTAAGTCTTTGGAAAGTTTCCTGTTGGATAACCATGGATCAGGTCCTCCTCCTTAAATGGACAAAGCAAGACAAAAACAATCTTCAGGATTTAAACTTGCCGGGGATGGTATTGAGGCCGTACACTCTGCTGGGGGAGTGGCTGCTCATGTTCAAGATCTGGGGAGCATGATTTGCACTGCTGGATTTCCAAAATTATCGGCCCCTCGCTAATGAAGTGACATGAAACACGCCACAAGACAGCAGTTAACTCGTTTTAATCCATTAGCATGTCATTAGTGAGCACTCTCTTTGGGATATATCTCCTCAGCGAATATTCAGTAGGCACCGGAGTGATATCACTCTGGCACCATTTCCGACTGGTTTACATCAACATGTATCTGGAGTCCTCACCTCCAAGGGAGATGTCAGAGGGGAGTGCTCTGGCTACCAGCACTCTCTGCAGCCTGCACTGCACAGGGACACCAGAAAGGACACAGCTGAGACAGAAAAGTTCAACTCAAGGACAAGGCTGAGGGCCAAAGAATCACCATTTCAGGAAGAAGTGTTGGGAGGGGTCACTCGCAAGCCTTACCTCCCCTTTCTTTAAAGCGTTTGTGAAGATTGATATACAAGGAGTGCTTCCTGTGTCCTCCATCCAAGGTTCCTAGACATATCGCCAAAGGAGTGCCCTTACTTTGTGGGGTCTGGCAAGAGAATGGGAGGGACATAGCACTATCCTTCTCCTAGATGAGCGCAGTGATATGATTTGATTTGATTTATTATTGTCACATATTTTAATATATAATAAAAAGAATTGTTTCTTGCACATTAAGACAAAACATACCATAAGTGGAGAAGGAAAAGAGAGAGTGCAGAAAGTAATGTTATAGTCATTGCTAGAGTGTAGAGAAAGATCAACTTAATATGAGGTAGGTCCATTCAAAAGTCTAATGGCAAGAAGGAAGAAGCTGTTTTTGAGTCGGTTGGAATATGTCCTCAGAATTTTGTATCTTTTTCCTGACGGAAGAAGGTGGAAGAGTGTATGCCTGGTGTTCATGGTGTCATTGATTATGTTGGCTACTTTTTTAAGACAGTGGGAAATGTAGGCGGTGTCAGTGGATGGGAGGCTGATTTGAGTGATGGACTTTGTTCATGACCCCTTGTTGTTTCTTGTAATCTTGGATAGAGCAGGAGCCATACCAAGCTGAGGTAAAACCAAAGACCTTCTGATTTCAGCTTCTGTGCCATTCAGCCATTCATACTTTTTATTCTCTCTATGGATTACCATTGGTAGCCTTTCCCACTGTTTTTGTGGTTAATATTCATCTTTCATTCTCTCACCCTGCATTGTAATATCTTCCACTTTCTATGTGTTATAGCTTTGACAAAGGGTCATCTGGACTTGAAATGTTAGCTCTTTTTTCTCCTTACAGATATTGACAAATATGCTGAGATTTTCCGGCATTTTCTTTTTTGGTTTCAGATTCCAGCATCCGCTATAATTTGCTTTTGTATAAAATGCTTTCTATGGTCCATTTGTAAAAATTGGTAAGAGTCATAGCAAACATGCCAAATTTCCTTAGTCTTCTGAGAAAATAAAAGTGTTGGTGAGCTTTCTTAATGATTGCATCAGCATGGAGGGACCAGGACAGATTGTTGATGACCTGGACACCTAAAAGCTTGAAAGTCTCGATTATTTCTACTTCATCTTTATTGATTTAGACAGGGGCATATCCTCCACTGTATTTCCTGAAGTCAATGACAATCTCCTTCATTTTGTTGACATTAAGGGGGAGACTATTGTCATCGCACCAGTTCACCAGATTCTTTACCTCTTTCCTATACTCTGCTCGTCGTTGTTTGAGATCCAACCTACTACAGTGGTGTCATTGAGTTAGAAGGGAATTAGGTAACATAGTCATAGGTGTTTAAGGAGTATAGTAAGGAGCTGAGGACACAGCCTTGTGGGACACTAGCGTTGAGAATGTTCATGGAGGAAATGTTGTTGCCTGAACTGACTGACAGTGGCCTGTGGGTTAGGAAGTTCAGGATACAATCAGAGAGAAAGGAGCTGAGCTCCATACCATGAAGTTTGGAGATCAGTTTTATAAGAATAATGGTATTGAAGGCTGAGCTGTAGTCAGTAAATAGGAGTCTGACTCGGGTGTCTTTGGTATCTAGGTGTTCCAGAGTTGAGTTGAGGGCCAGGGAGATGGTGTCAGTTGTGGATCTGTCACAGTGGTAGGTGAACTGCAGTGGATCCAGGTAAAGGGGGGGGGGGGCTGAATTGATTCTTACCATGACTAACTTTCTGAAGCACTTTATAATGATTGATGTCAGATCCACTGGACAATACTCACCTCCAAGCTTGCTTGTATGAAAAGAAAGGGTAGAGGCTTTGTGGGTGAACAAAGTGAAATTTATTGCCAAACATTCAAAACAAAATGATGTATTTACACTGGTGCCTATATTCACCCGTGCTCATGACGTGCCTATGATTTTTTAAATCTTTCTGACCCTCCCATCGTGTCTAGGTGTATCCGTAGGATCCACAGGAGTTGTGGTGGCCTACTGACTTTGTGCCCTTTTATCCTGAGATGATCTTGGCTGGCATTCCCACAGGGCTCAGGATTTTAAGGGTCCAGGCCTGTTTTTGGGCAGCTCGAATGTTTGATTGTTGCCCTCCTTGGCACTGAAGCCTAAACCTGAATTGCTCAGAGGAAAATGGGAAGATTCTGGACATGTTGGGCACAGGAAATGACTGCAACTGTATTGCTATTGTCAAAACTGGTTCTCCTACACCACTGGATTTGTATAAATTCAAGGTGATGATTTTTAAATCCAGAATGCTCCTGGCATGTCCAATAGCTGATGAATTCCATTCTGATAGGAGCCTGGGATTATGATAATATCATTTTTGGCAGCATTAATTAGTGAATGGTTAAATGTTACCTCAGCATGGTGGAGATACTATCACCATGAGGGTGAGTGGAAACAAAGGTCCATTCAGACAAAAGCAGATATCACCACGCGTGAGGCGGCTCAGTGGTGAACACTTGCTTCACAATGCCTGGGACCTGGGTTCAATTCCCAGCTTGGTCACTGTCTGTGCAGAGTGTATACGTTCTCCCCCATGTAGGTGTGGGTTTCCTCCAGTGCTCCTGTTTCTTCCCACATGGATCAGCCATGCCAAATTCTCCCTCAGCATACCCCAACAATGCTGGAATGCAGCGACTAGATGATTTTCCCTGTAATTTCATTGCAATGTTAATGTAAGCCTACTTGTGACACTAATACATTAACTTTTAAACTTACAGCAAAATGACCCCAATAATTATCCAGTGAAAAACATTCAAATCCAGTCAAATATCTTTTTCTTGATCTTTCAGGTGCAGCATAGTCACCATTGAAATCAATTAACCTTATCTTAATATTCATTGCTGAAATCATCATAACATCAATTGACAAACTGACATGCTGCAGCTCAAGTGCTACAGATAGCCACTTGATGGGAGACAAGCTGCATACATTGATATGGATCAGGCAACTTTACAATATCAGGCATATGCCGACCTGGCAAAACAATTCAAGGTCTTTTTGCATAACTCATTGAAACTTGATGGTTTCCAGGCCACATGGTATAAATGTGGCATACAGCATGAGCAATGGCTTTCAGAACAACCAGTTTGTAAGTTAGAGCTCTAGCCTATAAAACAGTGACAATCATGAATTATTACCCATCATGACATCCCTTGATTTATTTTCTGGTAAACCAGTGTTCTCTTTATATTCCATAAATTGGAGATGTACAAAGTAGAGGCCACAGAACAAATTCAGTCTGTCCTGATCCATTTTAAATAATGGTCTTTGGATAAAATCAGGAAGGGATACAGCCATATAGCATTTCTGATGGAAACTGAAGGAGGATAATATTTTAATAAACCACAATGGTTTTTGCACTGCAGCAAATTATTTGTAAGTTTTTTTCAAACACCTTCCCAATTCTCTTGCTTAATCAGTTGTTGGAAAATGCACAAGAGAGGCCATGATCATTTATAAGGCCTTTGCTTTGTACATCCTGCTCAAGCCCCTGCAGAGAGCAGAATTAATGCAACATCAGCATATTCCTGAAACAAGTGGACGAGAAAAACCTGGAGATCTATCAGGCCACACGTAAGCCTACTTGGGACTAATAAATAAAAACTAAACATGCAGGAGATTCACCTTTGCTATTTGTGTCTGTACCTGAACAGTTAATATCACTACTATATTGGGCAGAATGAATTATGCATGGTTGCTTTTTAGAACAAGTTCTACTCAACCATTGACTCAAACTAAACTTTACTGAAAGTGACAATGACATGATTTTTGAAAGGTCAATTAATCCTCGTCAAGTATTCCCTGTTGTTATCACCTTAACACAGCAGCACACCCTCAGAGCTGGGTAGAAATTGGTTTTCAGTGAGCTGAAAGAGGAAATTGTCTGCAGCTGTCAGGACTCTTATCCGCAAGGCCATTATTTGGGTCGATGCCTTGGCTCATAAATATTTTGTCTATTCTGGTTCTTAAAGTGAAAGGAAAGGTTACCTAATCAATGATAAAGGGAAAATAGTTAAATTAAAGTTGTGATTTATAGCATTTTTCATCAGCTAGATAATTCTCACAAAAATCTGAATACTATCAATTCATTCAATTTTATCAGTTGAAGGATGGCAGGTCTTGAAAGGAGTTTAGAGTCTTGCTGACATTATTGTACTATCTATGATGAACAGGTGAATACAAGTCCACAACTACTAAATCAAATATGACATTCCTCAGGCAGCATTGTAAGCTACAGTCATTTTATCCAATTTTATCTTTACACTGGCCTACCAATGTACTGACATTATGATACATTTAAATTTATTACAAACACTTGCAATTTTTTTGCAAGTTTGAAATATTTGGCATGCTTCGTCATGAAGTAAACTGTCTTACTTTCAAGCACTTACAAATACAGCCAAATGATGAAATTTCAGTGCACAGAATCACTAAAAAATCAGTGATATAGAAATTTTGCAGTATTGAGCTGTTTAAATATTCATTAAACCTTAGAAAGACTCCAAAATCCAAAATATATTTAAAAATGCATTAGCTAAAATGTAACATTGTCATATAGTGTGATTCCACAACTCTGATTTTGTAAAGTCTTTCGCAAGAAGTGCCGGTGATGGAATAGCAATATAGTTCCAAGTCAGGATGCTGTGAGGTTTGGAGGGGAACTTAGAAGCAGTGGTGTTCGCATGCATTTGTCCTTCAAGGTAGTGGAGGCTGTAGGTTTACAAGGTGCTGTTGAAGGAGCCTTGGTGAGTGACTGCAGTAATCCTATAGGTGGTACACACTGCTGCTATTGGCGGTGGAGGGAGTGAATGTTTATTGTGGTGAATGGAGTACCATTCACAGGGCTGCTTTGCCCTTAATGCTGTCGAACCTTTGAGTGTTGTTGGAGTCGCACTCATCCAGATCTATCTACAGCGCTATTGTAGTCAATCTTTCCAAGACCGTCTCTAAACCCTTAAGAGCCTTTTTTAAATGTGGTGCCCAGAATGTACACAATACTTCAGCTGAGGCCTAACCAGTCTTTTATAAGCATTTAGCATTATTTTCTTGTACTCAATTCCTGCATTAATAAAGCCAAGGATCCCCATATTCTTTTCTAATGGCTTTCTCGACTTGTCCTTGAAAGATTTATGTATGTGCATTCCCAGGTTTCTATCTTCCTATAATCTTCCTATAATCCCCTTGAAAATTGTATCATCTAGTTCATAATGCTTTTCCTCATTAATCATTCCTAAGTATATGACTCCACACTCCTCTGAATTTTGTTTGTGGAATGTCTGACCATTTTGGCAATCTCTCTATGTCGCTGTACAGATTGTAACTATATTCCTGAATTTTATATTACCTGTGAATTATGAAATTATGGCAAATTCTAGGTCATTTATATGTATTAGAATGCTCAATGATCATAATACTTAATCCCTGGGAAACGCAACTGTCTACTTCTCCCTGGCCTGACAATCACTCAAACTACTCAAAAAGCAGAAAACTGTGTGTGCTGGAAATCTGAAATCAAAACAGAAAATGCTGGAAATACAGCTTCTGTGGAGAGAAAAACAGCCACTGCCCTTTCACCAGAACTGGGAAATGTGAGAAATGTAATAGGTTTTGAGCAAGGGACGCGGTAGGACAAGAACGAAAGGCAGGCCTGTAAAAGAGCGGAAGATAGGAGAGATTGAATGACATCAGAGTTATTCATACGTGGCCAAAAGGGATGGAGACGGGGCAAGAAAAGAAACAAAACAAAGGATGCAATGAATGCAGATGCGCTGTCGTCTGAAAGCAAACAAAACGGAAACATACAAAAAGGAGGAACTAAAATGGTTGGATAGGGGGTGGAAGATAGAGATTATAGCCTGAAATTGTTGATCTTGATGTTGAATCCAGAAAGTAAGGAGCCT
The DNA here is from genome assembly GCA_024679065.1 of Sphyrna mokarran. Lineage (NCBI taxonomy): Eukaryota > Metazoa > Chordata > Chondrichthyes > Carcharhiniformes > Carcharhinidae > Sphyrna > Sphyrna mokarran. The sequence continues at coordinate 33,986,950 of JAGIQG010000003.1, read as the reverse complement.
CATTAAAAAATGAGGTGCTGTTCCTCGAGCCTATGCTGAGTGTGATTGGAACACTTCATTTGACTGAGGACAGAGATAGCAGTGACAAGGCACGGCGGAACATTAAAAAGGCAGGAGTAAAATTAAAATGCTTGTAGGTTGAGCAGTGGTGTTCCACAAAACAGTCAACCAACTTAGGTCTGGTCCCCCAGTCCAATTTGGTATTTTTCTGTTCTTTGTGCTTTTTAATAGCAGCAGCTTTCGTCATGTTTTTTATTCCTTTGTTTCTTTTCTTGCTCCATCACCATTCCTTTGGCCTTGTATGACTAGCACATATGTCATATGATCTCCCCAATCATGTACTCTATCACAAACCTTCATTTTAAGAGTCACACAGTGCAAAAAAGGCCCTTCAGCCCATCGATTCTGCACTGTCTTTGTCCTACCCACCCATTGCTCAAAACCTATTACGTCTCTAACTTTAACCAGCTCTGCTGAAATGTCACCAACCTAAAACATGGACCATGTTTTTATCTCAACAAGCTGCTGCCAGATCTGCCGGTGCTTCCAACATTTACTGTTTTCTTTCAAACTATTCTCTGGTTCCTGTCCATTAGCTAATTTTGTACAGTGTCGCTGTTATTTTAATCCCAAGGGCTTTAACGTTGCTAACAAGTCTTTTAAGTGGTACCTAGTCAGACACTTTTAAAATCCAGAAGCATACAAAACACCCACCACATAACAACCCTCCCCAAAAATTTGATCAAGTTACCCAAACACAAAAAGCCTTTGAATCCCATGTATCAACCCATACTTTTCCAAATGTCAATTCATTTTAATGTAATTGGACATTGCCAAAATTTTCCTGACCATCAATGTTTGCCTAATTGACTGGTACTTGCCAGGTTTATTGTCCTCCTCTTTTATAAGCAGGATTGTCACATCTGCAATCCAGCAGTCCTCTGGCTTCACCCATATATCAATGGAGAATTGGTAGTTTGTGGCCAATGCCTCTATTTGCTATTGCTAATTTCTATTGCTCAGTTTCTATTGCTAATTCCCTTAGGATGTTTCCCATCCCAGCTTTTTCCTCAGCTGCGGCAGACAGGGTGCTGTTAGCCAATAGTAGGATCTTCTGCCGCTGTCAATGGAATTTCCCATCGATTCCACCCCATGCTGCCAGAAAAGACACAGCAGGGGTGCGCCATTGCTGGAAGCACAAGATCCCCCCGACCTGAAGAGCAGCAAGATCACACCCAACATTGTAGAGACTGAAACAGAAAACGCTGGAAAATCTCAGCAGGCCTGACAGCTCCTGTGGGGAGAGAATAGAGCCAACATTTCAAGTCTGGATGATCCTTCATCAGAGGCTGATGTAGGAACCACCTATCCAAATAATAGATACTTTTAAAATCTATGGATCATTGTTTGCTGCAAATATTTGCATTCTGAAAGGTTGTTTTTGTTTTCCATGTTCCTAGTCATAAATCAGACCGACTCAAATAAAATGTGCCCTTCCTGCTCTCTATTCTGCCCACCTGACTAATAATTATCTAAACTAATTTCCTCCAAAACAATGATCACAGCATGACTGGTTTAAGCTGCGCCATTGCTTCCCTGCCAAGTCAACATACGCATACTGTGACGCACGCTGAAAATTGTTTTCCCTATCTCTGCAAAATAACCACTTTTTAAAATATACACCGAAAACCACATTAAAGAAGGCTGCTGCTTTAAAATAGGAATTGTATTTTCAAAGCCAACCCCTACATCTTTCTTTGTTAAAAACATTATCACGTTGGTAAGGCACAGTCATAAAGAAACAAAGAGGAGGAATTCAAACAACTTCAGATCATTAGTTTTTTTCCTTTATATTTCCTCCCAATTTTAACTGCTCGTAACTTGCCAGCATAAATAACAGATGATCGTAGACATCTCCAGATGGCTTGTTTTAGAAGAGTGATGAAATACAACCCATGCCAATTGCACTTCTGTCTCATTGGCTAAACACTCTTAATTCTGCTTTGCAAAGTCTCTAATAGTCTCACATCAGCAGCTCTGTGCTTGGGGAACTCTGAATACTATTATGAAAACTGGGATTTGAACCTACAACACCCTCTCTACATTATTATTTTTTACAGTTAGCCATTTTGAAGCATCTTCAATGATTTATGATTCTCGCAACTAGAACAAAAAGAATGAAAAAGTAAAGCACTACAGCAGCGCGTAGTTTTTTGTACATGAATCTGTTGTTTAAACAAAACACACATTGAAGGCCAGGAATCTACATTGCATAAAAGTGGTAAGAAGTCCTTTGACATCTGCTATTTTTCAAGCCTTTCAAGCCTTGAGAAATAAACTGAGATATATTGTGTTTCTCACTGTTTATTCTTCACATATGGTAAAGTGTGAAAGAATGACCATTCTTCTGCTAATATTGAAATAAATGGGAAGTTTCATTGACAAAGACCTGAATCTGACTTTTTTTTAACATCATTCTTAAAGTTCTTCAATTTTTAAAAGCACAGAGCCAATGCAATAGGCAGACCGAGGGGCCTAAATTCTTGCTTGCTCCAAAAAAAAGCCAAATGGAATCCCATCCATGGTCCCCACACGAAGGACAAACAAGATCCAAGCTAACAAGATAAGGCATTGCACTTGATTTTGGGCTTATCTGACTTAGCCAAAAGGCCAAGAATCAGACTCCAGCCAAAAAAAGATGGTTTGGGTCATTATCATACCTGGAATACAATAGTTAGCTTTCAACGGTGAATCTCAAAATTTATCAGTCAAATGTCATTCAGTGAGGGTAATTTTTAGATAGGGCAACAGTGTAAAATGGCCATTTTTTTCATGAAACATATCTGGACGTGAACTTTGTTCAGAGATTTGAAGTGTTTTTCTCTATAAATCTATAAAAGGAGTTGGTTTCCAATGTCAGCCTCATGTTGAGTTGTAGGTCAGCACAAGGTGGTGGGAATTTCCCTTAGAGACTTAATCATTGGAGAATCTGTTGCCTGTTCTGTACCTGCTGAATTGCATAGCTTATAGAAGCATAGAATCCCTGCCAGTGCAGAAAGAGGCCATTAAGCCTATTGGGTCTGCTATGTCCCACTGAAGGAGCACCCCACCAGGCCCACAACTCTGTCCTTTCTCCAGAACACCGTACATTTATTATTGCTAATCCACCTGACCTATACATTGCCCCAAGGGGCAATTTAACATGGCTACTCCATCTAATCTGCACATCTTTATGACATGGAAGGAAACCGGAGCATCTGAAAGAAACTACACAGACAAGGGGAGAACATGCAAGCTCCACACAGACAGTCACCCAATGTTAAAATCAAAGCCGGTTCCCTGTGAGGCAGCAGTGCCAATCAGTGTGCCATCATGCAACCCAATGTCTGACTGATCTCCAAGCAATGCAGAGGTTACACTAGTTCCAAATCTACAAAAGGTTCACTTATATCACTTTAAGACATTTCAGAACCCACAGGATTTTCTGGAGACATGATATTAGCAAGAACCCAGATCTTTTTTTGGGAACTTTCTCAATCGCTTAGTTCACCAGCTCCACCAGCAGGCCTAAGTAATTGAGTACAGTTACATGGATCAGAAGTAGAACAATATAATCAAAAACCAGTATAAAACCAATTAATTGCATGAGTGGAATTTTCCACTATATGCAGAGTGCTGGCTAAGGTGAGAAAACCAGTCTGCACAATTGAGTTTTCTCTTCAAATATAATGATATCCTATACACAAAAAATATGGAAGGGTGGTCTTTTTAAAGGATGTTTGATCTGCACTAAAGCAAATATTCCCCCCCACCCCACCCCCAAGATGTGGAGAACACTTTCACACAACCATCTGGGAGACCCTTCCCCCCCCCGCATAATAAGGAGAAAGACCCCACCCACCCACAAGTACCGGGATAACCCATCTATACATAAGGGGAAGCCTCCCACAATGGAGCTCCCCTGAGGGTTCATCCCTAGCACTGTCATGGCAGGAAATTGACTAATTATGTAAAAAATTATTAAAATGATTGAATTCATTCTGGCACTGTCGAGGAGGCGGGAGAAGTCGGAAAACAACACCTTGCTGGAGAGAATTTTGTTTTTCAGATTCCTGCCATTTGCACCCATTGAAATCTTATTTTCAATTAAATGATCTGAAACAACAAACTTACTTATGCAAAGTCATTTCTTAGGGTTCAATTTGTTTGTTTTCTCTCAGTACAGAAAAAGCCTTTAAGATGTGAAAATCTCTTCTCAATTATAACTTTGAATTTGGTGTTGTGATTTTGCATGGTCAGTCTGATTTATGCAGGCTCAGATTTATGCAGGCTCCTTTTTCTGACTAAAGGTTTGTTACCTTCTGAATACTGGTAAGGTTTTTACCGTGTATGTGTTCTAAAATGAATCTCTGATCTATCATTCTTGCTGTAACCTTTGTCACAGTAGGGGCACTGGTGGGAGTGCTTACCTGAGTGTTTTCAAATGTGCTCTATCACTGACAAATCTCTGGCTACAACATGGACAAATTCTCTCCTATTCAGTCTGTTTTTTTTATGACTTTTAACCACAGAGGGAATTACAAAGAGTTTGCCACATAGATCACGTTTGAAAGTTTGTTCACTGCTGTATATCAGTAGATGTTTTTGCAGAGAGACAGGAATGGTCTTTCTTCCAAATCTGTCTTTTTATTCTTCTTCAACAAATTCTTTTCCACATTTTCATTTGTCGAGCTTGTACTTGTTATGGATAATTTTGTGAAAAGTCACTTGATAAAGCTATTTGAAAGATGAGTTTCCCTTTGCAATGGTATACACAGGCATTGGCAGGATTTTCCAATCGCGTTCACCCCAAAGCCAAAAAATCCTACTTCAGGTCAATGAATCTTTGCCTCGTCTGTTTCTGCCTGCTATGATTCCGATAGCCGGTGAGACAGTAAGATTCTGACGCATACCTCACTCTTAGGAAGAGGATCTTCTACATGTCAAACTGATGAATTCCACATCTTTTTCTATAATGGTTCCACTTAAAGCATGAGTTGATTTTTTTTCCTTTGAGCTAATGGTCGTGTTTTGACTTGATGAGCAGTTCCACAATTTAGCTACAGTTCTGGAGGCATCTAATCATGATGAGGGAAGCATTTGTTGATGAGATTGCAGAGGTCTCCATGCCCATAATCCTTATGCTTGAGCTGATTGGGCAAGCTGTGACTACAACCTGGAGTCTAAGGGAGCATTGAGAGCTATGAAGTTCAGACAAAGAGATAACAAGAGATATAAGGGACTCTCAAAGTGATGTTCTCCATTTAGGAAGAAAAACCATGAGTGATATAAGATGATTCAAACCTTATTGAAACATATAAGATGATTAGAGGTTTAGATAGGGTGGACAGTGATAGCCTTTCTCCTAGGATGGAGAAAGCTAGCACGAGGGGACATAGCTTTAAATTAAGGGGTGGTGGTTATAGGATGGATGTCAGAGGTAGGTTCTTTACCCAGAGGGTGGTAAGAGCATGGAATGCCCTGCCTGCGTCAGTTGTAGATGCGCCAAGTTTGGTGGCATTTAAGAGGTTAGTAGATAAGTTTATGGATGAAAAGGGAATGGTTTAAGTTAGAGGTCATGATATACAAGACCAGAACACTGCATTTGCCTGAGGAAGACACAGGAGTCGAAAGCTCGCATTTTTACTATCAAATAAATCGGTTGGATTATAAATTGGTGTTGCTAAATTCTTACTGAGTTCTTAAGTTAGAGGGTCATTGCTTTTTCCTAATTGGTCGGCGCAACATCGAAGGCCGAAGAGCCTGTTCTGCGCTGTAATGTTCTATGTTCTATGTTCTATGATAGTCATTCCTTCACTGTCTGTACAAGTAAGACATCAAAGTTCCCACTACAAAGTCGAGGGCCAGCTTATATCACTTACCAGTTGAGAAAATGCAATGATATCGCTGCATGTGGAGGAGGCAGATCATATTCTTGAAGTTTGCAAGTGACAGCAGTCAGGTTGTTGAAGGCACAGCCAAGAGACTCAACCAAAATATAGTTGCAGGAGTAGATAAAATGCATGCTGCTCCAGAAGGAGGCCAAGGCCAGTACCAGCCCACACCATGAAGGTGTACCTACTGCCAGGGCAATGACCAAGGTCAACAATAAGGGTGGAACAGCTGGTAAATGGACACCCATTGAAAATAGAGATGAACACAGTTTCCATTATTAGGAGTAGGCATATAATTACCTCCAAAGTGAGTATTCAACTTTTGAAACTGGAGGACATAAAGGCCAGACTAGCCAACTCCACAGGTGAACCACTAAGGATTATGAGCCCAGTAACCTATTGACAGCAATCAGCCTGGCTCCCACTCGTCATTGTTTGTGGGCAAGGAATGTGCCTAATGCGGAGAGATTGGCTCCAACAAATCCAACTAAATTGGTTGGAGATCTTCTGGCTAAGTGAGGGAGGGCCATACGAAGTCATTAGAAGATATCTTGATGTTTTTTTTTCAGGAAGGACTAAGGTAGATAAGACAAGGTAAGAGTAAGCTTGCCATTTACTCCCAAAGACAGTAAGTGGAAGCCAGATTCAGGGATCTCAGGTATTAAAAGATCCTGCAGTTTCCAAAATGTGCCGCACTTATTATCGCTATCCTCAAGTCCATATTTGTGGGGCTTGTAAGTGATGGTCAATCGGGTCTCTAAATTAGATATATACCCAATACCTAAGATTGGGAACTTGGACACCAAACTAGTTTATGGGCAGACATTCACCCATCTGAAAATGAACCACGCTTATCTTCAAATCAAACTAGATGAGGCACCCTCAATACAACCAATGCACACAAGGGCTTTTTTTTATTCATTCATGGACATGGGCATCACTACCTCGTCAGCATTGATTGCTCATCACTATTTGCCTGAGGGAAGTTTAAAGTTGAGAGTCAACCACATTGCTGTGATCATGGAATCACATGACGGCAGTTTTCCTTCCCTAAAGGACATTAGTGAACCAGATGAGTTTTTCTGGCAATTGACAATGGTTTCATGGACATCAGCAGATTCTTAATTCCAGGTATTTTTTATTGAATTCAAATTCCACCGTCTGCCATGGCAGGATTCAAATTCGGGTCCCAGAACATTAGCTGAGTTTCTGGATTAATAATCTAGAGATAATACCACAATGCCATCACTTCCCCATTGTATATACCCTTTGAGGTCTCATCAGCATGTGCCATTTTCCAGTGGACAATGGAGAAACTACTTCAGGAGTTACCTAAAGTAGTGGCAGTATATTTAGTCAATGTCTTGATCACGGGCACCTCAGAACAAGTGCACAGTATGCACCTGGAGGAAGCACTAAAATTATTTTTGAAAGCTGGATATACCTAAAGAGAGAAAAATATTCTCATCAGGCAATGGAAGTTACTATGTGGGTTATTGAGTGGATGTGAAAAGTTTACATCCTGTGGAAGAGAAAATAAGGGCCAGCAAGAGAGACTAACTCTGAAAAACACCAATAAGTTAAAATCCTTCTTAGGATTAGTAAACTACCATGGGAAATTTATTTGGACTTTGCTCCCAGACTGGCCACCTTGCATATCCTGCTGTGGAAGCGTCAAAAATGATTGTGGAAGGAACACCAGGCTTTCAACAAGTTTAAAAAAAAAATTGTTGTTGTCAAACCCCTTAGTCCATTGTGAACCCAAGATGAACTCATCCTAATTTGTGACATATCCCCTTACAGGATCAGGGCTGTTCTTTCGCATTGTTTGGAAGATGGAACAGAAAGACCTATAGCATACATATCCAGGTCTCTCTCCCATGGGAGATGGAGGTCCTCATAAATTGAGAAAGAGAGATTAGGGAGCAATCTTTGGCATAAGAGAATTTCATCAATATGTCTCTGGCAGTCGCTTTATGGTAGTGACAAACATCTACTTGGGTTAATGCCTTCACCTGGATACAGTGTGGGCTTTGCTACTTGCTGCTTATAAATGTCTTTTAGAGTATTGCTCCAGGACCCAAATACCAATGCCGATATCTTGAACCGCCTTTCGCTGGCCATAATCCTCCACTGGCAGTAGAAGGACTTGTGATAACTTTCAATTTTTTAGGGATCCTACTAGTATCTGCAAGGCAGATCAAGACTTGAATGCAGAGGGACCCAAAGTTAGGCATGTGATCCTGAATGGTGAACACTGAGGACGAGCCTCAGAATAGATGTAGCTCTACTTGACAGAAAGGTACAAGCTCAGTGTTGAGGATGGTATAACTCTCTGGCGTCCCAGGTGATAGTCCCTCATCCAGGATGACACTCAATACTGCCCACCAGGAATATTGAAAATGAAAATGCTGGCCAGAAGTTCTGTTTGGTTGTCTGGCCTCAGATATTGCAGAATTAATAAGACATTGCGATCAATGCCAGGAGAATCAAAAACTTCTTCCTGCAGCCTCTTTGCACCCATGAGACTGGCTGCGCAGGCTATCGGTGAGAGTGCAGACGGACTTTGCAGAGCCTTTTCTGGGCTCCATGTTCTTGATCCTAGCAGATGTGCACACTAAATAGTTAGAGTAGACTGCATGAGCTCCACTACTTCACATGCTGCAATCAAGAGGCTGAGACAGAGCTTCTGCACACATAGCATATTAGAGATATTGGTGTCCAACAATGGCATTGCCTTCACCAGTAACAAATTCCAAAACTTCATGCTTTCAAATGCTTCAAGGACATTAAGAGAGGACCTTGTAGATTGGTGGAATGGGTTGTGCAGACTTTTAAAATTGACATGAAGAAGCCTGTGGTGTCTATGGAGACCAAATCGACATGCCTTTTATTTGATTATAGAACAACCCCATATAGTACGATAGGAATCACTCCAACTGAATTATGAACAAGATGTCGGATTCATACGAAACTAAGCCTATTATTTCCAAACCTGGTAGGGAGGGTGGAGTGTAGACAAGAGGGCCAGAAAAAAAATTATGACTCTGCAAATGCAAAGAGGACATTCAAAGTAAATGATCAGGTTTGTGTGAGGAACTTCAGGAGGTATGGTCCTGGCCAAGTCCCAGAGATCATAATGGAGAAAATGGGGCCAGTTCCTACAAAGTGAATGTCCAGGACAAGGTCTTGAAGAAACATCTATCTGGGAAGCCACGTAGGACAGGCTTTTCTACCAACTGTAGAGATAGCAGCCACCAGTGCAGGACAACAGCGCAAGGCTAATGTGGAGTCTGCTCTTCCAGATGACAAATAAACAGATTCAGGGGGTGGAAGTTGAGGAAGCAGGTGCGCTGAGCGAAACAAACTCTGAAGAAGAACCCATATCAGTGACGCTTCAACGTTCCCTCCGAAAACAGAAGCTCCTGATTAGATTCATATTTCCTACTGCCAAATGGTTAAAAAATATTCTTTCCCAGCTGGGATATTGAGAGAACTTTGGACCTGCAGGGGCAGGAGGCAGGAGGGGGGAAGGATTTTATAGTAATCATAAAGGAACCGGGGCATCATTAATAAATATCCCTGCTGTTGGCTTGGTGGAATACAAGCTTTCCTACTGGGTGAGCAGGAGCTTGCGCAATGAGAGACAAATGGTAGGCGTTTAAAACCTGTGCACGTGGCCTGTAACAGAGTGTATTAGGAATGGAGCACTGGTTTGAGTTATTGTAAGCAATGGATGCGGTCCGTTTTCTTTTACTAAAGAACTATTGTATCAGAGGACTGACCTTGGCAAGTCATGTCATTACAGTTTACAAGTGAGTTGTAAGTCTTAGATGATGTGCAAAACCATAAGAACAAAGATCAGTCATTTATAACTATAATCTGTGCAGATATTGGTTTGTTGGAGGGGCTTAAATGGGTCTCAGCAGGAGGTGCAGGAAGAGTGTTAGGCTTTGGGGCAGAGCTGAGATAAAATAGTCCGTCTGAAACAAAATTCAAGAACATTAATCTACATAATTGTGACAAGCTGGAAAGGTTAAACTTCCTTTTCTTATGTTCTACTCCAATCTTAAAGTTCAGCTAACATTTATAAAATGTCAAAATTTTGGTTATACAATGCAACTTCACTGAGTTCTCAAATTTGATTGTAGACTTATAATTTAGTCTTAAATATGAATGTTACATAAACATGTATATTGCAACCTTCCTATAGTTTATATCTGTGGCAGACAGATGGATTATTTAAGCTACATTGAGACTACATTGAAGTAATTAGTTTGCATGGATTTGGCAATCATTCTTAGTATCGGTGACAGATAATATTTAGTATCTTATAATTGCTTTAAGTGCATTTGGGAAGGTAAAGGGTCCATCAAGTCGCTTAGCAGAAGAAATGTTGCATTAGCAAATGCTTGTTGATGCGTTTTGTCTCTCGGAAATGTGCGGAAAAGACACACTTGTTTCTACTTGCTAAATTTCTCAATTCTGATCTCCAACTCAATTTTCAAGTTTGCACCTCCATATTGGATTGGATTTCAAACAATAATAAGTTGGAGTACAGGAAAGCAATAGAGGATCTGGTAAATTATCGAGATGACAATAATCTCTCCTTGAATGTCAACAAAATAAAGTAACTAGTCATCAACTTCAGGAAGTGCATTGGAGAAAATGAGCTGTCTACATCAGCAGGGATGAAATAGAAATGGTCGAGAGTTTCTTGGTGTCCAGATCACCAATAAGCTGTCCTGGTCCATTCATGCTGACATTATGGTTAAGAAAGCCCCAGTGCCTCTACTTTCTCAGGCGGATAAGAAAATTTGTCATGTGAGCTACAACTCTCACCAACTTTTACAGATGCAACATAGAAAGCATTCTTTCTGATTGTATCAGGGTAAGAAGTCTCACATAATCAGGTTAAAGTCCAACAGGTTTATTTGGTAGCATGAGCTTTAGGAGGTGGATGAAGAATTGGGTTCACAAATAGGGCGTATACAGACACAAATCAATTATAAGACAATGGTTGGGATGCAAGTTTTAACAGGTAATCAATGATTGTGGTATTATCTCCTGCTTTGTCCAAGACCACAAAAAACTACAAAGGGTCATGAATGAAGCTCAGTCCAACCTGCAAACTAGCCTCTCATCAATTGACTCTGTCTACAGTGCCCACTGCCTCGGAAAAGCATAATCAAGAACCCCACACATACCCTAGACATAGTCTCTTTCACCTTCTTCCGTCAGAAAAAGATACAAAAGTCTGAGGACATGCACAACCCACTCAAGAACAACTTCTTCCCTGCTGCCATTATGCTTTTGAATTGACTTATGTCGCATTAAATTGATCCTTCTCTATATCCTATCCATTACTGTAACATTACATTCTGCTTTCTCTCCTTTCCTCCTCTATGTACGATATGTTTTGTCTATATAGTGTGCAAAAAACAATACTTTTCACTGTATGCTAATGCATGTGATAATAATAAATCAAATCAAATCAAAATTAAATCAAATCAAATCAAAATGAGAATCATTGCGGGCAGGGTGGAAACTTTCTTGGACCATTTCAAGGTCCATTGATATAGAAGGGGAATTTCCATCTTGGAATGGGCATGAGTAGAAAATCCTGCACCATGTCGGAACTGGAGATTTTTTTTACAACACTTTTAACATGTCTGTACATTCAAACTTTCAGCTGCTTTGTGTTTTTTGTTTAATTCTTATTTCTGTCACCAAAGCCAGGAACAGTAAGGTGGAGGCAGCGCCGTGGTGCAAATGCCTCTGGACTTGTAACTCAGATGGCAAGACTAATGCGCTGAGGATAAGTCCCACCAGGACACATAGTGGAATTTCAACTCAATTCTAGTTTCAACAATGATGACCATGAAACATTGTTGATTGGTGTAAAAACCCATCTGGTCTATGAATTGGGAACTATAGAAGGAAATCTGCCATTCTCACCTGGTCTCCGAACCCCACTCCACATGAGTATAGTTGATCCTTAAATGTCCTCTGAAATTGCCTAGCAAGCCACTCACTTGAAGATCAAAAGGAAGGAAACCATGTGGACCGCCCATTATTGTCTCAAGCGCTGATATGGACAATGGAAAACTCAGCCATGTCAACCTCTGCAAAGTACTCCATATTAACATCTGGGGCTTGTGCCAGAATTAGGAGAGCTGTCCCACAGAATCATCAAGCAACAACGAGACCTAGTCATACTTACTGAATCATACCTTGTAGGCATGTCAAAGACACCATCATCACCATCCTCGTGTATGTCCTGTTCCACTGACAGGACAGATCCGCTAGAGGTCAGCAGTAAACTGTCATATATTGGGGAGGAAGTTACCTTGGAAGTCCACAGTTTTGACACTGGACACCAGGAAGTCTCATGCCATCAGGTCAAACATGGGCAAGGAAACCTCCTGCCAAATACCATCTACTGTGTGCACCAATCGACAAACCCTCCCCCCACCCCAACCACCTGCCTGTCTGGTAATCTGCATTGCCCACCACTATCACCTTATCAATCAATATCCTTGATGCCGAATACACGTTGGAAGGTGCACTGAGAGTGGCAAGGGCACATAGCAAACTCTGGATAGACTTCAATGTCTATCACCAAGAATGGCTTAGTACCATCACAAGTGGGCTGAATCCTAAAGGATATAACCATTCAACTGAGTGTGCGGCACATGGTGAGGGAACCAACAAAACAGAAAAACCTATTTGATGTTACCCTCATCAATGTACCTGTCACAGATGCATTTGTCCTTTATAATATTGGTAGGACTTACCATCACACTCTCTTTGTAGAGATGAAATTCTGTTTTTAAATTGAGGATTCATTCCATCATATTGTGTTTCACTTCCATTGTGCTAAATGGCAAAGATTTTAAACAGATCTAGCAACTCAAATCTGGACATCCATGCGACACAGTGGGCCATCAGCAGCAGCAGAATAATATTTAACCACAAACTGTAACCTCATGACTTGGTATATTCTCCCACACCATCAAAGGTGGGGATTGACTCGGATTCAATGCAGACTGTAGGAGGACATCGGTAGAAATTAGGTGTTAACTTGTTGAAGCTACAACACAGGACTACTTGCTGAACTAAAGAATTTGCATTAGACAGAGTGATAAGCAGTCCCACAATTAAAAGAACAGATCTGAACTCTGCAGTCCTGCCACATTCTGGCTTGAACAACTAACTAAAGGAGGAGGCTCCATAAATATCCCCGACCTAAATGATGGGGAGCCCAGTACATTAGTGCAAGGAAAGACAAGGCTGAAGTATTTGCAATAGTCTTCAGCCACTAGTTCTGGCTGGATGATTCATCTTGGTATCACAATCAGCACAGATGCTGGTCTTCAGCCAATTCAATTCATTCTATGTGAAACCAAAAAATGGCTGAATGCACTGAATATTGCAAAGGCTATGGGCCCTGGCAATATTCCAGCAGTTAACTGAGTGAGGACTTGCACCCCTGAACTCTCTATACCCCTAACCAAGATATCCCCATACAGCTACAACACTGTCATCTAACCGGCATTGTGGAAAATTACCAAGGTATATCCTGCACGCAAAAAAAAACATAAATCCAACCTGACAAATTACTGCTCCATCAGTCTACTCGAGGTCATCAGGAGGATGGTGGAAAGTGTTGTTGACAATGCTATCAAATGATGATATCTTTCTCGCTGATGCTCAATTTGTGTTCCAGTGAGGTATTCAGCTCTTCTCATTATTACATTTCTAATAAACAAGGGACAAGGTGATATGGGGAACAGGTGAAGAGATGGATTTGAGAGCAAGAACTCATTCAATGGCAGATCAGGCTTGAAGAGCTGAATTTGCCTACTTGTTCTCCTAATTCCTATGTTTCTGTGCACAGCCTTGATCAAAACAAGTTCAAAAGAGTTGAACTCAAGGATGAGGTGAGAGTGATTGTTCTTCACATCAAGAATAAAAGACCAAAAACAGTGCAGCACAGGAACAAGCCCTTCAGCCCTCCAAGCCTGTATCAATCATGTTTACCTATCTAAACCAATCTTATGTCCCTCTATTCCCCATTTGTTCATATGCCTACCAAGATAAGTCTCAAATGTCACCAACATAACTGCCTCAACTACCTCACTTAGCCATGCATTCCAGGCTCCCATCACTCTCTGTATAAAAAAAGTTCCCTCGCACATCTCCACTGAACATTCCCCTCCTTATCTTGAACTTGTGCCCCCTTGTAATTGTCATTTCTGCCCTGGGAAAAAGCCTCCAACTGTTCACCCTGTCTATACCTCTCATAATTTTATAAACTTCTATCAGGTTGTCCCTCAGCCTCCATCTTTCCAAGGAAAACAATCCTGGTTTATTCAATCTCTCCTTATAGCTAATATACTCCATACCAGGCAACATCTGATAAAGATTTTCTGCACTCTTCCCAAATCTTTCTGGAAGTGTGGTGACAGAATTGGATATAGTATTCCAAATATGGCCTAACCGACTGTAACATCATTTGTCAACTTTCATACTCTATGCTCTGGCCAACGAAGGCAAATATGCCATATGCTTTCTTCATTCCCTTTTCCACCTGTGCTACCACTTTTACCTATACTCCCAGATTTATCTGTTTGTCTATACCCCAGATTGTTCTGTCATTTATTTTATAGCTTCTACCTGAATTGGATCTACCAAAATGCATCACCTCGCATATGATTCAATGTAGCATCGAAGAGCCAAAGACAATGAAGTCAATGAGAATCAAGAGGAAAACTCTCCATTGATTGGGGTCATGCCCATTACAAAGGAAGATGGTCTTGGTTGTTGCTGGTCAATCACTTTAGTTCTGGGACATCACTGGAAACTATTGAACAGGATGGTATCCTGGGCCCAACCATCTTCAACTGCTTTATCAATGACCTTCCCTCCATCATAAGGTCAGAAGTAGGGATGTTTGCTGATGATTGCACAATTTTCAATACCATTTGCTCAGGTATTGAAGCAGCCCCTCTCCATCTCCAATAAGAGAAAATCTAATCATATTTCCATGACGTTCAGTGGAGTTACCATCATTGATTTGCCAGACTATCAACATGCTGGGGTTACCATTGACCAGGAGCTGAATTGATTAGCCATATAAATACTACCTAAGGTACCTATAGCAGATCTAGGATTCTGTGGCATACTGCAGTGATAGGGATAACAGCCTGATGGAATATGATTTTTGTCATCAGCTTAACACCATGCTGATTCCAGGCACAAGCATGGCATCATTTATAGGCAGAACTTGTTTTTATTTTAAAATGCATTCACTGTTGTAAATATGGCAAAATGCAAAATGCAATCAGTTTGCACAAAATCTGTTCTGACAAACAAATGTGACGATGATTATTTAATCTGTTTTCAAGGCATTGGCTAAGGGATACATGTTTGCCAGGACACCGAATAATACTTCCCTAATATTTTTTCAATTAATATATTGCAATATTTTACATTTATCTGAGAAGACAGACTGGGTCTTGATTTACTGCAATATGAATGGCAAATCTGTAACTGAAAGTCAACTATGAATTCCCAACAGTTACAATGTTTAGCTATAGCTCAGAATCTCAGAATAGCATCTAGGAATTGAAATATGGCTTATAACTGCACAACCATCTGCTAATTTCCATTAAAAGGCAGCCGCTTTATCAATTCTGATGCCAGGGCAAGCCAATGAATATCTCAGAAATACACTGAATAAAGTAAATTCGTTCTCATTTCTCCTTCTATTACATTATTACAAATCTCTCCAGAGATTTATGTAAATGTACTATGTCAATTACATCATTAATGAGATTTAATCTTGTCGACAAAATATAAAAGTTACCAATCTATCCTGCTAAATGAAATTGATTAATTCCAATCCCAGTCAATATGATATGTTATCATTTTATGTTTGATATTTAATAATTGTTTTGGAATTTTATGATAACTATTGGCAAGTTGATTTTTTTTAACTGATTATCAGAAATAAAATGATTTAGACAGTTACAATTAATTTTCAATAAGAATACAAAATGCTTAAAAACTCTCAGCAGGTCTAGCAGCATCTGTGGAGAGAGAGTCAGAATTAATGTTTAAGCTTGATGACCTTTCAACAGATTTAATCTCAATAATTACTTTGTAATTGAATCAGCCTTTGTTATTAAAATCAAATGTACAATTCAATAATTTCAAATCTACCATGAACAATCCTAAATAATTAAACATGATCAAAGAAGAATTCACTTGAATGGAATTCACTTGAATGATCATATGTATCCATATGCTGGATTCTATCCATAGAATCCCTATAGTGCAGAAGGAGGCCATTTGGCTCATCGAGTCTGCACTGACAACAATTCCACCCAGTCCTTATCTCCATAATCCCACATATTCACCCTGCTAATTCTGCTATACTATGCATCCCAGGACAATAAAGGCCAATTCAACATGGCCAATCAACCAAAAGCATGCATCTTTGGACTGTGGGAGGAAACCAGAGCACCCAGAGGAAACCCACGCAGACATGGGGAAAATGTAGAAACTCCACATAGATAGTGACCCAAGCCGGTAATTGAACTGTGAGGTAGCAGTGTTAACCACTGTGCCACTGTGCTGCCCCATAGTCCATCATAGCCCATGCCCCACTTCATGGTCCATAAACATACAATATTTATAATATACTTTCAGCCAATATGCATGCAGGTAAGCAACTAAATATTCCTGTGATTTAACATAAACTAACAATATTATCATAGGATTCAATGCAGATTTCCATTCTCTGTCCCAAATCCAATATTCATTAAAGTTCCTTCCGTTTCAAACCAGTAAAGCACTTGATGAATATTATATGGTACTACCTTCATATTCAAATGGAATCACAAAGCCTCTATTTCAAATGAATTAACAACATGAATCCACAGGTAAAGTAATTCTTCCAAAAAATATATTATAGGACATAATGTGACAGCACTTTTAATTACACTTTAGCCACTAATTTGTTCTCAGTATTCAAGGGACACTTTATCCAAAAAAAAGTAGAACTCAGTTCAAAAAAAGTGTACCATTCTGGATTGCATTTTTTACTGTATTTCATTAAGGGCTTGCAAGAAATCTCTACAGTTAGAAGTGTTAATTTGTGAGCTTTATTTTAATTTGGTTATTTCAAGCCTCTGTTGGTAAACTCAAAGCTACATTTGCTGTCGATGACTACTGATGAGAGAATATAGCTACAAAAAAATTGCCACACACAGCTAAAACTGAAACCAAGTACTATTACAGATATCTATTTGGATAATTAATAACTCCCTTAAGGTAATCATTATCTCTCTAACAAAAACTACTTAAATGTTCTCTTCTAATTCCTCAGCTAAAATGGTTCAGAATTACAGTCCTGTTACTGCTTCGCTCATCAATCATAAATGCTTTTAAACATTTTATATTTTTGAATGTAGAGGAGGTAAAGATTTCATTAAAATAGTGGGCCCCATTGGGTGATGGTGGGCTGGTTGTTTTCTCACTGATTTATGATTTAGAGACCCATGATAATGTCCAGTTTGAAATCCCAATATAGTGGATGGTGAAATTTGAAATCAGTAAAATCTGGAATTAGAAGTCTAATGATTACTATGAAATCCATTATTGATTGTTGTTAAGAGTCCTTCTCCTTTAATTCATTAACATGAAATAAAGGGACTATGGAAGGAAATCTGCTGTCCTTACTTGGTCTGGCCTACATCTGACTCCAGGCCCTCAGCAATGTGGTTGACTCTTAAATGCTCTCTGAATGGCCTAGCAAACCATTCAGTTCAAGAGTAACTAGGGATGGGCAATAAATGCCAGTCCATCCAACGATGCCCACATCCCCTGAATGAATTAAAATGAATGTCTTTCAGGCACCTCGTAATTGAGACACCTTGTTATGGATTTGCAGTCCCCTATTGTGGTAGTGTTGCTGAACTGCCGGCCTTCTGTTTGAGCCTTAACACTTGGAGGCAGGCCACTGTTCTTATTTAAATAGTATTTTTGCTGGCTGCCTATTAATTGACCACTGCAGACAGGATACCATACCAGGATCCCACTGCCTGCTGGAATGGGGTCACATGTGCTTTCACCCCAGTAGTAGCACTTCAGCTTTCCTGGAAAGTCCTGAGCACCTGACCAGTAGAGTGATTTGTTGAAAGTTGTGTACGGCTCCTTTTACATTTCTTAATCTGTTTAAATTATTCAGCATTTTATTGTATTGATTGTGTTTAGAGTTGGCATTCACACTGCCCGAACCACCTCCAAACTGTGTTTCTCCTCTGCTTGACCTTATGCAGTAACACATTCACAACTGCATCAAGAAAGAAGCAAACTTTCTGATTTCACAGGCGTCTTTTGTAAAGATTTTTCTTATTCTCATCAGAACTGATAATGATGAACCAAGGAAGATCCTTGAAGTTTCTGTCAGCAGTTAAGTTCTATTTTGTCATTATTATGATTGCAAATCCAGACCTTTGTGTCTAACTCCAGAAACTATAATAAGGTCAGTTTTCATGATATTAAGTAAGATGATTTGCACTCCATTCTATTTCTGGTTGGAATTCTGTCCAGTCACAAAAACTGAGAATATCACAAATCTGGCAAAATGTCTGAAAGGCATTTTATCCAAATCACAATCTACTTGTGAAAGTAACTTAGCCAATTTGATTTATCCATCCAGTGATATTCTAATACCCCCCTCTTCCTTTATAACATTGAATTGTTTCTTAAATGAATCCAGATTTCGAGTCCCATTATTCTATCTGGAATTTCATCCCACATATTTATTCATCTGGTGTGTGAATAAGAATTTCCTGATTCCTGTCCAAAATACACCCCTCTTTATTTTCATATATAAAAGGAGATTTAAGGAAAAGATATGTCATGACTTCCACACTTTCTTTGGTTCCAGGTGTTTAAGCTGATCTATATTTGCTTAAATTTTTATTTATGTTCCAGTAGGGTAATGAGTTCTGCAGGCAATCTTGGTGTAAGCAGAACAAAACGGTAAAGAGAAAGTGGACATAAATTTTACCGTTACTTTGATTTTGATGGTTTCAGGAAAATGCATGTTTTAAAGAATTATATTGTGCAAATATGTATATTCAAATCTCCTTCCCTCGTCCCTGTCATTATTCATTTCTAATCTTTGAAATCTGTATATTTGTTTATTATGAGTGACTGGACAAGGAATAACTTGTGTATGACATTCATTACAATGAATGGCCTTGATCAGCTGGGGTATTAAGTTTAAAAATTGGCAAGTCATGTTGCACCTTTATAGAACCTTAGTTAGACCGCACTTGGAATATAGTTTTTAATTCTGGTTGCCACACTACCAGAAAGATGAGGAGCTTTGGAGAGGGTACAGAAAAGATTTACCAGGATATTGCCTGGTATGGAGGACAATAACTATGAAGAGAGGTTGGAGAAACTTAGTTTGTTCTCACTGGAGTAATGGAGCTTGAGAGGAAACCTGATAGAAGTCTATAAGATTATGAGAGGCATGGACAGAGTGGATAGTCAGAAGCTTTTTCCGAGGTTGGAAGAGTCAATTACCAGGAGGCATAGGTTTAAAAGAGATATACAAGGCAGATTTTTTACACAGGGAGTAGTGAGTGCCTGGAATTCGTTGCCAGGGGAGGTAGTGGAAGCAGATATGGTCGTGACTTTTAAGGGGCATCTTAACAAGTACATGAATGAGATGGGAATAGAGAGATATGGTGCCCAGAAGAGTAGGGGATTTTAGTTAAGTCAGGCAGCAAGGTTGATGCAGGCTTGGAAGGCCAAAGGGCATGTTCCTGTGCTGTAATTTTCTTTGTTCTTTGAGGGCTAATTTGATTTGATTTGTCTAATTATTGCCACATTTATTGGGACACAATAAATGTATTGTTTCTTGCATATGAGACAGACAAAGCATACCATTCATAGTGTATATAGAGGAGAACAAAAGGAGAGGATCCAGAATATAGTGATACAGTCATAGCTAGGGTGTAAAGATAGGCCAACTTGATACAGGTAGGTCCAATCAAAAGTTTGATTTCAGCAGGGAAGAAGCTATTCTTGAGTTTGTTGGTACATGACTTTTGTATCTTTTTCCCAATGGAAGAAGGTGGAAGAGAGTATATCCAAGGTGTTTGGGATCCTTGATAATACTTGCTGTCTTTCTGAGGTAGCAGGAATTGTAGACGGAGTCAATGAATGGGAGGCTTAATGGACTGGGCTTCATTCACCATCCTCTACGGTTTCTTGTGGTCTTGTTATTACAGCAGCACAGCAACAAGCTGTGATACATCTGGAAAGGATGCTGTCTATGGTGCATCTATAAAAATTGATGTGGGTCATAACAGACATGCTAAATTTAGGAGTTGGTGGGATTTCTTAACTCTAGGATCAGTGTGGAGAGATCAGAAAAGGTTTTTAGTGATCTGGACACCTAGGAACTTGGGGGTTCTCGACCATTTCCACTTCATCTCCATTGATGTAGACAGGAGCATGTCTTCCATTATGCTTCCTGAAGCCGTTGACTATCTCTTTCATTTTATTGACATTGAGGGAGAGATTATTGTTGGCGTACCATTTTGCCAGGTTTTCTAGCTCTTTCGTGTACATCATCTCAGCAATTCTGGCCTTTTCCTCACACAAAATGACCATTTCAACAACTTTTGAATATAAAATTTTGCTCATTTACACATTTATGACTACATTTTTTTCATTGTTCTTTTGTTCTTTATTCAAATGAGGTTGATTCGCTAAATCAAATGGATGTTGTCATTTTGGGTATCCAATATTGATGGCTGGCAGGTGAATGCCTGCTGTCTGCAATGTAATTGACAATGAATAAGACAGTGCCTTCATTTCAAAATGGTGATGAGGATGTATTCTTGGAACTACATCAGCATTCCTTCACTGGTTCAAAATCCTGGAACTCCCTTCCTCATTATAGACTGCAATTGTTCAAGTAAGCAACTCACTGAAGGGCAATGCGGGATGGGCAACAAATGCTGGTCCACCTAATAATGCCCACATTCCAGGAAAGAATGAATAAAAAAAATCATTTTTCTCATTGAATGGACTAATCGGTGCAGGGATACTTCTGCGACTGATTCTTA
This sequence comes from Sphyrna mokarran, assembly GCA_024679065.1. NCBI lineage: Eukaryota > Metazoa > Chordata > Chondrichthyes > Carcharhiniformes > Carcharhinidae > Sphyrna > Sphyrna mokarran. The sequence goes on along the minus strand of JAGIQG010000003.1, from coordinate 33,965,856 downwards.
AAAGTGCAATAATCGCAATCAATTCATATTCCTTTGAAGGACTGAGGTGGGGATAGAGGAATCAGTCTGTTTCCACAGCAGTCACTGTTATGTATGAATACTAAGATTTTAATTCTTCAAAATCCATACTCAACAGCAAACTTTGATTTTCATATTTATAAATTGATTAGTTCTCTTGTTTAAGTTTTGCATGAACTTACACTAATCTGAGTTTATGAGGCCATTTTTATGCTGCCACTATTTTATTATTGTAGTCTGGGTGAAGCTTTCCATGTGAAATGTTAATGTTCATATTTACTACATTATTCAATTCATACCTCTACTAAAATGTAAAATTAAATACCCAGTTGCTAATTAGAACCTTCAAACCTTCAGTTGTGTCTTTGATTACTCAACATATTCACTCCTGTTCCAAACAGTTTTTAATGAAGGAAATACTAGTGACAGATAGAGAACAGTGTCATCTCTTGGGAGTTATACATTCTGGCAAGTGATGGAAGCCATGAAAATATCACAGGACCACCCAAAGTGAACTGATGTATATAATTTAAAAGATTAACCTCAACGAGTGGGAAGTGTAACAGGTCAGCCGAGTCAAGTACAGATTAGTGCAAAAAGGCAAAAAGATTCTGTATAAACAATCAACGTGGTGATCCCACCTTTTATAATGCGACACATGTTTAAATTTTAACACTTGAAAAATGTTCAGTTTCAATATTTCAGAGCTCTCCATAGTGTATCTCTGAAAATTGCAATATGCATTATTGTGCTAATATTATTAACCTTTGTTCTGCTGACGGTATAAATATACATTTAAATACCAAACATATTCTGTTTAAAGGCTAAAGGCTAATTGGAAATATCTCTCATCCTTTTATAGAGACAGGTTAGGGTGTCATAGAAGTTTTACATTTATCCTTCATTTGGCTGTTTTGTCTATACATAGAATTACCATTTTTTAAAAACAAAATTATTCTTAATTTTCCTTGAACCATCTAATCAGTTTTAGAAATACATCATATCCCCACTGATGAGCTTAGATTTTAAGTGCTCTGATTAGTCATAACAATGTTAACTGAGATTGGAAGGTACATTTTGTGTAATCTATATCCTCATTATGTGGCTAAACTTTGAACTGAAACAGCTTTGAAATGTTCCTCAAACTCACGAATGTGTACATTCTTTGAGTACACATGGTTCAACCCTTTAGATTTAGGATGTGCAAATACATGCAAAATGCACTTTGTGTGTGTGATGTTGATATCTAAAGTTTGGAATTTATTAAATTGGAAGATAACTTCCCCAATGCTCCCTGTACTTCACATTCCCACATCACCAATCCCTACTGCCAACATTCAGATTGTCATCATGATTTTCCTTCTGTCTCAAGGAGGATCATGACTGGCTGATGGAATCTTCCATCCAGCCCCAAAGGAGCTTGGAGGTGGGAGTAGAAGCGGAATGAGTCCAGAAGGGGTGAGTTAAAAGGCCCAGAAAGCCTCAGCTCCACACATCTGAGGCTATCAGAAGCTCAATATTGAGCTTTTTGACCACTTCAAACCCACTCCCTCACCCAGCACCCTGATCCTCCTCACTCTCATTCCCTTATCCTCATTCCCACACTTCTTTCAGCCCCTCACCCCCCACCCGCTCCCACCCATTATTCATTTGATGAAAATAACTCAAAAGCTCCATTATAACAGTTGGAAGCTTGAGTCACCCGTAAACCTCACTGAGTAAACAGACTCTTTAGAGCAGGTGTACAGAGTCAACCACTTGTAAAAGAGTTAAGCAGTTGGGGTGTAGCCAAGAGCCCATAAACAGCCTAAGCAAACAAACAGACCCTGAAATTCCTACCTGAACAGGTATCTAGACTGAATACGAACACAATGGGGAAAAAATTAAAATTTACACAATGTTATCATGCTTGGCTACCATTTCAATCCTGTAAAATGTACTCTTTTTTATTTATCAGATGAACCTTTTAATTTATCTAAAGACTTTTCCATGTTTACAATTTTCGTCTTTTGCTTGACACTTTGTTAGTTAGTTGAAGTACTAACCTCATAGGCAGGTTGTAGTTACATTGACCAATCACAACATTGTCATAACTCACCCCATAGACCACAGGTATAACCAATGCTACAGCATTTAATAATGAACTACAAAGGAGACAAAACCATTTCACTCACCCTTTAAACTCTTCCCATCTTTGAAACATTATTCAAGTTTCCATACAGTTGGTATAAAACTAACCAGCTCTAAATCTGGCTGCCTGGTGTCATCAGCAAGAGGCCTGAGCCATTTTGATAGTTAGCTCTCATTTAAATTCAAATAGTGAGCTGTTCAAATTTTTCAAACATTGTGTGCCGTTTTCCAGCCTCGCTGGCCACTGGGATCATCCAATCCCACTGAAATTAAATAGGCTTTTGGCTGTGTCGCAGCATCTCCTGTGGTGGATCCCACCATGAAAGGGCCAGGAATTCCCAACCGTTGTAAAGCAGCTGACTAGTTTGGGTGGCAAGAACTTAAAGTTTCTAAGTGTTCAGGTCACCAAGAACCTGTTCTCCATGCTGCCATTATAGTTAGGAAAGCCTACAAATGTCTCTACTTTCTAAGAAACCAAGAAAATTTGGCATGTCCACTGCGACTCTCACCAATTTCTATTGATGCACCATAGAAAGCATCCTTTCCAGATGTATCCCAGCTTATTGTGGCTCCTGCTCTGACCAAGATTGCAAGAAACTCCAAAGGAATGTGTTTGTAGCCTAACCCATCACACAAACCAACCTTCCATTCACTGACTCTGGACACAAAAGGAAAGGGAGATTGTCTCGACATCAGTAAGTACATTTTTATTTTTGCCAGATTTGTATCCAGTAATTTCTTTCAGGATTATTAATCTGGCCTTTTTGCACTCTATGTAATGGAGAGTTCTACCTGTGGGTAGGCAGCGGGATAAAGACTGACACAATTGCTTTGGAATCCGAACTACACTTTCCATGAGTTTCTTCACCAAGAGATCAGAGAAATGAATCCAATAGATGTAGTTTTTCTAATTCATGCGTGAGTTCTGTACAAGAAAATGTTTACGATTTTGTCCCCAGAAAGTACACTATGGCCTTCTTACCATCTGAGGAGACATTGCTGCTAATACTCACTGCCCCACGGAGGGTACCACTTCAGGCCTCAGGAGGAAGCTTTGCCTCAGAGATCTTCCGGCCAGTCTGATTGATCTCTAACTCTCCAGCCCCAGCAGCACGTGAAGCTCTAGTGGGCAAAACTGGGACTGCAAATAACCTTCAGAGCCTAAAACCATGAAGCCGAGGACCAAGTAGGTTTTGAGGTCTTAGATGGGGAGGGGATGTGTGGTCTGTGGGGAGGGCAGAGTGGGATGTTGGTGGAGAGGCTAGGGGAGGTAGGAAGCACCTACAATGGCTAGACAATTTGTGGGATTGATGGGCAGGGGAGGAATGTGGGAGCACACAAGGTTGATTTGGAGGCTTAATATTAAAAACAGATTGGTGGAGTTGTCCCCTCACCTGATTTCCCACCCAGTGTCACTTTTTAGGATCTCCCCCACCTCTTTCCCCCTCTCTCCAACCCACCCATGTCCCTAAACTCCTCCCACCTCCCACCAGCCTGAAAATTGATTCTGGGTGTGAAATAGCCCTTAGCAGTCATTAATTAGTCACTAAGGAGCCTCAGTTGGGGTAAAGGTTGGTGGGGATGAGTGAGGGCGGGTAGGTCTAATCCTCATCTGTCCCACTGCAAAATTGCAGTGAGGTGAGGGCAAGTGAGAACCTGATGGGAAAGCAATCTGAAGAATTTTACAGCCACCTATCCCTCCACCAGTGACCGGGATATGGACCAAATAAAGGCAGAAGGTAAAATTCTACCAATATCTTTGAAAAACAGTAGCATCTTATGTGAATGTTCTAAGTATTGAAGACATTCTAACTGCAAAAATACAGTGACATATCCTTGGCCATGAGAAACAAAGCAATAGGCCAGCAAATGGTAGCAAAACATATCAGTGATCAACAGTAATACCTTTATTTCTCACTAATGGTTGATGCAAATTGGTAAACCTTCCCATTCTTATTGCCATATGCCATTTTTTATATTTAAACTATAACTTGCCATTATGTGTAAAAAAGAAAGTAATACCTAAATTGAAGTGAATTAAAATCATTACGTTATTTCACATATATTCGAAAACAAACTACTTTGCAACATTGAAACTTAGATATAATAAAACAAAAACACAGAACAAAGGACAAAGGGAAGTATAGAGTAAATGGTGGTAAACTTTTTCCACCTTCAGAAATGGATAGGACGAGGGGTCACGGCCTTAGGGTGAGGGGGGCTAGGTATAAGACGAATATTAGAGGGCAGTTTTTCACACAAAGGGTAGTGGGGGTGTGGAATGCACTGCCGAGTACGGTGGTGGGAGCAGGCACGCTAGGGCTGTTTAAGGGTCTCTTGGACAGCCACATGAGCGGTCTGCAGATAGAGGGATATAGTAGGACTGTTTAACTATGGCTTTTTTTTTCCACAGGTAATTCGGTCCATACTTGACCATCAAGGAGCATGCATTCGTCAGGTGGTGCGAGGACAGCTCTTGGATGTTGATTCATGGGTTGCCTGGTGCTTCATGTCGTAAATGAGTGCTTTATCTGGACCATCTGAAGGGCACCATGACAGCTCAGTGACTATCGCTGTAGCTGTGCAGACGCTTGGAATTGGGCCGGTGTCTGCGGGAGTTTGCGCATTCTCCCCGTGGTTGCGTGGGTTTTCTCCGGGCGCTCCGGTTTCCTCCCACATCCCAAAAAATTCGCTCTTAGGCTGATTGGGAAACAAATTGTCCCTACATTGAGACTCTTCCATATTAGGAATAACCTACAATTAGAATAGGATAATGGAATTGTTACTATATAGTTATGACGGCGGCGCGGGCTTGTTGGGCCGAAGGGTCTGTTTCCCGTGCTGTGTTGCTCTATATAGCACAGGAACAGGCCCTCCAAGCCTATGCCAATCATGATGCCCTAACTAAACTATAAAAAAACTTCTGCCCTTACTCAGTCCGAATTCCTCTATTCCCTCCCCATCCATGTGCCCATCCTGGTGCATCTTACGTGTTACTAATGTGCCTCCTTCCACCATATCCTCTAGCAGCGTGTTCCAAGCACCCACCACTCTCTACATTAAAGACTTCCCCTGACATCTCCCTTAAATTTTTCCCTTCTTACCTAGAACCTGTGCCCCCTTTAATTGACGCTTCCATCTTGGGAAAAAGCCTCTCACAATCCATTCTGTCTTTGCCGCTCATAACTTTGCAGATCCCTGTCAGGTCTCCCTCAGCCTCCGTCTTCCCAGTGAAAACAATCCTAACTGATAAAAGAGTTTGTAGTTTATACTTTAAAAAAAACAGGAATTTAGAAAATCAAGACAAGATTGTAATATATTTTAAAGCTCAGACCAATCACACCAATGGAAGATTAAAACAAATCTTTGCACCAATCAAAGTAGTTTTGTCTGCAGATAGGTACACATTTTCCAATCTGGCTTTGTTTCATTTATTAGTGCAGTTCATCAATGGTTAACTGAAACTCTGAAAAGATGCATCAATACCATGAGGGGAAAAAATAGAGGGGAAAAAATGAACGGAAAAAGAATCCTTGGCTTGTTCTCTAAATAGATTTTCTTGAAATTATTAACAATTTTCAAAATGGATGCTACATGTTAATTATAAAGTATAATTTGAAGTTAATAATGCAGTTTATAACTTAAAAGTTGTTTGGAGAAATATTCCACAGTCAAAAGCAGAGTAACATATCAAATGTGCAAATGGCTCTGTTGATGAAAAGCACTTTGTTCACAACATTCTAGAAAACATTGCAAATTCTGACCTTTTCTATTCATGAATATGTCCCCTGACTGTACATCAGCAGCTTAAATTTCTCACTGTGTAAGTGCTTTTTTAAAAGCTTGATATTTTGTTTTATTTATCTTAAGGTAAGCTAATTTTATTTTTGTGTACTGAGAGACATATTTTTCATTTTTCCCTGGATAAAGAAATGCATTATACATGCCTTTCCATTCATAATGGTATCTCTTGACGGAATGACAGTGTATATTTTGAAATGAGCACTTGATAGAAAACAGACCACTTTAGCTGCAAGCGACAAAGAAAAATTGTTCCTCTTGCTGCATTTAGCAGCCTGATGTAAGATTGAATTTGATAGTACTTAGAATGGCATTGCCAACTCTGCACACACACCGTTTGGAATTTTCTCTAAACAGATTCTAAGTATAAAACGGGTGAGAAAACAGGAGGTTTTCTTGCCTATTTTTTTCTGTGGGGTACGTCATGGTAATTTACAGCACTCAGTGCAATGCAGAGACCGTAATGCAGATCTTGCCAGTAACGAGGGGACGGATGGAGTCTCAACCCTGCCTGTGAGGCCAGCTGCTGGACTTTAGGGCCATGAGGCTGGCTTCATTGGCAGAACTGGGCTGGCAAGATCACAAGAGGTAATAAATTAGACGTGAACCCAACTTTTTGCCTCTCGCTTTATCTTATCGGCTCACCATGCTAATTGACAGGCGTGTTGAATTGGTATAATCCCATCAAATATGTCGGAGAAAGCATACAGCTCAGTTGGAGGAAGGGACCCCAAAGAGGTCAACAGATGGTTAACTTGAAAACTACTACATATTTGGAGCAATTCTCTGGGGCCTCTGGCTCCAGGCAGGAATTCCGATGACCTTTCCATGCGAACGAGAGGAGCAAATTTGGATGTAGTTTGCCGGCTGAAAGCCCGATTCAATCCCATGCCTGACGGAAGTCTCGCAGGTGCCAAACAATACAGGTCCAGACAACTGTTGAACTGGCAGCTTGGACACTGAGCGTTGGCAAGGAGATAAGTATTGTACGCATGTGCCCCTCATCTGTAGAGGAAAAGTTCCCCAAAGAACCTGGAGGTCAGGCGGGTTCAGGGTGGGGGGAAGGGGTTGAGCTAGGGACTCTCTTCTGAAATAGTTGTCTTGTGGCTGGACTTCTCCTTCTTGCCTTGATGATTTCAGGCAACTTTCTGTTAAAATATTTATTCTTGTCTGTGTTCTCTAAAATGTCTGAAGTGGCCTGGTTACATTAATATCCATGGCCCTGAACACCTAGAAGCCTTCAAGATCATAGCAGCACTACACTCGAAAGAAAGGTTGTCCTTAGTTGATTTCAGAAGCCCCTGGTGTGACCAGCCCCCTTTGAAGTACTCTGAATATAGGAGATGTCAGTTTTATTAAGGAGATTCTCCTTTCAAGCCTAAATGTACTGCAGCTTCTGTCTCGCCTCTTTGATCTGCTTTGTTTGATAGGAAATGGTCAGTCTCATTAGATCCATTAGGGTTTGTTTATGTACTCATCTTCCACTCCATTCTGTTTTGTGAGGCTGTTTGATTGATAGCCCAGAAGACATCAAGAGAGGATTAGCTGGGTTTGTTTACACAGGGAACAGATGGTGAATTTGGTTTCTGAATGTTTTTGATGAACAGCTGGAGGGGAGATCAAAGCCTGCATTGTTGATACAATCATTTTACACCTCATTAACTCTGAAATACTTTCTTGTTTCACCATATTTATTTAGTCTAGCTCATTTTATTCACACTGTATTTCTCTTTCTAATCTCCGGCAATGCAGAGGCCTAAATATTTCAATTTTTTAGTTTATATTTAATTTTAATTTCATGTTCCAGTACCTTTTATTAGCCTCCTGATCAATAGGGTTAAGACCCAGACCAGAAACTCCAACCCGTTTTATGAATTTAGCCTAGATCATAAGTTTTACATTTGATTTTGGCATTGGTGAGCATAGGTATTTCACTCCAGATATGATTCAAGAGACTCACTAGGAAGCTTTTATCAAACAAAGTTTATTTAAGAACACAGTTAAAACATAACAAAAAGATTTAGCATAACTTTTCCCAGTTACAAGAATTAAATACAACAAAATATAACTTCTAATATCTAGCTATTACTGCTGTTCCAATTTAAGCACCATCCCACAGACACGTAACATTTTTCAGACTTGGCATAGATGCAAGTATGTTCATATGATGCTGGAGCTTGTAACAACTCTGTGAATTGGTCTTTTGAATGTTGGATCATATTTCTGAAGCTTCCCAATCCTGGAACTTTCAGCAAGCCTCTGTAAGAGAGAGAAAGAGAGAGAGACTGCATTCTTCTACCAGTTTCCAGCAGCAACTGAACCAAAACTTAAAACTGGAATTTTTTGTGGAAAGAAAATTGTCCCCCGACCTAACACTTGACCTATCAATCATCCTTAATTAAGCTCCACTCAGCAATCCCCAAAGGACCAGTAAATCCCAGAACACCTCATTAGGCCAGATTAAAATCAGCATTATGCCCATTATATTGCTTCAGTAATGATTAGAGGACACAGGCTGCAGACAACACTGTGCCAACGAAATCCAGCAAAGGAATATTGTTAAAATATATTTCTTAAAGGCACAGCATTGTCACAACAGGCCCAGGTTATTTCACCGTAGGCAGCAGTTTTGTCTGTTTTTGTTTTTCACAGTTCATTACATCTGAAGAGTTTCACTTTTTTAAAGTTTTTTTAACAGACTTCCCCTTTGATCTCAGTGTCGACTTGTGTCAGCAGCTGCTAGTTCTAACTACAGTTATTTTTTTCAAATGGGTCTGTTCTTTGTTCTGAATGCTTTAGTTGATGTTTTTTTTTTAAACAAGGCTTGTTCTTTATTCTGGGGACATTGGCTGATTTATTTTTCATAGTGTCTCTTCTTCAATTTCTCATGCTGGAGGTAGCTTTCATCCATAGAGGAAGTTGGCACCACTCCCCTTGCTGGCCTATTAATGCTCCTTGCCATCTTGGCATTGACACCATGACTTTGACACCCTGGCTGTGCCTACCCAGGGTGTCAGTGCCAGGGCGGTCAATGCCAGGATGAAAGTGCTAGGGTGGCAAAGTGCATTTCCATGGTGGCACTGCCAAGGTGTTGATCCTGAGGAGGGTGGGGCCTTTGATGACCTAATATCAGTGTCTCTCTTGTGAGAGAGGGGTAGTGATAAGGCCTCTGACTAGGGAAACAGAGTAAGCGTTCGACCTCCAGGTAAATGTTCTTCAAGGGGACCTTCACGACACACGACAGCGCAGAGCTGCTGAGCAGAGACTGATAGCTAAGTTCCGCACACATGAGATTGGTCTTAACAGGGATCTTGGCTTCATGTCACACTATCTGTAACCCCTATGACTTGCCTGGGTTAGCAAAAAACCTCACTTACTGTGCTGTCTGGAGACAATACACATCTCTTTAACCTGTGCTCAGTGCTCCTTCCACTCACATTGTTAGTCACTTTAAGACTTGAATAGCAGGCTAGGTGTAAAATTTGTATTCTAATCAGCAATCTGTAAACTGTTTGTGCTGCTGGAGACCAGAACACCTCATTCGCCTGACGAAGGCCAGAGTCGAAAGCTTGCGAGTTTACTATCAAATAAATCGGTTGGACTTAAAACTGGTGTTGTCAGACTTCTTGCTGTGCTTACCCCAGTCCAACATCAGCATCTCTGTATTATTAGGGAAATGGAGTCAGATCACTCACGTGCCATGTGATGTTGTGGTTGGGGGTTGACCATTCATTTAGTGGTAGGGAGAGGTTCCCGTCAGTGATGAAAGTTTGAGGTTCCTCCTTTGATCTGTATGAGTAGCTATGTTGGAGTGGGGGAGGGGTGGTGGTGGTAGGGAGGGGGGCCTATTACTGGTCTCTGTTTGGCTGGCTGACCAGCATGTTCCCCATTGGGGACTTCTTTCCCCAAAGAAAGGTCCCACCTGGCTAGTGCTGTCTGAACCAGCAGAAAACAATCTGACTTTCCACTGGTGGCAGCACCTTAATTTTCACTGCAGATAAATGTGGCCTTTATGTCTGACATATTCCTGATATAATAATAAACTCAAAGGTTATACATAACGTTGGGCCTTTACTTCCTTTGGACACAGGTGAGGTCCCAGAGGACTGGAGGATTGCAAATGTAGTACCATTGTTTAAAAAGGGTCAGAGGGATAACCCAGGGAACTATAGGCCGGTGAGCTTGACTTCAGTTATAGGTAAGCTAATGGAGAGGATCCTCAGGGACAGGATGTGTGAGCATCTGGAATGCGGCGATCTGATCAGGGATACGCAGCATGGCTTCGTTAAGGGGAGATCGTGCCTTACGAATCTAGTGGAATTTTTTGAAGAGGTGACAAAAACGGTTGATGAAGGACAAGCCGTTGATGTCGTCTACATGGATTTCAGTAAGGCGTTTGCAAGGTTCCCCATGGTAGGCTGATAAAAAAGGTGAAGGCGCATGGGATACAGGGCCAGGTATGTAGATAGGTTGAGAACTGGCTTGGGAGGAGGAGACAGCGGGTATTAGTGGAAGGCTCTTTTTCCAACTGGAGGTCAGTCACTAGTGGTGTGCCACAGGGCTCAGTACTAGGACCTCTTCTATTTGTGATTTATAAAAATGACTTGGAAGAGGGGGTAGGTGGTGTGATCAGCAAATTTGCTGATGACACTAAGATACTTGGATTGGCGGGGACTGAGGAGCAGTGAGTAAATTTAAGGAGGAATTAGACAGATTTTTAATTGGTAATGGGTTCAAGGGGAGAAGGCAGGAAAATAGGAATGAGGAATATATCAGCCATAATCGAACGGTGGAGTGGATTCGATGGGCTGAATAGCCCAATTCTGCTCCTATATCTCGTGAATTTATGAATTTATTTGTGACGGGTCCCCATCATTTCCAGGGTTTTCTATTTCAATGAGATGTTCAAAATTATTATTTTTTAATTATTGCAATGGCCAGATTGAGATTGAGTTGAAGAAGTGAGCCACAGACGTCCTGCAAGGTAGCAGAAGGACTGCTCCATCTGTGACACCATGGTCCATACCTCCATTAGTCCCAACTCTTCATCCCTTTTCCAGGGCACCTTCCCTTGCAATCACAGAAGATGCAACACCTTCTCCTTTAGCTTCTCTCTCCTCATTGTTCCAGGCCCCAAACACTCCTTTCAGGTGAAGTCACATTTCACTTGTAGCTCCTTCAATTTGACTTAATGTATTCGCTGCTTCCCCTGACTCCGCCAGCTCCCCCAGCCAGATGGCACATTACAGCGGAGACAGATCAAGGCTCTTAAATGGAGGTTAATTGTCCACTTAAGAGCTTCATTTGGTCTAAGGGTGCACAGGCTGCCTGACACCTTACCAATCCTTATAATAAGGGGGATGGTCCAGGGATGCATAGGAAGGCAGTGCCCTGACTATCTGCTTTATTTCACATGCTCCCCTACCTTCAATGCGGAGGGACCATTAAAATTCATCCCAGTTGGTTTAGATGGAGACCAATAAACTATTTTTAAATCATCTATAGACAACTGTAACATTTATCATAAAAGTTCAGATGATGATTCTAGTAGTGTAATGAAAGGAATTTACTTGCTTTGCACATCTCTCGCTATATCTTTATCATTGGTGTATGTTGGCTCATCTGAGAGGCATTCATTTACATTCATTTTTAGGTTATTCATATAAAACATACTTATTTACTTACAGCCAATGTTCCCACATTGTTTCAGCTTCCTTTGACTAGCTGGAGAGCTCTACTGATATCTGCGGCCAGTTTATCTCGAATCGCCTTCTTCTTGTACATCTAGTAGGAGCCACTTCATAACTGATGGACAGGCTATGATGGCAGAAATCAGGTGCCATACATTGTCTTTTGCAGGTGAATCTGGAGACTATTTTGAGTGTTTTTTTTTTAACCTCAGCATTGTGTAGAAAATTCCACCAATGCATGTCTAGAATCACAGAATCCACAGAATCTCTAATGTGCAGTCTGCACCGACAATAATCCCATCCAGGCTCTATCACTGTAATTCCACATATTTACCAGACAAATCCCCCTGACACTAAGGGGCAATTCAGCATGGCCAATCCACCTAACTTGCATATCGTTGGACAGTGGGAGGAAACTGGAGCAGCCGAAGGAAACCCATGCAGACACAGGGAGAATGTGCAAACTCCACAGAGACCCTGGAACTGAATCCAGGTCCCTGGCTCTGTGAGGCAGCAGCGGTAACAACTGTGGCACCGCTCCACCTATAACTGTGCCACCATGCCACCTTTCAAATCCTTCAAAGACATCCGGTATCATTTCCTTCCTTGACAATATTTCAGGTTCCAACTTTCACAACCATATCAGAGGGTGCAGAGCACAGTTGCAATTTTAGTTTTCTAATAAAGTTTTTTTTTAACAGATCCAGTTCGTTCAAAGCTGCTTTCTCTATTCTGGCAGTGAGCTCTTTGTCCCATGGCTCCTGGAATATGATGTAAAATTTTATTTTTCACTGACATAAAACATTTATTGCTTGTTGGTGGTTGTTCCAGGCCCCAAACACTCCTTTCAGGTGACGTAACATTTTGCCGTCTTGGCATTTATAATGAGGCCCACTCTCTCAGCCTTACTGTTGATTGAGCTGATGAGCTGTTGCAACCTATCATACTTTCTGACAACACAGAGATGTCAGCAGCGAAGTCCAAGGACAGGATTTTCAGGCCTCGCTCATCCCCAAACTAGAAAATCACACCGAGGTCAACAGACTTTTGCATAGTCCGCATCCCTACCCATTATGATGCCCATAGCGGGTGGGACAGGAAAGCTTCCCCATCTTTGAACTGACCATCATTGATTCTGTTCAATCCAAGATTTCTCTGGTTCACTTCCTTAACATCCAATCAATGGCTTCACTAAAAAGAAGAATTGATGGAAGAATGTAACTTTGCCTGATGCTAATCAACACATGGAAATAGCCATTGTAACTCTCCTCTTGCCCAAATGCAGCACCTGGAATTCTCATCAATCTTTACAGTGGCTGTGACCATTCTCATTGGTTTGTCCTGTGAAGAGAGATGTTTCTAGATTGAAGGCTGATGTAAAGACCTTAGTGAAGCCAAAAAAGCAGATAGCAAGGGGACTTGGTACTCTTGACAATCTCAATATAGTGCAAAAATCTGCTTAGCACAAGAATATTTTGGATTGAAGCCTGCGTGTCCTCTCAAAGTTCATCATCCATTGTTCCTCAAGTACAATTGAGGATCATGTGGCAATGTACTTTTTACCTGATTTTGATATGAGAGTGTCTGACCTCCAATTGCCACATTTGGGAGGATGCTTTTTTTGGAGATACAGACAATTTTCTAGTCTTGGGGAATAATATCAGTGTCCCATGCCTGATTACAAAGTGTACATAGGCACTGAGCAGTTGCTTCTCCATCTGCCTTGAGAAGTTCTGAAATAATTGTATCCTTATCTGGAGATTTGTTGTTCTTTGGTGCAGCAATTGTCTTTCCATTTCATTTTCAGTGAATTCTATACCTATTGAAAGGTCAGCTGGGGGCTGATCAAATTGGGTTGGTGTGACCAGAGCTGGTCTGTTAAGGACTTTCTGGAAGTGTCTTGTCAACTGCCATAACTTGTCTTCAGCTTTCAAGATAAATGTACCATCTAGAGAGTCATAGAGGTTTACAACATGGAAACAGACCCTTCAGCCCAACTTGTCCATGCCACCCATTTTTTTTAAACCCCTAAACTAGTCCCAGTTGCCTGCATTTGGCCCATATTCCTCTATACTCATCTTAACCATGTAACTATATAAATGCTTTTTAAAAGACAAAATTGTACCTGCCTCTACTGCTATATTTGGCAGCTTGTTCGAGACACTCACTACCCTCTGTGCAAAAAAATTGCCCCTCTGGATATTTCTGTATTTCTCCTCTCTCATTTTAAACCTACGCCCTCTAATATATCTTGTAGTATTGGACGCCATCCTTGTTTCCATACTTCCTGCACCAAATTGAAACAATTTTCCAGTGTCATTGTGGGAGACTGCATGATGTGCCACTTGTGCTTGTTTGCTGATCTACTCTAGCTTGATTTTTTGAGCTGCTATTTATCTCTCTGTTGTTATTTACAAGGACTAGTGGAAGGCAATTGTTCCTGTTTTGCTTTTCTGTATTTTCTTCTGAAATACCTTCTTTTCTACTATAAGATCCATGCCTCCTTCAAATACTTCTTGAAATTCTAATTCTTCTTCACTGCTATTTTTATTGTTATCTTCAGTTTCTCTCAGCAGTCTAGTGTTCCAGGCATGGAGTCGGCCAGAACATCACATCTGTTCTTCAGGATGAGTTGAAAGTTATCTTTAGTTTTAATGTCATTGAACCTGCTGATGTCAAATCTCTGCAATGCCTTTGTTTGATTCTTCATCATTTCAGATTAATCTTGATTTTTGTTGTTACCAATTGGTGATCACTAAATATGTCTGCCCTCTATACACTCTAACATCTGCAAACTTGAAGTTCTTTAGCCTAGCTTTATAGCTAGATGGTCAACTTATGTTTCAATGCTGTGGTCATTCAAAGTTCATGTAATTTTGTGGTTTCCATCATTCGTTTATGGGACGCGGGCATCACTGCTAAGCCAGCATTTATTGCACATCCCTCATTGCCCTTGAGAAGGTAATAGTGAGCTGCCTTCTTGAAACACTGCAATCTATGTAGTGTAAGTATACCCACAGAGCTGTTGGTGAGAGACTTTCAGTATATTGATCCAGCACCAGTGAAGGAATGGCAACATGATTCCAAGTGCAAAGAGAGAGAAGCCAATCTTGAGATTATTTATAATATAAAACTGTATAAAGCTATATAATGTAATCTCTGTTGTCTCTGTGTCTTCCTAGGTTCCTAGAGGAACCTAGAGTGGGGTCAAATCCAGATCTACTCCTACAGATTTGTACCTTCATGTTGCCCATAGCTACTGTGATGCCACATTGTGGAATATTTACCATCTGGCCTTGAATATTTGCCATCATAAAATGCTTCTCTTCCCATGTTGTCATGGTCATTATGTGGAGCATAATAGCAAACAATTATAACATTCATGTGATGTAACAAATCTCGCTGTTGTAAGTTGTTCACTCACTGGAGTCCACTCTGTAAGTGAGATTCTTGCGTTATATCAAGGATTATGGTTATTCCATCATGGCTGATGCTATCTGATGGAACAGGGAGGTGTGGTTTTTCCACCAGAGTTAATATTTCCTGAATCAGTCCAGCATAATTCATAGAAACCTAGGATTTTAATCTTATAATAAAGTGTAACATGTACAAAAGCTCAAACCAAGCTTTACCTTTCATACTGGGATCGTCTGCAGGGCACTGAATGAGTTGATCAACTGATTGGTGCTGTTTAAGTAATAAAACTACAGTGAATTAGTGCATGACCACATAAAGCAATGCACTTAAAGCTTTTTGTCGATGGTTATATTTTAAAAATACAGGTTACCTCATGCTAAGTTTCTGCCAAAGGCTACTCTATTAAAAAGGAGATTGCTATCTCCAAAGAAAAGCCAGAGTACACTCTGGATAAGGGCTTGCATTTCATTCTGTGCCTTTTTATTCAAACCAACGTGACATATCACAGTATTTATTTTTCATTGTAGCTGTGCTGAAGATTACTCAATGGGGAAACTCCCCACCCCATCCCCATTAAGCACACTTTCCTGCATATCATTAACTATCTGACAGAGTCATCCATCGAGGTATTAATATGCCATTGCTGAAAGGAGTTCATACCTAAAGAATATTTGAATGGCAAGTTTCTAAATTAACCATAGATATCTGGGAACAGTGACATTGACACTGAGAAACTTCTCAACTTGCAAAGAGAGAGATGGAATCATCATGGAGTTTGTCAATGTAAGTAGTCTATTGATTTCATATCTATATGCTATCACAGCAAAAGGAAAATAGGAAGAGAGACTGATGAATAAAATATTCTAATAATTTCTCACAGAGCTACTTTATGGTAGCTCTATAAGAAATGATTAGAATTACACTTTACGGTTCATGGTTGACTGCACTTATAAACCATTTGCAAAATTTAGTCAATTGCTGGTGACAGAAATGTACTCTGTACATTGTACCCACATTTTCACATTTGATAACTTTCCTCACCCAACATACAGTTTACGACCACACGATTCAACTCCATATTGTAAAATGAATTGATTTTTTAAAAAATTATGACTGTTATATGTCATTTTCCACATTGGTGATACCAGGTTGGTATTACTATGGCAGTAAATATGTTAATGGCCAGCAGTAACTTGACTTTCATTCTGACAGTAGCAATGCTAATGGCCTCCAACCTGAAGTATAATTTGCTCTTCGCTGCATTACAATTTATAAAAATCTCTACTGAGCAACTGAGGTTGGGATGATCCACAAAGTTAGTGTAGGATGGTAGGGGTAACGGTTGAGAAGATACACTATTACTTAACTTTCTCTAATTGCCAGTGCATACTTCAGTGGAATTTGTTGGAATCTGACCTTATTCTGACTGTGGTAATGTCATTAGTGCTAAACATAAGAATTTTATGATAGGAGTAGTAAGTAGGTCATTCAATCCTTAAATTCTCTTCCACCACTCAATCATGACTGGTCTGAACCCCAACTATATTTATCTTTGCTCCATATCATTTGATAACTTTGTCCAATAAAAATATCTCAAGCGCAGATTTTAAAATCTCAGGTGACTCAGCATCCACTGCCCTTTTGTAGAGGAGAGAGTGCTGGATTTCAACTACCCTTTGTATGAAAAAATGTCCCTCATTTCCCTCCTTAATAGTTCAGCTTTATGCCCTCTTGATCTGGATTCTCCTCATCAGAGGAGGTAATTTCTTTGGATCTGCTCAGTTGAATCACATTACCATTTCAAACACTAATTAGATCCACCTCAGACTCCCAGGGATAAGACAAGTGAATGCAACATTTTTCATCATGTCACGCTTTAAGCCTTATTATCATTCGGATGGGACAGAAAGAGGAGTCCCTGTTCAAGCAGTAAATACACTGGGGCATGGAAAAATATATTAATAGGCCATTTATTAAGCATCTCCCTTACTCTCACTCTGGTCTTCTCCAGAACTTCCACGCAGCTGGGGGCAGAGTTCCAGCCAGCCAACATTGCTACAGCCTAACGTTGGTATGACACTGAAGAGAAAGTTAAGAAGAGATTTCATAGAGATCTGCAAAATCATGAACAGTGTTGACAGGATACATAGGAGAAAGCATTTCTAGTGACAGAGGATACAGGTTTAATAAAATTGATAACATAATTAGTGATGACATGAGGAACTTCATTATTTTAAGCAGAGTTGTCACAATCTAGAACCCACTGGAATGAAAACAGATTCTATCGCACCTCTCAAAAGAGAATTGATTAAATACTTGAAGAAGGAAAAGAAAAATCCCAGGCCTATGGGGGAAAGAGCAGGGAATTGGGAATAAATTGAAATAAAACTACGAACCTGACCTTGACCTCACGCCTACACTGGCCTCATTCCCTCTCTGTACATGCTCACCTACACTCTTCTAATGAAACACAGTGGAGGCTCGAGGGAAAAGCACTTCATTTTTGAATTAGACATTTAGCAGCCTCCCCAGACTCAACATTGAGTTCACAATTCAAATCATAATCCCTGCTCCTTTTTTTTTCAGACAGCAATTGCTCGTAACGAGTCTGCTCATATCATTTCTAGTTCCTCTATAATTATCTTTTTTCTTCTTTACTTGCCCCATTACTACTCGCTTTTACCTGCACTATTATTCCTTTTGTCCTTTAATCTCTCTTGCCTTCCATCCTATCACAGAGTTCTTCTTTTTCTCTTCAGTCATGGCCCCTTTCCCTGACTCTGTGTTTGTTCAGAGCCTTTTATATTGCTAATGTTTTTCTATTTCTGACGTAAGATCAGCAAGTTAAATATTAATTCTGCTTCTACCTCCACAGATGCTGCCTGTTGGATAATTTGAAGATTTGCTTTTTGTATTTCAAATTTTCGACATTTGCAGTATTCTGTTTTCGTGGCTAATTTGATTTCTCTTTCAAAGAGTTGGCAGGGTTGCAATGGACTGAATGGCCTCCTGCTCTGTTGCATTATTTTAAGAGGCTGTATCGCCCAATGTCACAGGGTGATTGCTGCCCTCCAATCAGATTCGAATGAATGGTCATTCCCCTCTACAGTCAATCACGGAGACAGTAGCAATTCCATGCAGGGAAGATCCCAAGAGAAGTGGTCCAACACAGAGACATGGGCCGGAATTTTCCAATC
The DNA here is from genome assembly GCA_024679065.1 of Sphyrna mokarran. Taxonomy (NCBI): domain Eukaryota; kingdom Metazoa; phylum Chordata; class Chondrichthyes; order Carcharhiniformes; family Carcharhinidae; genus Sphyrna; species Sphyrna mokarran. Next base: position 33,947,603 of record JAGIQG010000003.1, on the reverse strand, counting down.
CTGCCACCACTGGAATTTTAGCAAGCGGATTGCAGACAATGTGAAACCCCATTGGCTGGGAATTCCCGGCTTTTAGATCAAAGCGGCCAGAGAATTCGGCCCATGATTTCTTCCACAAGCAACTTTATTGTAGCTATTAAGATCTGAGGCTATGACTTACAGAAGGTTTTTAGTTTAGGATGACTTGGAAAAAAAGTCTTGTATGAAGGGCTTCTGAACTGATTCACTTCACTTCAGATCAGCCACGATGTTATTGAATGGCGGAGCAGACTGGAAATGCTAGATGGCCTACTCCTGCTCTTTTTTTAATGTTTTTACGTTCTTATGCTTCATATATTTAAGTAGTGGCCAAGAGTCCATTCCAACACAAATTACTGGTCACCTTAAATCATACTGGTAGCTAAGGCAAGGCATGTGGAATCATGATTTGAAGCAGTCATCACTTAGGGCAATGCAGCATCTTCCTCTTTCCAAAAGAACGAGAATTGATGTTCAGAATCCAATCTATGTTGAGGACACAAGACTGGGTTTCAATGATTGTTAATTTCATTATGAGTGAAATGAAGCTTAGTGGAAATCAGTTATTTTGGCCAAGCAGCATGCTCTGAATGAGTGGGTAAGCTGTAAACCTTTCAAATTTCCAGACTTGAACAACAAGGAAGGATTGCTTCCTAATGGTAGATTTAGACCACAACAAGGAATGGCTTTGTACACCATTCAGTTTTTCAGTCTGGAATTTCAAACAGCTAATACTGCCCCTTCCCTGTCTTCATACTTGGAGGGTGGGAGAAACAGATGGATTAAAAGGACAATCGTCAGAAATGGAAAGATTTTGGGCCTTGTGTTTATTTTTCAGGTGCATCTGGCATTTTGTGTTAATACGCTTATTTTTCATTTATTCATGGTGCTGTTATCTTGTCCATGGAGTGCTGCATTTTTTATATATATATGGAGTATTTGATTTTTCTTTGCACCATTGCTCACATTTGCAAAAACTTGCAGCCAGCTCCAAAAAGGGCGACCATCCCAGGTACTTCCTCAGTACAATCTACTTCCCATACAGTTTCATAAACAGAATTTGCTCAGCCACTTGTAAATTTCTTACCATCCAGACTGTACTAAATTTTTAAATTAACTGAAAACTTTGACATGCAGTTGGAGATACTTGAAGGCACAGCTGAAATCAGAATGTTTAATGCAATAATTTGCCTCACAAGGCACACTATGAAATATCAATGCAAATTGATAATAGGATGAACTAACCATTACATGGCAATTTTTACACATGCCCTTTTTTATTTTTTCAGCGAGGGATATAGTTCTAACAACGCTGGATCTTTTCAGAAAGTAATTTAACACAAGGTTAATTCTGCCTGGTGCATGACAATTGAGTGGAATTAGGTTTATGGAAAAAAGTCTCTAATAAATTGGATCGAATAAAATGCTGCAACTCTTACATTAAGCTTTTTAGCTGTTTTTTCCTCCTTGAGTACACAAGAGAATTGTTACCATTGCAATAGGCTCCTCGTACTCTCATGACCTTTGAAACTAGCTTTTTTTTGATGAGTAGCTCTCTTGAATTATTGGCTACTGAAGCAATTTAACTGTTGGTTCATCACTGTTTAAACTGTGCTGTGCAACTGTCTGCATGTTTGCAGATTGCACTGATTGAAGCTAATTAAATGTGTTAGAGTGAAATCATTGCTAATGAATCTCAGGCCATGGAGACCACCTGTCTAGAAAGGTCACATAACCTCAGTCCCAAAAGGACTTTAATAATTGTAGAATAGGCAAAAACCCATCTATTAAAGACAGCGGGTCTGTAGAAACATGGGCCATCCTTTTAAAACAGCTCCTCTATGGGGATTGTGAGAGACAAGTCAATACTTATTAACTGAGAACAGATTAAGCTGTTATTATAATGGCACAAGTCTATGCAGCGAAGTCAAAGAAGGCAACTGATATATTATCCAGGATATCCCAGTTAAGCTTAAAAGCTTCTTGGCAATGGGTTCTTGTCCAAGGGTATCTAACAGATGCAAAGCAGGCGCAGAACAAATAATGCAAGTCAATACAACATGACTGCTCTTTAGCAGTTTGAGGTTCTTAGTTCAATGCCATTACTCAAGGCCACTGGCTCAATGTTTTGAAATGTCTTCCATGGTAATGAGGTTCTAAATGTTTGATTTTCATTTAAGTTTTATAATTTCATTATTTTAAAAGTATCAGCAGGTTTTTAATGCACCCAAACCAAATGATTCAAAATCTGATCAGTCTAATGGAAAATTTCATGCCAAAATAGAAATAGAAACCTCATTGGATTGGAAGTCAGAAAAATATAGGCCTCTACAATAGTGTCATTAGCCACCTTAAGCAATCACTTCATCTCCATATGTCCAATACTTTTTTTGTAGCAACAGGTATGTCTTGATGGTTTTAGGCCATTCTTTCATCATTACTTCCTGGAGCACTTGGAGAGAGTGTAGCTTGCTCAACCTGAGCATGTCATTTCTTTGTTAGATTCAATAGTGAGATTCTCCAGCCTTCCAGCCATGTGTTCATCAGTTGTGGAAGGCAGTGTGCCATTCGCTGGTGGTGAGATTCTCTGGTCCTACCATTATCAATGGAATTTTCCATTGAACGCATCCCACACCAGTGGGAAATCCTTGGGCAAGAATGCACTGCCAGTGAGACCAGAGAAACCCACTGGTATGAACAGCTAGAGAATTCCAGCCAATGTGTTCCATGTTCAATGACAACAATAATGTCTTGCTTAAAGAGTAATCCAGACCTGCAATGTTAGCTCTGGTCTTTCTCCACCGATGCTGTCAGATCTGTTGAGATTCTCGAGCATTTTCTGTTTTTGTTTCCACAGAATCCACAGTAATTTGTTTTAGTTTAACATTCTTTGCATTTGCTTTGGAGCAGGTAATCACAGTTTAAAGAAAAATGCTTTGAAGTGACTGTGCTGAGACTCCATGGTTAGTTTGTTTCTCCCAAGCAGTTAATGATGAAAATACTTACAAGCAAAAACGATAGCCAGGAGTTTTTTCTCAATCTGAGCAAAGCATCATTTTGATTGCATTACTGTTTTGGATGCAAATATAACTGTTTGTCCTTTCCACATTAGAATCATTCCAAGACCCGTCTCACTGGCACCACACTGCAAGCTAAATTATCACTGATGTACTTTAGCACTGGTGTTGTCAGTACTAGTTAATTTTTGTGAATACTGCTCCTTGTTCCGTGCAAGAGGTCTGGCAATACCAATTTTAAATCCAACCGATTTATTTGATAGTAAATCTGCTAGCTTTCGGCGTTTGTGCCTTCGTCAGGCAAATCCTGCTCCGTGCCACTACACCTTGTTCCGTGCTCCAGTGCCATTACACCTTGTTCTGTGCTCCAGTGCCATTACACCTTTTTGGCAGTGAGCTTGCGTAATGATTTGCAACCCAATGACATATTGGGCAAACAGTTTGCTAAATAGTCCACAAATCTAACAAATCATAGCACTGCTTTCACATCTTTTGGTTACTGCATCATTATTATAGCTTTCACCTTGTCAGGAACTGGATGGAGAAATTTTGCTGGCAGCATATTACTTATGTACTTGATTCCATGGATCTTCAGTTATAATTGTATCTTGTTCAGCTTCAGATTCACCTAGCCAGCTCTCTCAAGCAGTGGTATTAATTTCTCATTATGGTCAGTTATAGCTTCATCTCTTGTTTTTCCACATCCATAGGTTGGTAGATCATCCATTATAGCTTCCAATCTGGGAAGATCACTGAATATCTCATGATGTGTGTGTTGAAACTCTTCTGGAACTGTGGAAATACTATATGAGATTGTGCAACCATCTGTATCTCCCCAACAGTATCCAGGATGTACTTAGAAAGCTGCTATTTTTATCCTGCTTTTTTTTTAGTATCTGTCCTTTGCATCTAAAGTAGTAAAGATCTTTGACTTGGAAAATTGCAGTAGAACTCTTGATAGTTGGCACGGCGCAGTGAGATGTCCACAGAGCTTTATTTTGATTCTTTGGCTCTAAACACATGTGAAGCTTTCCAGATTATTTCACTGCTACCATGCAGATAATCCAGACTGTCACAGTCATCACTTTCTTGATTATTCCCTTCTTTTCCAGTTCATCGTTCCTATATTTAGGATCAACTTGAAGGCAGCTGGAACTCCTCTCAGCAGATGCTGAATTAGTTTTACATTTCCATTTTCTTTTAGATGATAGTAGACATCCAAACATATAAAGACATTTTTAAACTCCCCTAGGATCTGTTTGGCAATGTTTGTGAATCTCCATTGGCATGTTTCAAGTTATCAACACAAAATTTAAACCTGCTCCAGCTAAGATGAGTAGCTGTTGCATCCCATGTACGATCTGAAACTCCAGATTTTCCTTTTTGCCATTGCATTCATCCTCTTTGAATGCATTGCATTCATTCTCTTCCATCCTCTTCATCTTCTGGCTGACTGCCTTTAACAACTTGGAGAGTGTGGTGTTTGGGAAAAGGCTTTCAAGCAAAGATATTCCCAGAGACCACAGTGTGTTTGCTGCTATCCCTCTTTGCATCAGCTCTTATCCATCGAGCCTGTGTAACTACTCGACTCTCAATCTATTTAGTCCGCTTGGTGTGAATATCATGTGATCATACAATCACTACCCTACTGCCAGGTTCAGCACTCTGCACGGGTCTGTGAATATCATGATGCTGCATGTCACAGCAGTGTCGATCTGACACTTCATATTCACTCGATACTCTCCTGCTGTGGTCATCATTCTAGACTGATGGCAAATTCAAAACAGACATGTTTTAGAGAGAGGAGGAATTACTTCTCACAAAGGGCCCGATTTTACCATTTTCATTCTAAGTGCTGAATCTAGGTGCAATTCAGATCCGACTTGGAAATCTGTTCTCAGGCGCACCATTAGCCTGAAAATAAAATCGCCAATCTGAATCACACAGTGGACGGGGCTTAGCATGCCTGAAACAATCTGAGCTCTGAACTGTGGATGCGCAGGGAGAAAAAAAAATTGACAAAGCATGCCCATGTCAGATCGCTCCCGAGCTGCAGAAAGCGGAGAAAGCAGCCTGGGAGCGAAAGGCAGGAGCGACATCACTGTCCCTCTTATCCTCCCATCTCCCCAGGATGCAGCCCCCTGCCCTCTTCCCCACCTCTGATTGCCCACAAAGCAGACCTTCCCACCCCTGTCCCCATCCCCCCCACCAGTGAGCAATTGGCTTCCCCCTCCCCACCAGAGAATCACCTGGCCTTATTCCCCTCTTCCTTCACTCTCACCCCTCACTATAGAATGATCAAGACGATCAGCCCACCTCCTCACCAGCAGCTCCCCCCCCCCACCCCCCCCCACCCCACCCACAATTGATCTGAGTCAGAGAACCACTGGAAGTGCTGAACTCACCTCATCAGCACTCAAAACAGACTTTTGTTCAGTATGTCCATTTCAGTGCGATTCCAGATTAGCAAACATGGTGGTAAAGGGGAAATGCTGATAAAGTTGGGCGGGTAGTTCATTAATTCAATTTAAATGCATGCAAATCCATCTAAATCGCCATTGTGCCCAGTTCATGCGTGAATCGGATCGCGGCCATTCTCAGGCCTCGGTAAAGTGGGCATCTGTATGGATATGGGCACGTATCACGTTAATGGCCTCACACCCGATTTACCATGTTTTCGCACCGGAAAATGGGCACAACACAATAGTAAAATTGGGCCCAAAGAGTCGTGAATCTGTGGAATTCTCTACCCAGGGTGCAGTGGAAGGCAGAATACTAAACAAATTTAAGGAGGAGATAGATAGTTTTTTAATGAGTAATGGGATAAAGCATTATGAGAATCTTATGTTTCAGTTTCACACGACACTGGTGAGACCACGAGCAGAATTTTATGAGAATGATTCTAAGTATCCACTGAGCGTGAAAATGGAAGATCCATTTTTCACAGCCAATCATACAGATTTGGACATTGAACAAATGAGCTGGCCTGTTTTTGGATGCTGCAGGTAGTGAGCTGGACTTAATTTGCCAACCAGTCTACAGAGGTGTTGCCCAGGCCCCATAGGCCCCACCCCTTTGGGCAGTGCCATGGTGCCTGGTGAGGGTTGCCAAGGTGCCAGGCTGACAGTGCCAAGGTGTCAGGCTGGCACTGCCAGTCTGTCACTGTCCAAGGTGCACCCCACCCCCCACCTTTCCATCAGCCCTCCCAGAGAGACTCAATGACGTCTAGTGCTACCAGCAAAGAAAACATGGTGGTTCCTTGTTCATGGGGAGCAGATGTTTTCCTTTCCCAGAGAAAACCTCTCCTTATGAGGCCATAAAAGCAAGCTACTCCAGATGATTGAGCACTAGGCTTGCTAGAGCCATAGAAATGAACATTAGAATAAATGGCCATAATTTATTCAGCCTCTCATCCATTTCTGGTGAGAGGCTTATTTCACTGAAACCCAGATTTCATAAGATCGCAAGAGCTGAGAAATTGGATGTGATCCTGATTTCTCGGTTCTTGCATGACTTTACCGGCTCACTTGCCCATCAATGAGTGGGGCAAGCTCATCAAATCCTGGCTCACACTTTAAGTACTGTGAACAGTTTTGGCTTCCTTATTCAAGGATGAATGTAAATGCATTAGAGATGATTCAGAGATTTACTAGATTGATACTTGGAATAAATAGGTTATCTTATGAGGATAGGTTGGACAGATTGGGTTTATTTCCACTAGTTTTGAAAAATGTTTTGAGTAAATTATATAAGGTCCTGAATGGTCTCCACAAGGATGACTTTGAAAAGATATTTCCTTTTATGGGTGAGCTCAGAATTATTTTAACTTTTTTAAAATTAGAGGTCACCCTTTTAGTTCAGAGATGAGGAGATATTTTTCTATTGGAGAGTTGTGCAACTTTGGAACTCTGTTTCAGAAGGTGCTGGAAGTGGCATCATTGAATATCTTTGAGATGGAGATAGATATATTTTTTGTTAGGCAAGGGAATCATCATGGATAAATGGAAATCATAAACAGATCAGCCATGATTAAATTGTGGAACAAGTTGAAAGGCACAAATGGCCTACTTCTACATCTATTTCATATGTTCATATTCATGGTTTGTGATTTTTTTATCATATCTCCACATGCATAGGTTATCCACGAATGTTTCCAGTCCTGGGAGATCATTGACTAACTCATGCTATCTGTGTTGCCGCTTTTCCAAAACAGTGGATGAGCCAAACAGATGTGTATCTCTCTGTCCCTCCCTCTGTCCAGAACATACAGTAGTCAGAGACCCGTTGCTTTCATCCAACATTGTTTGCATCCATCACATACAGAATGGGAAAGAGTTTTGCTTTGACAAATTGTGGAAGGATTCTTCGTGGCTGGCATGAGAGATCTCTTCAAAGCTTTACTGAGATAACTTGGATCAATGCACAGTCTCAACTTCCCTTCATTTTCATTGCTCTCATACAGCTAATCACCTACTGGAGATTTTTTAAAACTGTATTCTTTCTATTCTTCCTAAGGGTAGGCCACCATTTATTATCCAACCCCAGTTGCCTTTGAGCGGGGCTGCTGAGTCGCCTTTTTGAATGACTGCAGTCGATCTGGTGTAGGTAAAGCCACAATGCTGTTAGAAAAGGAGTTCTAAGATCTTGACCTGATGACAGGAAAGGAACGGTGATATAATTCTAAGTCAGGATAGTATTTACCTTAGAGGGAAACCTGCAAATGATCCTGTTTTTATGAATTTAGTGCCTTTGTCCTTCTTGTTAGTAGAGATTTTGGATTGGCAGTCCAGGCTGGCACCGCCCAGGGGGCAGCCCCTGACTTCCCCAATGGCCTCAATGGCCACCAGTTCTATTGGTGAGACCATCATATTTGGTCTCTGTTTCTGGAAACCAGCTGTGATTCTCACGGGAGGGAACCTCTCCCGACAAAGCCATAGAAGGAAGTGAGCATGGACAATATCATCCTGGGCTTGTTAATTTCATTTAAATGGCATTCAACTTCAATTTCAATTATTTATTTAGTCTTATGCTGAAAATGGTTGCAAGGCTGAAGTCACCAGACATCTGGTGCCAGTAAGATTGAGAAGCAAGGAATCGGACGCAAACCTGATTTATCGGTTCTTGTGCGATTTTACCAGCTTGTTCCATCCATCGGCCAAAGGAATGATGGTAAGATTGCCCTCTGAATGTTTGTGGAAGGTGCATCAAACAGGCTTCTTTATCCTGAATGGTGTTAAGCTTCTTGAATGTTATTGGAATCGCACTGATCCAGACAAGTAGAAAGCATTCCATCACACTGCTGACTTGTGCCTTGTGGATGGTAGACAGGCTTTGCAGAGTCAGGAGATGAGTTACTCGCCACAAGATTCCTAGCCTTTGATCTGCTCTGCTAGCTACAGTATTTATATGGCTGTTCCAGTTCAGTTTCTGATCAATGGTAGCCTCCATTATGTTGGTAGTGGTGGATTCAGCGATGGTAATGCCATTGAATGTCAAGGGGTGATGGTTAGAACATAAAACCATAGAACCATAGAATATTTACAGTGCATAAAGAGGCCATCTGGCACATTGAGTTTTCACCTAATCTCCAAACAGCATCCCACCCAGGCCACACTCAATCAAATGCTGCCTTAACACCTAAGGTTGTCACTCTTACCTCACCTATGGCATTCAGTTCTTTTGTTCGTGGTTCAACCAAGGCTGTAATGAAATCAGAAGCTGAATGACCCTAGCAAAATGCAAACTGAACATTTGTGAGCAGGTTATTGTTGAGTATGTGGCCCTTGATAACACTGTTGATGACCTCTTCCTTCATTTTACTGATGAACGAGAGTAGGCTGATGGAGCGGTAATTGGCCAGGTTGGATTTGTCCTTTTACCACATACAGGGCATTCTGCACATTCACAGTCTTGAGTTGCTAGCTCTGATCAAAATGTATTTGTTTTAGACAGTAGTAGTGCCACACAACGCAGCTTGTAAGAGCCCAACCCCAGCACTGATAACAGCGTTACTACTGTTTTTTGCTTTATTTGACCATGATTTCATGAAACACAATCCGAGATACTCATTCTGCAACAGTCACACATCTTCTCTCCTCTCCGTTGTTGATTTCAACAGTGTCCTCTTGCGTATAATGTTGAAATGAAAGCCACCACAAAACAAGCATTTCAAATCACTTTTATCATGCAAACTATCCATTATTTTTGCACAAGTTAACTTATCATTCTTGTTTGTTCTCTCAGTGCCTGTCTGGTGGGTGCCTTTGCTAGTTCTAGAACTTCTATAAAACACCATTTCAGTAGCAGTAGGTGGACAACTGCTGACTTTCAATGGCAGAGACTGAAGACAGCCTTGCAGATGCAGAAGGTCTATCTGCACTATCTTGGCATAGGGAACAGTCTGGGCTGCTTGACAGAGAGGCAACAGGGGCACTAGATGAATGATAGTGGTGGGAGGACAAATGCGGTCAACTTGACAGAGGACACAGGGTTTATGCCCCATAGAGGTATTTTTACTCCTTTAGAGCAGCACAACAGCAATCCCAGAAATCTCCTGAAAGATAGAGTGTTGAGCTAAATGAAAACCTGCATGCATTTTTATGCATTAGTATTTGCAGCCATGATGGCAGCAGTCTGAGCCTGGAAGGTAACAAACTGAGATTTTGTGACCTTAATCAGATGCATCTTCAAATGTTAGATGTGTTTTGCATGTTCTGTAATAGAGGCTGAGATATTCTTGACCAGAAGATACATCATAGTCAGGCCAGCTGGAAAGAGTGGGCTCCAAGCTCTACAAGAAGCCCTGTGCCAAATTGCACTCAGGGACTTCCACGTTTTTTGACAGTGACATGAGGCTTACCAGACCTGTGCGCCAAGCATTTCATTCCACATACTTGTCAACCTTCTTCTGTACATTGCCCCATCAATATTTTCTTCTGCATCCTGTACAGCAGATGTTGCCTTCTGGGGAGCTGGCAGTCAAACCATCCTTTTCTCCTGGCCTAGCTGCAGGTGTTTGTACCCAACAACTTAATGGAATTCTAGCCTCTATGTTACACTCTAAAGAAGGCACTGTGACAGTGCCAGCTACTGCTTGCAAGGGTGAGATGGAGTAACAGTGTTTCTATTTCGTTAGAGTCCTGCTCTTTTTGGGCTTCACACTCCTGTGTCATTTCTTCACTAGGTGCCAGCTGGTGGGTATCTGAAAAGAGAAAGGCCCAAAGGGAAGAGTGCAGAGAGAGAAGATGAAGAAAGTAAGAGATTCATAACTACACCATCATAACTTGCATACTGGAAGTGATTATGGGATGGGGATGGGGAAGGTGAGATGTGAGAAGTTGAGATGCTAGATTCCAACATCTTCCTTGGTTTCAGCCCTGCTGTTTACTATGGCCTAAGTTGTGGCTGCTCCAGTGATGGCCAACACTTTCTCCTTCATGGAAATGAGGATGTGCTGCTATTCCCATCTTCAGATATTTACGTTGCTGCATTCAGTAATGTTATCTTGTCCTGCATGACAGAGGAAGGATGTCAGTGAGCATGCTGTAACCTCTTTGCATGATGCGTCTGTCATAGTTAAATGGTTGACATGTATGTAAGTTGAGAGGTGTGGGTAAGAGGCTTGCAGCAGAATGCATGTGTGAGGGTGACTTGAGATTATGAATGTTAGGCATGGTTCATATTTGATAGAGATTTTTAAGGAGTAGGTGTTTTCAGAAGTTATTCATTTGATGAGACATTCACTGATCTTCATGTGAGGTTATTAAACTTTCTGCATTATATCCTAGTCCTTGAAGCATTGCTGCTTGCAGTAACAGCAATGTCTAGCCATTCCCATTGTCTTCTTCCTTCCTGTTGATGCCCTCTCTCCCCCTGTATATTCTGCACCAAAATTTCCAATCCTGTATCTGAGAAACTTGCTGCATGCTCTCTGCCCCATTGTATCTTTTTTTATTCAGTCATGGGATATGGGCATCACTGGCTGGTCAGCATCTATTGCCCATCCCTAGTTGTCATAGCTCAGAGAACAGTTAAGAGTCAACCACATTGCTGTGGCTCTAAAGTCACATGTAGGCCAGACCAGGTAAGGACAGCAGTTATCCTTCCTGAAAGGACACTAGTAAACCAGATGCGTTTTTCTGACAATTGACAATGTTTTCATGGTCATCAATAGATTCTTAATTCCAGACACTTTTTTATTGAATTCAAATTCAATATGCCATATGGCATGGCAGGATTTGAGTCTGGGTCCCCAGAACATTAGCTGAGTAATGGTATTAATAGTCTAGCGATAATACCACTAGGCCATTGCCTCCCCCATTTGCATCTTGTTATTCAGATCTTCTTTCTTGGCCAATTCCACTGCCTTCTGCTGCCAGAATTCTCTTCTCCCTTTAAGAGGAGCAGGTTAGTTTTAAGTGCCTCACATTAGGGTCCCTGTTGTGTTGTATAGTGACTCAGCAATTCACCTCGCACTGGGCATCAGCTAACTGCAGTAAAATCATTACTATCCAGTATGCATGAGGAATGGCTGGTGTTGGTTATTCAAAAATATCAGTTAACAGAGAGTCCCATTTGAAATATAACACAATACATACAGCATGGACTAATATGCAAGTACTCAGGAAGTAAAGAACAATATTCTTTTTACTTCTAATCTGTAATAGTATATTTAAATATAAATTCCAGTACCAAATCATATTGCTGAGAAAAGAAACACATTGAAGCTTTTCAGCAGTACTCAAGTTTCATATTACCAAATGACAATCAAATAATACAGGTACAATCCCCTTCGTAAATCATAGTAATTACACACACGAAAAATATTTACTACTGACTTTTATATTAAACACTTGCAATTTATTATCTGAATGACAATATTTGCATAAACCTTTATGCACTATTAGGACATAAATGATAAATGAGATTGTTGTGTATTTCATAGCATAATCTTAGCTAAAGGTTGGTAAAACATCTAAAAGGTTCACCAAACGGAAGAATTATACCAGTTATCTCAATGCTTGAAATATTATTGAACCCTTAACTCCTTCTTAGGACTTGGTACAATATATATTCACATTCATTTATTGGTTCAGTATAATACATCCTTTGCTGTCAAAAAGCTGTTGTTACACTGCACTAAAATACTGTGAAAAAGATTCATTTCTGTAATTCTAAGGAATGGTAGAGATAATGAGAGTGGACGAGGAACACAGAGGTCATGAGTTCAAATCTCAACATGGGATTGAATTAAGTAAGTTTTGTAATTTGTGGAAAAACATCACAAAATAATGACAATGAAACCCACTAATGTGCCGCAGGTAAAGGGATCTGCTACCAAATTAATTGGTCTGACTGATTTGAAACTTTTGTGCCACACAAAGTGACTGACTCTAAATGGTTTTAAAGATACAAGGGCAGTGAAGGTAGCCTTACCAGTCTAATCCCAAGAGCAAATATATAAAAAAAGCAGTTATCAATCTCAGCCGTGCTAAATAGGGAGGCATGACACCATGACAACCCATTTTCCCAAGCAACCTGAAGGATAATGAGATGATGGATAATTCCAGCTCATTCCTATGCATCTGCTAGTAGCTACATCATCAACAGTAGTCCCATGTGACACTACCTTAGCATATTAAAGGGAACTGATAGCAGAGAATGAGACATAACCTGGTCAATATCAATTCTTTCAGCCTGTCTGTGAAATATCATTTGTTCTCTCTCACTTCAAATTTAATTACCCACATTCAATGTTATATTCACAACTGGGGTTTATTGATAATTAAAAGGGGAATATCTATGTCATGCATTACATGTGAAAGTGATTTTTTTTTTCAAAATCAGGAAAACAGGAGCTAAATGAATGTCTGATTCTCGATGTGCGTTTTGGATATGGCTCTCAATCAGTTGGATCACTGGTGGGGGTTTGGGGGAGGGGATGGAGGGGAAAGGGCAGTGGAATAGATTACAGGATTGAAATTATTTATGATCAGATTTAACCATAATGAACAATGAACATTGGATATGTCAATTCAAGCTAGTAACAAGTGAAAAATGGAAGCAAAAGTTATCTGTCAGTGACTTGGCTTTCTCAGATTTACAAATGACTATTTTTGATGGCAGAAGAGTAGACAACGGTAATGTTACTGGATTAATACAATGGAGACCTGGATTAATGCTATGGGTGAATTCAATAGTAGTCATGATGTAAAGATGCCGGTGTTGGACTGGGGTAAACACAGTAAGAAGTCTGACAACAGACTTAAACTGACAACAGGTTTAAATCCAAGCGATTTATTTGATAGTAAACTCACAAGCTTTTGACCCTCTGGCCTTCGTCAGGTGAATGAGGTGTTCTGGTCTCAAACATAACAGCATAGACTAATCAGTTCACATTCTAATTCACATTCTAATCAGTAATCTGTAAACAGTCTGTGCTGTTATGTGTGCTGTTTGAGACCAGAACACCTCATTCACCTGACAAAGGCCAGAGGGTCAAAAGTTTGTGAGTTTACTATCAAATAAATTGGTTGGATTTAAATCTGGTGTTGTCAGACTTCTTAGTGGGTAAATTTCACAGTTCAAATCCCACTATGAGGAAATTTGAACTCAAAGGAGACCAGAATTTTATTCCAGGTTTATAACTTAATTGAATTTAAATTCTGAAGGAAATTCTCTTTTTCTCTCTCTCTCTCTCATGCACACAGCACGTCGATGTGAGAAGCCCATAGTCAAAGCTTGCAGGTGAAGTCTTAAAACATGGGAAGGCTGTTGTGCTTCAGATACTGCACAGTTCTGGATAATTGTGAAACTCTCCTGCACTTACTGCCTCATATATTGGAAGGATTTACAGGTTCACAATGAATCTGCTTGGCACCACTATGAACTTCTATGGTAGTTAAGTGTTGGGATGCATCTTGAACCTAGAACTCATAAAGACTGTACCAATTGCACTGCAAGACCTCTTCTCTCAAGGGAAATCATGAAGACACTATAAATGTTGACCTTGGCAGCGATGTTCCATCTCAAAAACAAATATTAAAGAAAACTACTCTTTCCGTTGGTGTTGCACCCATGCTGAAGTACATCCGACATTTAGTCGGAGTAGAGAAGGAGGTAGAAGGGGGGGAGGAGTGGCGTTATTGGTCAAAGACTGTATCACGGTGATAGAAAAGAAGTTTGATGAGGACTTGTCTGTTGAGGTAGTATGGGCTGAGATTAGAAACAGGAGAGGAGAGGTCACCCTGTTGGGAGTCTTTTACAGACCTCCTAATAGTTCTAGAGAGGTTGAGGAAAGGATTGCGAAGTCAATTCTGATTAGGAGTGAAAGTAGTAGGGTAATTGTGATGGGGGACTTTAACTTTGCTAATATTGATTGGAATAGCTATAGCTCTAGCTCGTTAGAGGGGTCAGTTTTCGTACAGAGTGTGCAGGAAGGTTTTTTGACTCAGTATGTAGAGAGGCCAACTAGAGGTGAGGCTACATTGGATTTGGTGCTGGGCAATGAGCCAGACCAGGTGTTAGGCTTGGAAGTTAGTGAACATTTTGGTGATAGTGACCACAATTCGGTTACGTTCACCTTAGTGATGGACAGGGATAGGCATGAAGCTGGGGGCTGTAGTTATAGCTGGGGGAAGGGTAATTATGAGGCCATCAGGAGAGAATTAGGGTGCATAGATTGGACTAGGGAACTACAGGGACTGGGAACATCTGGAATGTGGTGCTTATTCAAGGAGCAGCTGCTGCGAGTCCTTGATAAGTATGTCCCTGTCAGGCAGGGAGGAAATGGACGAGTAAGAGAGCCTTGGTGTACGAAAAGAGTTGATTTGCTGGTTAAGAAGAAAAAGGAGGCTTATGTCAGGATGAGGCTTGAAGGCTCAGTTAGTGCAATGGATAGCTATAGATTAGCCAGGAAGGAGGTAAAAAGTGAATTGAGGAGAGCTAAGAGGGGACACGAGAAGATGTTGGCTGATAGGATTAAGGAGAATCCTAAAGCTTTCTTTCGATATGTTAAGAATAGAAGATTGGTTAGGGCAAGATTAGGGCCAGTCATAGACAGCAGTGGGAAGTTGTGCGTGGAGCCTGAAGAGATTGGTGAGGCACTGAATAAATATTTCTCTTCGGTATTCACGCAGAGTGCTGGAAATGTAGCTGTGGAGAGCACTGAGGTACAGGGTTGCAAATTGGGGAGTATTGTAGTAGATAGGGAGGATGTGTTAGAAATTCTCGAGGGTTTGAAGTTGGATAAGTCCCCTGGGCCGGACGGGATTTACCCTAGGATTCTCTGGGAGGCAAGAGAGGAGATTGCAGAGCCTCTGGCTCTGATCTTCAGGTCCTCGTTGGTTACGGGTGTGGTTCCGGAGGACTGGAGGATAGCGAATGTGGTCCCATTGTTTAAGAAGGGGAAGAGAGACCTTCCTGGGAATTATAGGCCAGTGAGTCTTACTTCTGTTGTGGGCAAGGTATTGGAGAGAATTATTAGGGATAGGATTTATAGTTATTTAGAGAGAAATGAATTGATTGGGGATAGTCAGCATGGTTTCGTGAAGGGTAGGTCTTGCCTTACTAACCTCATTGAGTTTTTTGAGAAAGTGACCAAAGAGGTGGATGGGGGTAAGGCGGTTGATGTAGTATATATGGACTTTAGTAAGGCGTTTGATAAGGTGGCCCATGGAAGACTTCTACAGAAAATGCAGATGTGTGGAATAGAGGGTGATTTAGCTAATTGGATTAGAAATTGGCTGGCAGATAGAAGACAGAGGGTGGTGGTTGATGGGAGATATTCATCGTGGAGTTCGGTGACGAGTGTGTGCCTCAGGGGTCTGTTTTGGGGCCCCTGCTGTTTGTAATTTTTATAAATGATCTGGATGAGGGTATTGAGGGATGGATCAGTAATTTTGCAGATGATACTAAAGTTGGTGGTGTGGTAGATAGTGAAGAGGGGTGTTTTAGTTTACAGAGTGACTTGGACAAGTTGCAGAGCTGGGCCGAGAGGTGGCAAATGGAGTTTAATGTGGAAAAGTGTGAGGTAATGCACTTTGGCAGGAACAATAAATGTGTAGAGTATAGGGCTAATGGTAGGGCTCTTAATAGTGTTGAGGAACAGAAGGATCTTGGTGTATGTGTCAATAGATCCCTGAAAGTAGGCAGTCAAGTGGATAAAGTTGTTAAGAAGGCATATGGAGTCTTAGCTTTTATTGGTAGGGGGATTGAATTTAAGAGCCGCAGCATCATGTTGCAACTGTACAAAACTCTAGTGCGGCCGCACTTGGAGTATTGTGTGCAGTTCTGGTCCCCACATTATAAGAAAGATGTGGAGGCATTGGAGAGGGTACAGAGGAGGTTTACCAGGATGTTGCCTGTATGGAGGGCAGGTCTTATGAAGAGAGGCTGAGGGATTTGAGGTTGTTTTCGTTAGAAAGGAGGCGGCTAAGAGGGGACCTTATCGAAACATATAAGATGATTAGAGGTTTAGATAGGGTGGACATGATAGCCTTTTTCCTAGGATGGAGAAAGCTAGCACGAGGGGACACAGCTTTAAATTAAGGGGTATGAGTTATAGGACGGATATCAGAGGTAGGTTCTTTACTCAAAGAGTGATTAGGGAGTGGAATGCCCTGCCTGCAGCTGTTGTAGATGCGCCAAGTTTGGTGGCGTTTAAGAGGTTAGTTGATAAGTATATGGAAGAGAAGGGAATGGTTTAGTTTGGAGGGGCATTGCTTTTTATTTTGGTCGGCACAACATCGAAGGCCGAAGGGCCTGTTCTGTGCTGTATTGTTCTATGTTCTATGTTCTATGTACATAAGACTAACCCTATTTTAGCTGTTACTAGGGAATTAGTGTCAATGACACCAATTAAAAAATGAAGGCCTAGGTCCAGAAGAGTGATTCTATGACTGAAGGTGGACTTTACAAGTCCTCACAGGAGTTTGTTGAAGGTATTACTATCCTGTTTTCTTCACAAACTGCTGAACTTCAAATTTGCAATGCAAACTCCATTTCCAAAGCTACTCATAATTCTTTTCAAAAATCAATCGATATAAAAATCAATTTATTTACATCAGACTATACTTTAAAAATAAATTAAAATGGCTTAATGCCCAACTTGAGGGAAGTTTCCATGCACATATTATGCATTTTTTTTATTAATTCCCCAAAAATGACAAGTGTAAATTATTTTACTTTTGTGTTGCACTTTAGACCAGCTAATTATATTTATTAATAGTGGCCACTAAGTCAGGAAGCAGTCACCAAGGACTTTGTTTAAAGTTTTACAATATATCAGTTTTATCAGAGCATATTCATGGCAGGGAATTTAGCACAATGTGCTATTGAAACAGCTTTTATAGCAAGTCAGGGAAAACTGGATCTATATAGTCTGGTATTACTATTCAAGCGCATCTTATAGATTTTAACTCAGTTCCGTATTTTTCTTTCCATTGATTAAGCTCCTTACCAAAAACTAAGCAGTGTAAAATTCTTCCTTTTACTACCTCTGACTGAATTCACATATGGACTAACATTATGAGAACAGACTCAATCAAGCTGAACTATTCTTAATCAAAACCATGAAGATGCCCTTAAGGCAACACAAGCTTTCTGTATTCAAATGAGATGTAACTGCAGAGAGAATTGTTGAGTACTTCAGTTTCCCTTCCCCTTACAAGTCCACCGTGGAGCTTTGCAAGATGTCTCCAGTTATGTTCGAGACCAATTATAAATCTACATTTTGTAAAATACAAGATGTTGCCATTTCTCAAAAGGTCAAAGGACGTTTTTCTACCATATTGAGCCTGTCATTAAAATGACTACCTCTTGGTTCTAAAATTGATGCCTTTTTAAATATATATTTTAAAAGCACCAGAGTGAATTGTATCCCTATCCATCTGGAGGCACTAAATGAAAATTATTCAAACTCACCCAGTTCTATGACCATCAAAGTGAGGTGAAGTGGTAGAAATGACAGGGAGTTTATGGTGGCTCACTGAGTGATGGCACAAGGCTGCAGGAAGTTAAATTCTCTGACATACCTTACCTTATAATAGAACAAAAACAAAACCATGTACACAAAATATAACATATATACATTCCTACAAGTCATACAATAAAAACACAAACGTTAAAGACATGACTGAGACTGTATTATCAGCCTGATAAATTACAAATAAGAATATTATTAAAAACTTGAGTTCTTCTTGGAAACCAAAAATCCTACATTGCAGAGATTAAGAAAGAAGCAATGATTTATGTACATAGACTGAAGTTTCCAATCATTAATCTTATATGATAGCTTTCAATGTACAAGTTATAAGTTTATTTATTAGTGTCATGAGTAGGCTTCCATTAACACTGCAATGAAGCTACTGCGAAAATCCCCTAGTCTCCACACTCCGGCACCTGTTCTTTTTTATTCATTCATGGAACATCGACATTTCTGGCTGGCCAGCATTTATTGCCTATCACTTGTTACCCTTGGAAGGCATTTTAAGAGTCAATCATATTGCTGTGCCAGTGGAGGCACGTGTGGGCCAGACCAGGTAAGGACACCAGATTTCCTTCTTTAAAGGACATTAGTAAACAAGTTGGGTTTTTCCGACAATTGACAATGTATTCACGGTCATCAGTAAGTTCTTGATTCCAGATTTTTTTTTTATTGAATTCAAATCCTACTATCTGCCGTGGTGAGATGTGAACCCAAGGCCATAGAGCACTAGCTGAGTTTCTAATTAATAGTCAAGCGACCAGCTATCACTTCACAGTTTGGGTACACTGAGAGATATTAGCATGGCCAATGCACCTAACCAGCACGTATTTCGGACTGGGAGGAAACTGGAATGTGCAACTCCATACAGACCGTGACCCAAGCCGGGAATCGAACCAGAATCCCTGGTATTGTGAGGCAGCAGTGCTAATCACTGTGCCACCATGCAATTTTTGTCTATGTTATGCACCTTTATATGTATCAAGGGTCTGATGTTGATGCTCATCAGTAATATATAATGAAGGTTCCAGCAAGCTTCTCAGAAGGGCAAGTTAAAATGGCAGCCTGAGAGAATAAGGTGAGGCATTGGTGGGTGAGCCGCAACATAACTTAAATTGCCTGTTCAGTTTCTGCTGGGTAGGCAGGATTAATGATACGCCAGTGATGGTCTAGAAAAAGTCACATAGTTGAAAATAAGTTAGGAGAAAAAACAGCAAAATAGATAAAAATGGAAAAAAAAGTTAAATAAATGACATGTGATCTGAATGGCTTATATTGAAACCATTCACTTTACTGAGAGAGCGGAACTCACTATCACATGCAATCATTCTCTCTTCCATCTTCCTCCATCAGGAACAAAGGTACAGAAGTCCTAACTTTGACCATAACATTGCATTCTGCATTGTCATATTTCCTTCTCTATGAACAGTATGCCTTGTCGGTATAGAGCGCAAGAAACAATACTTTTCATTGTTTACAAATACATGTGATAATAATAAATACAATCACATCAATCAAATTGAAATGACTAGCACAGATGCACTTAAGGTTTGATTTGATTTTTTATTGCCACATGTATTAGTAATTCAGTGAAAAGTATTGTTTCTTGCACACAAAACAGACAAAACATACTATACATAGGGAAGGACATCAGGGAGTGCAGACTGTAGAATTACAGGTAGGGTACAGGAAAAGACCAACTTAGTGTGATGTAGGTCCACTCAAAAATCTGATAGCAGCATGGAAGAAGCTTCTTTGAGTAGTTAATATGTGACCTTAGACTTTTGTATCTTTTATGAGTCTCCTGGTACACATCCTCAAATCATTTTATTATTTTCCCAATGGAAGAAAGTAGAAGAGAAAATGTCCGTGAGTGGGGCCCTTAATTATGCTGACTGCTTTTCTGAGGCAGTGTCATTGGATGGGAGGCTGGTTTGAATGATGGACTGGGCTTCTTTTGTAGTTTATTATGGTTTTGGATAGTGCAGGAGACATTCCAAGCTGTGATACAACCGGAAAGAATGATTTTGTAGACGTTGATGAGATTGTAATGACATGCCAAATTTTCTTAGTCTCTTGGAAAGCGGAGGCATAGGTGGGTTTTCTTAACTATAGTGTCTGCATGGAGGGACCAGGACAGGTTTTTGGTAATTTGGCTACCTAACAACTTGAAGCTTCCAACCATTTCTACTTCATCCCCATTGATGTGGATAGGGGCATAGTCTCCACCAAACTTCCTGAAGCCAAAGGAAACTAAAGAAAAAAGAAATTAAGGAAATCTCTTTAATTTTGTTGACATTGAGGGAGGGATGATTGTCGTCACACCAGTTCACCAAATTCTCTATCTCTTTCCTGTACTCCATACCATCACTGTTTGAGATCCGACACACAACAGTGGTGTCATCAGCAAACTTGAAAATCAAGTTGGCAAGGAATTTGGCCATATAACCGTAGGTGTACAAGGAGTATAGTAGGGGGCTGAGAACACAGCCTTGTGGGTCACTGGTGTTGAGGAGATTTGTGGAGGAGATGTTGTTGCCTATGTTACTGACTGCAGTCTGCAGATTAGGAAGTCTAGGATTCAGTTGCAAAGGAAGAGCCAAGCCCAAGGCCATGAAGTTTGGAGATGAGTCTCATAGGAATAATGGTGTTAAAGCCTGAGTTAATGTCCATTATAAGTCCATGAATAGGAGTCTGACATAGATGTCTTCATTATTTAGATGTTTCATGGTTGAGTGCAGGGCTAGCAGATGACATCTGCTGTGGACCTGTTGTGGCAATAAGCTAACTGTAGTGGATCCCACCAGTCTGGGAGGCAAAAGTTGATTTGAGCCATGACTAACCTTTTGAAGCACTTCATAATGATGAATGTCAGAACCATCGGACGATAGTCATTAAGGTACACTGCCTTATTTACACTGTGACTTGTGCATTGTGAGTTTGGAAGTCAGGAAATGAGTTATTCGCCTTTGAATTCCCTGCTTCTGACCTGTTCTTGAAGCCACAGTATTTAAAAAGTTTGGCAGTTCACTTACTGGTCAATGGTAACCCCCAGGATGTTGATGGTGAGGGGTTCAGCAATGGTTATGTCATTGAATGTCAAACAGAGATGATCAGATTCTCTCTTGTTGGAGATAGTCATTGTCTGTAATTTGCATGGCACAGATGTCCCTTCTACTTAAAATCCCAAACCTGAAAGGACCTGAGTCCTTGTCCTGGTATCCCATATTAGCCAGCTGATTACTGTGGGTTGACTTTTGAGAAGGCTGCTCCAACTTAAAAGCCCAAACCTGAAAGTTGTCCAGGTCTTGATTCACATGGACACAGACTGCTTTTGTATCTGAGAAGTCACAAATGGTGTTAAACATCATGCCATCATCTGCAATCATCCCCACTTCTGACCTTATGTTGGAGGGAAAGGTGATTGATGACACAGCTGTCATTGTGCCTAGGAAAACATCTATGGAACTGCTGTAGCGATGTCCTGGGACTGAAAAGTTGACCCCTAACAACCATATTCATCACTCTTTGTGTGAGGTATCACTCCAACTAGTGGAGAATTTCACCCCCATCCTCCCGATTCCCATTAGCCTCAGATGGATCAAGGACAGACTTGGGCAGACGAGGTCAAGTAGTTTTTTTTTCTTTTTGTTGCTTTCCTTACTATGTACCACAGACCTAATCTAGCATCTGCGTCCTTCAGGACTTGGTCAGATTGATCTGTCGTAGTGCTACCGAGTTATCCTTGCTGATAGTCATTGAAGTTTCCCATCTACAGTGTATCCTGGACACTTGCCACCCTCGACTTCATCCAACTGATATTCAATATGGAAGTGTACTGATTCGTCAGCTGAATGGGGGAGGTAGATGGTAACCAGCAACATGTTTCCTTGCTCATCTTTGACCTGATGACCTGAGACTTCATGGATCCAGACTCACTGTTGACCACTCACCAGGTGCCTTCAGCTTTTAATTTCAGATTTATTATTTTAATTTAAATTCCATTTGTTGTCCTGGTGGGATTTGAACACAGAGGATTAGCTTGGTCCTCTAAACTACTATCCAGTAAAATTATCACCATCCCACCACTTCCTCCTTAGTATTTTCTTATTCTCTAGGGAGAAGACATAGATTGAAATCCCTAATTCTTTACTGTCTGTAACAGTGTGTTTTTTTTAGAAACAGAGATGTGTGTGTTCCAAGATCCCATTAATATGAGGTCAACAGATTTGAAATCAAGAAGATTTGTTATTCAGACACTCACTGAAGTCCAACCACTACATCAATCACTGCACACAGATGTACACAGATACACACACACACACACACACACACACAAAAGTTCTCCTTAGTGTCCAAAGATGCACAGGTAAGGTGGTAAATGAGTAGTCTTACGGAAATAGAGTGGGATAATTTTCAGATGTCAGGTCAAATAATCTCTTTCAGCCTTACAGGGAATCTCTGGTAAAAGATACTGAGTGGTCTAAATTTAATGCTTCTGCTGACAGCGTATCCAGAGCTCAGAGAGGCTGCAAGTGCACTTCAAGGTAAATAGCAGAGTTGAGTTTTGAGGGTTGTTAAGGGTGAGAAGCTGGGAATGCTGGAGCAGGATTGGACATGGTTTCATTGTTGCAGCCATGGGAGTACTCTTGCTGCACAACTGCTGCACAAAGGAATGTCTTAGATGTACCTGTCAGGGTCTCCTCTGTCTTCAGATCTACTTTAGCCAAATAGGAGCAATGCTTTACGTTCTCTGCTCAACTAAAACTGTAGCAGTGCTGTTTTCTGCTGGGTGATTAGTATTAAAATTAAATCCTTTAGCTTTCCTGCTCTCTCCACCAAAGCTGACCTGCTGAATGTTTCCAGATTTTTAATATTTGTTTCAAATTTCTGGCATGTTGCATATTTTGCTTCAACTTTACAACAATTATCTACATATTAAATGCATATACGAATATGTGTGTGGATAAAGATTGAATTTAACCACAGATCAATGATTAACTTACTGAGAAGTAAATCCCTGAGTGTAAAGATGTTAATTGTTGCCCATCTTGCAGTTGAAGTTAAAAAAAGAGAATTTATTTCAGGAGATTATGAAAAGTCAAATGCAACTTGCAGAGTGTGAATCCTGTCAGAAAACATTCAGGATTCGATAAAACCATTCAACTTTTTTCAAATGTAATGTAATTATTCAAACTGTTATCTAGCTATGTGCAAATTTCTCCTATGCCATTGCATAAAAAACTAGCTTATGCAATATTTTTTCTATTGAGATAAAGAGGTGTACATCACTAATGTATAAATTTTATTCCTGTCAAATTTGATTGAAAAATGTTAGTTACATTAAAAAGCAGGCCTCTTTGTGAGTTCTTCTTTGCATATATTCTTGCTGGAGTATTTGAAAGTATCCTGGTAGAGTATTCATGCATAGCTGCAAACATAATGTTGAAAAAGAAGTCAGTTTTAGCTTTGCCAGGGTTAGTGTAAAGTCTGTTTAAAACGTACATCAAAAAATCCAGGCTGCAGAGAAGCTGCATGCTCTGATCTGATGTTGCAATAGCAGCAGGGTAGGAATTTCTGCTGCTGACTTGAATCCAATGGAATACTCACCCAATCCCCTCCCCCAAAAAAAACAACTTCAATTTCTAATCATAGAACTGATTCAAGTTTCTACATCTGTGATCAAGGTCCTTAAAAATTTTAATAAATACAACAATGTTAAAGTGCAGCAGCTTCCAATCTTGCTGATGGCACTCATGATTCAACTCTTTTTCTCATAAGGTTATTAACAACCATTCTGTCTACAGTGAAAGATGTGCATGTGCATATAACACCCTCGGTCGGGTGCTGAGGTTCAGAACTAGCGCAGGATGGTGATTGCTGAGTATTGAATGCTCCTGGTGTTATGATCTTTAAGTTTTATTATGTTTTTCTGTAAATTGGAGAGGAAATGCTTTAGAAAGGTAGGAATGAACTCTGTGCCTTGTAAGTAAAATGCAATATGTGTGCGTGTGTGTGTAGTATGGGGAATTACTGTGACTCAGGTATTTACCACAGATAAATATTGCCTTAAGTTATCATTCGCCTTCACAGTATACAGAAGTTTTGAGTTATATTGCTGGTTTTATTTGGTCAGAAGAGTGGTCAGCAATTTAAACTCTCAAGTTCCTTTTCCATACACACTTTAATCCATCAATGCGATTAAAAACAGCAAACAACACATTTAAAAAAAAACTCCAACACTGTTAGTGGTGGTGAGTACACGCTCCAAAGGGGATTGTATGAAACCCAAATAAGCATTTAAATGGATAAGGTGAAATGTTAAAGCTATGAGCAACAAAGGAAGTATTTATCCCTAATTTGAAATATCCTGTGGCTATTCAAGAAAATTAAGGGATCAATAACCATGCTAATGATTTACTTTGACCAAATCCTAAAATTGCTCTCAAATGGGAAGACAGAATAAAGTAATTAAGGGAGTGTAATAAATAAAAATAAATACATTTTTAAACTATTTCATTGTGTCCCCACAAACATTTCAAAATCTATGGGTGGAATTTAATGGCCTCCTTCATGTCGAGTTTGGTGACTGGAAGTTCGGGGGAGGGATGAAAGGAGGTGTGGATGAGGGACACTTAACCAGATAGTTAAGTTGGAAATCCCACTGCCTTCCCACCTCTGCCTCAGTTAAGCCTGTGGTTAAGACTGTTTCCTGCCCTTCTGCCAACTGAGGCTATTAAGTCACCAACTATTGCCTACATAAGGGCCTCCTCTTGCCATCGTTAGTAATTAACCAAATGGCAATAGGGGGCTTACCAGACAGAGAGAAAAACAAGCATACCAATACAAGATTGCTTGAAGGCTGGAAGTCCTTCATTCAAAGGCACTTAGCGCCTGATTGAGAGACTACTCATTGGGAAGAAAGAGAATGAGGGTGGCAACTGGAGCCATCTCCCTGCCCTCACTGCTGACAACCCTTCTTCACTGCAGCTCCTAACCAACAACTCTTTCCCAGCTGCCATCACTGCCGTCTGTAGCTTGTGATCCACACTCCAGCTCCTGTTTGGGTATCCTGAAGGAGAATTTAGCATGGTCAATGCACCCAACCTGCACATCTCTCCGACTGTGGGAAGAAACCAGAGTACCTAGTAGAAACCCACACAGGGGAGAGCATGCAGACTCCATGCAGACAGTGACCCAAACCAAGAATCAAACCCGAATCCCTGGTGCTGAGAAGCAGCAGTGCTAATCACTGTGTCACCGTGCCGTCCCCAAAGAGGCAATCTGGGGCAATTGCCAGCAGCAAGACTCCCATGATCACCATTAAATGCCACCCTGTGTTTCAAGAGAAAATGTAACAGAATTACTATAAAACAGACAAGTGACTTTTGCCAAGATGGGAGATAGATTCAGGATTTTATGGACAAATGGATATATTGGATGGGAATTTGACTACAATACAGTGGAGACAAACCTGATGATAGATAACCTTTTTAAAGTTTCTTATGTTCTTATTATTCGATTATATGTCCAGAAATCACCTTAAATTCAAGATATTTATTTGTGACTGATAGAATAGAAACTTGGCAATACCCTACATATATTAGATTATGTCTTTCTCTAAAAGTGTATTTAATATATAATAATATATAATTAATACAGTTCACTGTTAAATATGTTAGTTAAAGCTATGATATACTTTCTGTAAAATTCTAAAATTCAGTATACTGTATTTTTGTTGGCATCCTGGTACTTGCCATGAATTGTTTATAAAGATGTTAAATAATACCTTAATTATATTCACAAGGAGTATGAACAGTGTCATGAGAATTTTAGATTTGTTCCTCATTGTCGAATGACGTTGGGATAAAAAATTCCATACGCCACTTTTAGTTAATCTATATTCTTCCTCTGTGGCTAGAATGGTACAAATGTTAGTAAAAAATTAATGTTGTAGGCTATAGACAACCCAAAGTATAAAGGAATCTCTAATACAGGAAATCACCGTACAAAACAAATTCTGTCTGCAATTATATCATTACTACATGTCTTTGTTTGACTGCATTCTCATATACAAAACACAGATGTCTGGATGAAGTTTCCACCCTGATGGATTAATCACTTGAACACAAGTGAACACTATCCAAAGTGGAAAACTGATTTTAATCCATATATAGAATGATGATACATTGCCACTTTAAGAGGAATGTCTTCCAGAGACATAATTGCTCTTTAATGAAGATGTAACCAAGTCCAACAAGTCCACCATTATTACATTTTGAAAAGAATGATCTTCAAATAAAAGGTTTTACATTAAGATTCTATTATTTCATGGTAGTTCACAATTCACTAGGAGGCTGATTGTTCGTATCAATGCGGGAGAAGGATGTCAAAATACTGGTGTGAAGGAGACCAGGGTTGCATCTTCCCATGCAGTCATGCTTGCTCATATTGTTCTTATCACTCGTCTCGCCACCAATCCACAGGGATGTCCTTTCAGAGGTTATATTAAAAACAATGCTATAATTATCAGTTTTAGTTCAGAAACATTACTCAGAAAAATGATTCCACGTTTCAGATTGTCTTCTTTCCACGGTCATATGAGACATATTACAGTGAACCATTACAGCTGGCATTAATAATGCTGGGACATGTGGAAAAATATGTTTTTACAATGAGTCATTTTGGAATTCCTGTGCAGCCACTATGACATTACCACCTGATTGAATGCATGAATAAGAGACAGGGGATGAAGAAGAAGATCCTTATTGCAGGAAGCTCAAAGGTCAGCATGGAAATTTGGAGCCAGCAGGAAGATTACTGTGAAAGTACAGTCAGCTTCTAATTAATAACTAGCGATAATCAAGATTAACAGTCTCCCAAAGGCGACTCCCACTGATAAACATTGCTCTTGTTTCAGAGAGTGGTTTTGAGAAAGGACTTATCAGTGAAACAAAATGGGGGACAAAAAAAGGAAAGGCTACTGAGTCACTGGAAATTGTTATAACAATAGATCAGTGGTATCTTATGAAGATTATATAGACTTTATCATTTTAACCCTTATGATTGCATCTTGGAGTTCACAAATAAAAATAATCTGCAATGGTTTTATGACAGGTTGTGAATTGTATCAGTTAAATAACAAATATTTGCCATATGTTTCTTATTTTTTTCCTATAATTATTAAGGACAGAATTCTCTCAAACAAATTCTAAGTGTTGAATTTGTGAGAAAACTGGAATAATTGATGCTTTTTTTCCATGGAAATTCTGACAAGAATCTCCCACACTCTGTGCAATGCAGAAGCCACCAGTGTGAATATCATTAATCAATTAAGGGGATGGGGCCTATTTTCACCAGGCGGCCATTAGCAAATTGCTGAGTGGGCTATTGCATTTACGCTGATCTGTCTGTGCCAACTTCACTGATTGGTGGCCAGCTTAATCGTTGGCCAGCTCCATGACCCCCACACACCGCTCTCCCAACTCCCATGACCTAATTGCTTCCCCCTGACCATTCCTGGATCCAATCCCTGGCCCACCATGATCTTCAGCTATCCCCTTCCAACAGGAGCATCCCCTACAGTTCAGACCCATCTCCCACTGCTCCCCGGAGCTTCTCCACCCGCTTCTCCCACCCACCAGCCCACCCCAATCACTGGCCTCCTCCTTCCCTGACCAATCCTGAATGAAGCATGGCAGCAGGACCTTCCCCACCTCCACTGGCCACCCGCAAGGCCCTATCCCTATCCACCCCTGCTCCATAGGCCTCACCTCCAATAGACCCCATCCCCTTAGCACAGCCCCACGCCCGATGTGCCAGGGTATCCATGCCTAGCGGTGCCATGCCCAACCAACTGGGGGGGCTTTGATTGTCATCCTCCTCTTCACTTCAGTAGGATCGGGCTGCTAGCACCCCGCAGAAGTAAAATACTCTGATGAGGTGGGAGAGGCTAATGGGCCCAGATAACTTAGTCCCAGAATCACCAATTACATTTAAAATGAAGGGGAATGACTGTTTGAATAATTTCCATGTCTCCCCCCTGCTTTCCAGTGCGAAGCTGACATCACTGGAAATCCGGCGCTGGGATATATAAGTGGGGCGTGAACACTCACACAAATTCTGTTCACTTGGGATGTGAGAATTGCAGCCTTTAAGTCTTTGGTAGGTGGGTTGGGAATTTTAATGGGGAATTGGGTTTTAATAAGCGTCAAAGCCGTTTAGCATCACTAGTTTCATAGAATCCCTACAGAGCCATTCAGCCCATCAAGTCAGCAGCGACCATAATCGCACTCAGGCCCTATCCTCATAATCCCATGCATTTACCCTAATAGTCCCCCTGACACTTAGAGTGGCCAACCCACCTACCCCACACATCTTTCGACAGTGGGAGGAAACCGCAGCATCCGGAGGAAACCCATGCAGACATGAGGAGAATGTGCAAAATCCATACAGACAGTGACCCAAGCCAGAAATTGAACCCGGCTCCTTGGTGCTGTGAGTGAGCAGTGCCAACTGTGCCACCGTTCCTCCCTAGTTTGAACTCTAAGATTATTTCAACTCTCGTACCTATTTTGCCTTCCATGGGTCAATTGCCTGTCCAAAATGATGGGGAAAAGGCACTGACCTGCTTGGGGCAAATGTGAAATGGCAGGGCCCAGTGATTGCCCATCAGCACCAAGATAGGTCAAAAGTAGGAGGTTAGTGTGTGTAGGAAGAGGAAGGGAGGACAAGGCAGCAAGGTCTTCCAGGCACCACCAGGGGATTTTTTTAATGCTTAGCTAGGGTGGTAGTGGAGTGGTATTGTCACTGGACTAGTAATCCAGAGACCCAGAGTAATGCTCCAGTGACCCTGATTCGAAATCCTCTATTAAAGGCAAAATTTGAGTTCAATAAAAACCTGGAGTTAAAAGTCTAATGATGACAGTGAAACCATTGTCAATTGTCACACAAACCTATCTGGTTCACTAATGTCCTTTAGAACAATAGTCTACATGTGACTCCAGACTTCGGATCCACAGAAATGCTCTCTGAAATGGCCTTTAGCAAGTCATCTTCCCTTTGTCTACCTCATTGCCATGAGTTCCTGTGTAACCCCTCCCTCATGTACATTCCTTTATCCTTCCCCACCTCCGTGAGACTTTGTGCAAGCTGCATTTTGATTTTCTGGGCTTTATGTTTTCACTTCCATGAACCTGAGGTAATGCAGTTATGTGGTAACATTACCTTTTGTATCTGTGTTGACCTATAGGGCATTTGGGCTCATGCTGAAGCAGAATTAGAAGAAATCATTGATATCCTCAATAATCCTCACCCCCTCAATTAAACTTGAGGCCACAAAATAAAAGGAAATTATTTAATTTTCTGAGCATCAGAATGTTTAAATTTGCACAAGACAACAGTTATTAAATCTTAGATCTGTCTCAGATTTAAACTTAACAATAGGTCTAGTATCAATTTTGATCAAGTACCGATTGCTGATTGTGGAAGAGTTCCAAACATCTACCAGCACACTTCTGAAAGATCTGTTTCTAATTTTTGGCTTATACTACCTAGTCCTAGAAGCTTCCAAATTGATTGATCATCTACCTCATTGCATTTCCTTCATTACAACAGTGATTACACTTGCAAAGTTTTTCATTGACTTCACTTGCACTTCAGGATGCCCTAAGGTCACAAATAGCACAATAAAAATGCAAGTCATTCATAACACTTTGGGATCTTAGAAGGTGCATAATGGTTGCATGTTTTTTTCTCCAACGATGTCATGGGACTTCAAGTAATTCACAGTGTCTAAAGCGGTTTGGGATTGATAATATATAAATGCGAAGCTTTCTTGTAAAATAAACCTGTTCAGTTATTAAATTATTCCATTAACAGTGTGTTCGTTATAAAACCATCCACTACATCTTTCTCCCAAATAGTAGCTCTTGAATTAATGCAGCCTTAAGCTAGAAAACTTCACATTCATTTGCCAGGACTTCATTACCTCAGTAATTTCCAGCTTACCTGGCTCCCAGTTAGCTAACTATTTATTTGCTGGGCAGGTTTAAAACTCTTCATTTTCATGTTGATGGCCCCCACCTTATCCTTTTGCAGACTCACTCTTCCTTCCCTGGCCTCCGCAGCCTCACTCTGCCCCCACCCCACTCTCTCCACCCCTCCACCACTCCCCCAGCCTCTGCTACCTTTCAGCTTTCCACTGCTCCCTGCTCCTCCAGGCATAGGCTGCTACCCTTCCCTGCTTGCTCCTGGTAAACTCACCATTCCTCTCTCATGGCTCCCATGGGATGGACATTGGACAGGTGAACTCTTGCCATGGAATTTCTTGGCAACATTGGCTCCAAAAGTGAAGTCTTCAGGAATCTGATTGAGTGCTCTTGTACGTGACTGCTGTCACGGGATGCAGTTTCAGTGGCACCCACACACCAGCTTCTCCGATGGTACCAAGAATCATATTAAATTACTTGTGAGAAGACAGAAAAGGATCTCATAGAACCAGGGAGATTTTAAGTTTTTTAGATTCAACCAAATGTCCTTTTGTAATCTGAAATATTGTCCTTTATACATCGCAACCCTGGTTGTCAATTATCTCTGCAGATGATATCCCAAATTCTAAATGTTGTTATATGCTATTTTTGATCTCCATAGAGATTGGCAACTTTTAAAAAGAAATTTGAACTTCCAGTTAACAATTGATGCAACAAGAGTTTATGTTTTAGGATGTTGGCCGGAATTCTCTATCTGTTCACTCCGGCAAGATTGTCCAGTTCTGCTAGTAGCGCATCCCCACCCATAGGTTTCCTGCCAGCATTGGATGATGTCAGTGGGACCAGATATGCCGCTGTTAGCAAACAACCACCATCTCTTGCTGGCAGGAAACAAGTGTCTGGGAGGTCGGAGAATTTCAGCCTTTTCCTGTAACAAAAGTCGAAGTATTCTTCTAACTAAGCACGATATTGGTAGACAACTTAATCTTTGAGCAACAAAACACAGAATAGAACACTATCCTTCTTACTTTAGCACCACAGAAAGAAACACAAACTTCACAGATACACTTTACACTATCCTTTAAATAAGCATTTGATTCTCCCGGCAGCAGTTCAAAATGACTCTTGGATTCTTAAGGCTATACTTCTGTTCTTTTCCTTTCTCAGGCTGTTAACTTCAAACCTCAGAATTGAGCTCTGAACCCAGAACTGCCCTTTAGGATGAGACTATTACTGGAAATTCTCTCTCTAATGCTAACTTAGATGAACTTCCAGCTTCATTTTAGTTTCATTTGATCTTTTCAATTTGAGTCTTTTGGTGTCTCGCTGTTGTGTATCTTCCAGCTCTTGACAGACTAACCAGGTGGGATTTTCAAGCCACATGCATCCCACAACTGAAAAATCCCACCCAAGGTCAACAGACCTTTGCATTGTCCACCCAACGCCCACAACTGTTTCCATGGTGGGTGGGATGGGAAAGCTCCCTCCACTGTGTTTGTGAGTTTCAGGCATATCTTAGACCCACTTCCTCTCACAAAGTCCATTTCCATTGTGAATCACACAATGATTATATCCAGGTAGAAATGTTAATTAGCTATCCTTGAGATCCTAACTATCTTTAATTTCTTTATGGATAATTGGAAGGATGATTGTTCATGACCTTACATTTTCAATACTTTTATGAGATTTGGAGACTCAGTCTGTCCAGCTGCCTTCTCTGTTTTCCATAAATGTGAATATCTTGTATCTTTTCTCACGGTAAAATAATCCAGACTTTCTTTTAATCTTTACCAGTCCATCACCCAAAGCTGTTGGGCCGGATTGTCCAACCATGCCCCACAACTGGGATACTCCAGTCCCACTGCATTGTACAGAGATTTGGCTAAGCACCAAATTCTCCATTCTCGCTGGCAGCAATGGCAGGTCATGGACAGCGAGAATTCCAGCTGTTGTCAGGCAGACTTCAGTGTAGGTCACATGATCACCTTCAGTTTTCCCTAAATGGAAAGACATAGTCTGGAAACATTAGAATCTTACAAACCTCGTAACTGTATAGAGTTCACTGATTCGCCTAAGTAATGAAGGGTTACAGATGCTTCTGCCATGGATTTTTCTCCAAACTGTCCTTCAGCCATTCAACACAATGTAGGATTCATGTAACCTGTAGTGCTAGTGTTTGGTTGTGAAAATTCAGTGTGCATTCATGGAAAGAGCACGGTGATACAGTGGTTAGCACTGTTGCCTTACACTGCAAGGGACCTAGGTTTCACTCCCAATTTGGGTCATTGTCAGTGTGGAGTCTGAGTGTTCTTCCCATGCCTGCCTGGGTTTCTTCTGGGTGCTCCAGTCCTCTCCCACAGTCCAAAAGATGTACTGGTTAAGTGCATTGACCATATTAAATTCTCCCTCAGTGTACTCGAACAGGCATCGGAATGTGGTGACTAGGGGATTTTCACAGTAACATCATTGCAGTGTTATTGTTAGTGTACTTGTGAACTAATAAATAAATGTTATAGGATGTGAAACATTTCATAAATGCTGTCAATTGACCATGAGTAGAGTTTTCCATTCTGGAGGTTAAGTGTGGTGGTGGAGGACAGGAAAGTCAGCTTGATTGTTGATGGGAGGTGGGATGGGTTTTAGTGTCCAATTTTCCATTTTTTATTTGTTGACTTTGCATTGAGGAGTTCACCAAATCTTAAAGCAGGCCAGAGATTCATCTGCTTTGCCATTATCTCATGGGGTCAAAGGTACTGGTACCATTTTTAAACAGCACTCACTCTCATTCTTTCATTCTTTAGGCCAAGTGTGTTATGAACTTTTGCATTACCATGGTACCCAAACTTTGGCTTCACAGTTCACCGAGGCCTCCTTGGAATTTCTCCTCCAGGCTGTTAAGGAAAGACAGGAGCTCCCATTTCCAAGTGGCAAAGCTTGCTGGCTCTGTCCCCTTAGGATAGAGTTAGCTCCTCTGCAGGAGAGATCAACCTCCCCCAGCAAAAAAATGAGGGTAGATCCAGTACATATTGACACTATGGGATCAACGATTGACTGTGAGTTGCCTGTTGTGCTGGAACCAGTCTAGTCAATTACTGATTAACTATTCTCTCTAGTCCATCGACTAAAAAGATAAGCAGAGGAAGCTACCAAGCAAGCAGTTCAGCCCCAACCCCCAGAAAACTCTGGATGAGGGGGAAGAGGAATTATCTGAGGAAGGTCCATTATTCTTGTACCCTCCACCAATGCAGATACACGCACCTTGGTGAGTTCTAGTTCGAGAGTAGGCTCAGGGTCACAATTTGGTGACCACCTCATGGACACATGTCCACAACAGGAAAAGACCTTGATCCAAAAATCTTGAACCTCAGAAGGCCATTGCTGAGTAAATGTCTGACAATGAGCCTTTACAATAGGCCCGGAGAGGAACGTTGGAAGTGCAAAGGCACCCAGGCAGGAAGTGCATGCTCATTATGATAAGCCTGTCCATCTATCCATCGATAGAAACATCAGGCAGAGTTTCCAGAGACCATCGCCATGAGCACGGAAAAGTCTGTTTGATCTTGTGTCTCTGGCATGTGAGTGCATCAAAGTTTCCCTGGGAAAGGTGGTGGCCTTCTTGAAGGCCCAGATCAGACAGTTTCCACCAGATTTGTGCTCAGGCCTGCGCATTATTGCTCTAGCCGTGGATGCATTCCAGCAGTGGTTAGATAAGAGGATGTCTCAATCCCTCTCCAGGTGCTTCATCTCCTTGAGGAGTCAAGGGCACCAAAAGGGAAGGGGAGTGCCCTGTGACATCCACCCAGGAGAATGCAGGTGTGTTTTGCCACTCCAAATCCACTTTGCCAATGACAACATCAGCTCCAGCATATCATGCCTAAAAGGGTGCACCAGCCCCCAGAACAGGAGGTCCTTCGTAGGCTGGAGCCCTGTAGGTCTTGAGCATCCAGAGGATCCCTGTGAAAGCCATCTCAGACAACAGGACATAGAAGTCAGCAAGCTGCCTCCAACTCTGCTGCCAATGTTGGGGACACACCTAGATGCAGTGGTAGAAAATTAAGCAGTTTTGAATGCATAATGGTGAGGTGGGTATTCATCCATTGTATATAATCCCCACTATTATAAACTTATTCCACATTTATCCCTTAGGTAGTTAATGGCTAATCAATGTGAAGCAAGTTCGTGCGTTCATTCAAAGATACAAATATCAATACTCCCCTGCCATTACCCTCCTACACCAATATCTCCCTATAATCCAATAGTTTTGCTAAATCTCATTCAATCTCACCTAGTGTTTGCCTTTAGTTCCACACCTATAACATGAACTAAGGCAGTGCCTATATGAGAATGATGGCTGGACAATGCATGTGGCCTTTGTATCTCAGGGAAATATTTTGTGACCTTATGAGAATTGTTTAGTGAAGTTAGTGATTATCTAAAGACTGTAGTTTGTTGATCTTATTTCTAACATTGGAGTTTTTTTTCACAAATGCACTTTGCAATAGTGTTGATTTTATGACTGTGAAGTTTTGGTTAAAGTTGTACACATTTATCGAGCTCCAAAGTGTTTCCTGCCACCTTGCAATGTTATTTCATCTCGATGTTTAAGACCGAATATTATTCCTGTGTTAGTTTTAACTCTTGCTATGTTTGCTGCTGAATGATAGAAGTTGGTTTCACTTGGTGACATTTGAAATATTTGATAGACAGGAATGAACATCTGTTGTCAGAAGTGCATGCTCATTATGATAAGCCTGTTCATCTATCCATCGAGTCATAGAGATTTATAGTATAGAAATAGGCCTTTGACCCAGCTTGTCCATGCCAACCTTTCTTTTAACTACTAAGCTACTCAGCTAAGTTGCCCACATTTGGCCCATATCCCTGTATACCCTTCTTACCCATGTAATTGTCTAAATGCTTTTTAAAAGACAAAATTCTACTCACCTCTACTAGTATTCTTGGCAGTATGTTCCAAACATTTATCACCCTCTGGACTCTTTTATATCCATCACCTCTCACCTTAAGCCTATCTATGCCTTCTAGTTTTAGACTTCCTTAACTTTGGGAAAAGATGTTGACTAGCTGATCTATGCATCTCATTATTTTATAAACCTCTATAAGATCACACCTAAGCTTCCTACGTCCAAAGAAAAAAGTCCTAGCCTATGCAGCCTCTCCTTATAACTCAAACCATCAAGTCGAGGGAGTATTCTTGTAAGTCTTTACTGCATTCTTTCTAGTTTAATAATATCCTTTCTGTGAAAATCTTTTCTCCTGAACGGCTGCCTCCTGGTAATTCATGGAATCTCTGTGTGACATTACAGAATACAAACCAATATGGAATTAATTGCATGATTTATCGACTTAGGATTCAGAGAAAGGACAATGTCAGGGACAGAAATGCTATGAAAGTGATGCTCCAGCCCATCTCCCATGTATTCAGCAGTATCTAGGAAGAGAATAAGTTACCATTGATTCCTGTGTCAAAATTGACTGAGCCATATCTCCTAAATGTCAAAGCAACTGAGGGAGGTGGTGGTAAAGTGGTATTATTACTGGATTAGCAATGCGCTGGGGACCCAGGTTTGAATCCTACCATGGCAGATCATGTAATTTGAATTCAATAATTATTCAATAATTTGTTCAATGAAATGATTGTTGTAAAAATCCATCTGGGTCCCTTTAGGGTAGGAAATCTGCTCCTTACTGAATCTGATCTTCATGTGACCCCCAGATGTACAGCACTGTAAATGCCCTCTGAAATACATGCTTTTCGGTTCAAGAATAGTTAAGGGTGGGCAGCAAATATTGGCCTTGCCATCAACATCCACACCCCATGAAAAATAAAAATACAATGCAGGAGGTGGATTTGGCAATTTTCTAACGAATGCAGAGTTATGAGTGTTTGTCAATAAACAATTCTCCGTCAGGACAATGCTAACTCGCAGCTTTGGGTACATGTAACAGATCACTGGACCTGAAGTCTGCAACCTGGGGATCAGTATCAAGATGCAGCCTCTGCATTAATCATGTATGAGAGCTGGTGTTTGTAGCTTCCTCTTGAGACATTGAAAAAAAATGTTTTTTGTCTTAGAGCAGCCTTGTTAAGTTGCTTTCAGACTGGCATGAGTGCATCCACGTGTACAACAGTGTTCCAGCCTCTTGCAGAATGCCATGGCCATTGACGTTTTGCTGCCATGGTTGAAAGAACTGCACCACGTGCCTTTGCTTAAGGTTGTTCGTGAGTGGAGTATTTATCACATTCCACAGTGGCCATACTTTTCCCTGTGCTGCTGCACCTTCTCAAGGGTGAGCCCATCATTCAGGTCAAAGGTTGCTCTGTGATCATTGTGAGACTGATGACCTTTTGGGATACACTGAAAATGACATTGAAGGTGATGTTGCATCCCTGCATTAAAACTTGGAAAGAACTGCACTCACAACAACTGGTCTTCACTTTATTATTCTTGGAATCTTGTAGCTGTGATGTTGTCATGGATACATCATCCACATAGTGATATGCAATGGCATCCTTATGTGACTCATATGAATCATCGTCCCCTTCAATGTCCTCATCGTCTGAAATATCTAGCTCCTCCACGTCTCCCTATAGCAACACATTCCCCCTTTGCAGCACTAGATTATGCTAGCACAGCAAACAACAATGTGTCCAGTGAGTATTTCAGAGCCCTGCCTGACTGGTCATACATCTGAAACATACCTTCAAGAGGCAACAGTTTCCTCTATTAAATCTTGTAACTGCATGTGCAGCAATGTACCACTTCTCAGATGTACTTTTGGCTGATAAACAGGCCATGTCTTCTGGTGAAACTCTTAATATCTAGGAGCAAACTTAGAAACATCAAGCTCCTTCACGTCTTTCTAGCACCTGAGTGTGATTCCCAAGGGTGAATTTTCCTGTTCAGCCTGTCGCAGGAGTTGTAACAGGTGAGGGGCAGATCGTGGAAAGTTCTGTTGACCTCAGGTAGGATTTTCCAGTTTCGGGGCAAGCATGACCAGAAAATGTACAAATCATATGAACTCCTTGAGTACCCAATGCAAATAAGCTGCATCTCCTCTCTGTGATCATAAATTAGCTGAATGTTCAGAGAATGAAATTCTTTCCTATTAATGAGTTTCACTTGCTGCATCAGGGAAGCTCACAAAGACACATGGGTGCAGCCAGTGGCACTCTGGACTTGCAGAGAGCGTGAGATCACAACAGATCCAACAGCGCTGACAGGCTGGCTTGCTTCATCCATGCGGAACTGTATGTAATGGTGAGCTTTATTGAAAAGGGCATCTGTCACCTCCCTTATGCATTTGTGTGTCGTCAATTGTGAGATTCAGCAAAGATTCCCAGTGGAGTCCTGGAAAACTCCACAGGCAGAAATGTTCAGTATGGCAGTCACCTTCAAAGCAACCAATGTTCTCCGAGTTTCTCACGAAAAATGTGGTGAGTACGCTTAACCACATTCTCAAACAAGTGAAATCTGCCCCACTCTTCATTTCCTTGTATCCACCATTACTGCATTGTTGTGTGGGTTTTTTTGTAAATATGGAATATAGTTTGGCTAGTTGCAAATTTTACTCTCCTAACGTAAATTTACATTGACGTGGAGATGCTGGCACTGGACTGGGGTGGACACATTAAGAAGTCTCACAACACCAGCTGCAAGTTTAACCAGTTTATTTGGAATCACAAGCTTTCGGAGTGTCGCTCCTTCCTCACCAGTGGAAGGAGCAGCGCTCTCAAAGTTTGTGATTCCAAATAACCCTGTTGGACTTTAACATGGTGTTGTGAGACTTCTTACTGTAAATTTACAATGACATATAAACAGCCTTCACCCAACCACACCTGCATTTACATAGCCCCTTAAATGTAGTATTATGGCTTGTAAAACATGAAACAATTCCACTAATTTATCTTACATTACAATATTCACATTACAATATGACAATTTGCCAGCAAATGTTTTTTTTAGATACGCTGTCAGTCCAGAGTTGCCGACTGCAGCATTAAAATAGATGGCAGAACTCCAAGGAACTCTTTAGAAGTAAATTCAATTCACTTTTATCTCTTCACTAAGATGAAGTAGAGCTGAGAATTGACTTTATATCTCTTTCCCACCCAGTGCCTCCCAAACAAACATGTTCACTTCAAAGGTGCTCCCTTCCATGCAACCTCCTTCAGCTCACAAAGCAGAGCAATCACTAATTTCGACATGATCCCTTGTTGATGTGGTCCATGAACCTCTCCTTCAGATATTGGTGAGAATTTCAAACTACGCGCTACAATCACTAACCAAATTGGTGAAAGAATCTCAAATACAGAAATGGTTTGCTAGAAGGAAGTCCTATTCAGAGGGTGTGCTGCTTATCAGTAACATGTTTAAATTAAGAGCTCATAATGTTCCTGTTCAAATGCAAAACTTAATCGAGTAAAACATAATTCAGTGCAAATGGAAAACAAATGATAAAGGTTAAGTGTTCTGTTTGTTTATTGATTGGTGTCTCATCTGGCTTACTTTAAATTACATTAACATAGCAATGAAATTACTGTGAAATTTCATTTCAGTGTTCAGGTACACTGAGGGAGAATTTAGTATGGCCAATGCACTTAACCAGCACATCTTTCAGACTGTGGGAGGAAACTGGAGTACCCGGAGGAAACCCATGGAGAGAACGTGCAGACTCCGCCCAGTGTCCCAAGTCAGGAATCAAACCCCGGACTCTGGTGCTGTAAGACAGCAAAGCTAACAACTGTGCCACTGTACCACTTTTCTACTAGGCCCTCACATAAAGAAATCTTTCTCTCCCTATATTTTCACTTAGGATAAATGTGATTACAATTTCCCATGGTTTGCATGTGATTGAGGAATCAATGCTGCAGTAATAGATGAAATATTTCATTTGTAGGCCAGTGCATGAAGTTAAATGGCCAACTTCTATTTTCTTTGGTGCTCACCACAGAAGCAAACTCAATTTGTATGAATTAAAATAGGCCTTACAATGGAAAGTTGGAAAAAAAGTGCTAGCCATTTTTCAATAACAGCAAATCTTCTTTTGTAATGCATCAAAGAAATTAAATATGGAAAGTAATGAGACTAATAATTTGGGAGTTAAATTCCTGAGGTTTCTGAAACTGAATTCAGCTTTTCCATGCGTCAAAGTTTTCCAGGACACTTATCTTTGTGAAAGAGCTAGCAATCCCTGGGAAAATGCGAGTAGAACAAGTTTTACTTTCACAGGATGTAGCAATTCACAGCTTTCAGATTATATCATTCAAATAATCAAATAGCTGCGCTTTTTCAATGTTTTGAATGTAATGGCATTTGAATATTTTATTAAAGGTCTGTGCATAATCTTCTTAGTCACTAAGCTAATTTTGAATATTGGACCAGTCAATTACACTGAACCCAATAAGGCCATTCCATGGAAATACCATATAGTTAAATAGGATTACACTGCATAAATTTGTGAAATTCAAAAATAAGTCAAGGTCACAGCGCGATTAAAAAGGGCAATTGTGATGCCAACAATCATACTGTACAAAGTAGTAGCTGAAGAAGTGCTATGTGAAGAGATCAGCGTTTTTGTTATTGATTTGTCACGTGTACATTTCAGTTAATAACTGTCTCCCCAAATTTCCATATTAGTAATATGAGGGCATTCAGGATTATTTGCCTGGTGCTTGGTTCATGCTGTAGGAGGAACTGCAGGGTGCAGAGATTGCAATGCATTGTTGGAATTGATCAGGTGGAGGCCAAGGACACCATCACTTGACACGCCCAGGGCTTCACAAGTAGTGGGGCTACTTGTGCACAGGTAGCCCCACAGAACTACTTGTGTACAGTGACAGTACACAACCATTGCACACGGGTATAATGGCTGTGTACCTACCGTTCTCTGCAGAGAATGGCAGGTGCACAGACTGTGCGTGCACAAAAGATAGCCCACAATTCTTTTTTTAGCAAGAACAAAATCACTGGACTGAGATTTTAGCACAGAATGTTGCCCGCATGACTGGATGTGCAACATGAAAACCTGATCACAGGACTTGGGGATACAGCAGAAACCCATTAGCTCCTTGTAGCAGAAGCCCAAGGAAGCCAGTGAGAAACTGGGGCTTAGAGAATCATAGGAGAATCCAATAGCTCCATGCTGTTGAAGAGTTGATAGCTCAACGAAGCTTTAGTTGTCAGCAACAGCTCAGATGGGGTGTTGAAGATCAGAAGAGCCCAGGAGCCATTGTCTTCTAGAGAGCTGGCAGCTGCTTTACAAGAGTGTGTCTGTGGAGTTGGGACAGCTCTTTGATGTTGGAGCATAGCCTGGCCAATATAATAATGTACAGGATGGGATGTTACAGCCTTGCTTGACTTGAGACTGGAAAATCCCGCCCGAGATCAACAGACCATCCCATTATCCACCCCGCACCCACTTCGATTCCCATGACAGGTGGGGCAGGAGAAGGTCAGCTCAGCTGTTAGCAAAGACTAAGAAGGCTGGATATGGGAGCAGATCTGAGAGACATTTGGAATGATATGCTTTTTGGTGAGGATTATATCTGTGGAGCTCAGGTGCAATAGTGTTCCTGTTGGCTGAGAATTAGTCTGGCCCTTTGAAGGAGAGGAACTGAAATTCCTCACGAGGAACATTGACTTTCGAGGATTTCTGTGACTCACAGTGATCACTGATTTCAGGTGGGTTGCTGAGAAACTTATCTTGATCGATTCTGTTGTATAATGTGCAGCGTATATTATGTTTCGCCACAGCCTGCCTGTTAATTCACATCTACCCCATATCAATTCTATATGTTCGAATGTAAGGTAGATGACATCGACTGTTTGCTTTGTTGACTCTTGCACAGTAATATTTTTACCTTTTACTTAAAGCCATGGGCTAGAACTTTCCAGCTGTTCATGCCTGTGGAATCTTGCAGTCCTGCTGATAGTGCACCCTGCCACAGGTTTCCCAGTGATGAGGGGTGCGTTCAGTGAGAAACCCTACTGACAATGGGTGGACCAGAAGATCCCACCACTGGGAAATGTAAGGACAGGTCCACAAACTTCTGGCAAGTTACCCTGAAGATCCTGTCCATGGAATCTAGTGGATTTATTACCTTAGTAAATATCTGAGATTTCAAATTTTATCCACTGCAAACACAAGGTGATTGGTCCCTAACTGGAATGTAACAAAATTGGAGTCTGGTCCAGGATTGTAGCAATATTTATAAAGATCAGCCTTGGCTCCTTGGTATTGCTCTCACCTCTGAGTCAGTGTGTTGTGATTCCAAGTCTTATTTAGATTTTGGGCAAATAATATAAGCGGATCTGTCTGCGCAGCTCTGAGGAAAAGCTGTAGTGTCAGAGATTAGACATTAAACTGAGATTCATCTAATGAGAGAATGTAAAATTATTTGAGGGAACAAATAAACAAAGGAACATAGATGCAGGCAATCATCCAATATTCGAACTGTACCAGATCAATTCAATGGTCCAACGGTACTTTCTGAAGAAGGACACATATATTTTTCCAATATCTTGGCCAGCATTTATCACTCAAACAACACCACTAAAATAGGATGTGCAATGATCAACTTCATCCTGTTTATGGAGTCTTGCTTTGAGCAATGCACCATTATTACATACATTCCACAGTGACTGCACCTCAAAATTCTCCAGTTTCTGAAGCAAAATATACAGCTTTTCCATGCACTGATTCTGCAGAAGCACTTATTTTTGTGAAAGAACTAGCAATCCCTGGGAGAATTGAGAGCAGAACTAGTTTTACCATCATCACATGATGTAGTAATTTGTGGTTTTAAAATCATGGCCGGAATTCTCTGACCTCATCTGTGGTGGGATTCTCCAGTTCTGTTGCAGTGAATGGAGATTTGGCTGAGTGCCAAATTCTCCATTCTCATTGGCAGTGGTAGCAGGGTGAATGAGATCAGAGAATACTATTTGATGGTCAAATAGTTGTGTTTTTTCAATGTTTTGAACGCAATAACATTTGAATACATTGTTACTGTTATATACCTAATCTTAGTCACTAAGCTAAATTTACACTTTGGGTCATTCAATTACACTGACTCCAATAAGGATATTCCATGAAAATACTGTGTGGCAAATAGAATTAATTACTGGAAATCGCAACTCTTAATCTCTCAACCAATTAGTCACTATCCACAGGAACATTGAGAACAGGGGTAGGCTACACAGCCCTTTAGGCAATATTCGTCATTTAATTCGATTAAAGTGAATCTGAAACTCAATTTCCCCATCTCTATCCCTTGATATCCTTCCTAACAAACACTTTCAGTCAAATCTCAGTCTTATAAGTTTCAATTAGCCTTGCATCCATAGTCCAAAAGGGGAGGTAGTTATAAATTTCAAGGTCAAAAAATATGCATTTATGAGAAGTTAAAGATGGTGCATGAGCAAAGGAACATTGACCGTCATTAAGGTGTTCTTACACAGTGCACACATTTCAATCATTTTGATAACTCCTCCAACAGTCATAATCATTTTTAACAAATCACTTCCGGAGTGCAAGTTCCATGTGTTTATAATCACAGATCTGCAGCATTTCACGTGTGAAGAAAACATGAAACTGCTGCAGAAAATAAAGATCTTTGGTAAGTATTAAGTTAAAAAGCTTTAAAATACACTTCAAGTACAACATTTTATTAGGTAGCATTTAGAGCTTTCCTGAGGTCTTTACGGTAAACAATATTTTGGTGGTGGTTAATATATTTTGTAAAAGTCACATATGCTGACGTGTCCTATTTTCACCTTTTAAATAAACAGCAATACTCCCTGATGTGATATGAAATTTAACAATAAATGATTCACACCCTACATTAAAATGTCTACAGTGATTTGTGATGCTTGGATCGCTCCATTAAGAAAAAAATCCCTCAGGTCATTTCTTTGGTAAAAAAGCAGGTAATTCAAGAGGAAAATTGCTTTAACATAAAATATATTTCAGCTGACCCTTCAGAAGTTCACATTTTTATTTATCAATGGAAAATTTCAAAAGCCCAAATTTTGATTTGTACAAGGAGCACCTTCGCAACAGTACCTGATGATAGTGCAAGAAAGCAGGCTTGCAGCACCATGAGGAGATCTGTTCCTTTGAGCACTGGTTACTGCTAAACTCAGGA
The DNA here is from genome assembly GCA_024679065.1 of Sphyrna mokarran. NCBI lineage: Eukaryota > Metazoa > Chordata > Chondrichthyes > Carcharhiniformes > Carcharhinidae > Sphyrna > Sphyrna mokarran. The sequence continues at coordinate 33,904,427 of JAGIQG010000003.1, read as the reverse complement.
GAGTGAATATCTTAGCACACAGTTTTTATTTATCAAGGCAGGTAATAATTCTGAACAAAAGCATCATCCTTAAACCACAAAACATGAATACTTCCCATAAAACCACTACTGAAAAAATGAATCACTCTTTCTTTTAAAGACATTTCACACCATTGATATCAGACATGATGGAAGCAAACATATGGAGTGATAAGAAAAAGCATATTTAGAAACTCAGGCAGATCTTGACTGTGTGAGAATGACTGATAGCCAATTGACAGTCCATTTTTCATTTCTTTTGAACTTTTTTTGCTGTTAACTTCAAAGGAAATACAAAATGGAACAAAATATAAAACAGGCTGATGATTCTCTGTGACCCATTTTACACTATAAGATCTCAGAGTTTCTATGCACCAGCAATCTACTCTTTATTTCTTTTACATAATTCACTGATGTTGATTACTTTTAAGAATCTATTCCAAAGGTCTGTTCTCTTGCATCTTAAATAAGGACAGATAAGTCAAGTTATCGTGCCAAAGGAATCTCTCCTCACTGATTCCAAACAAAATTATCTCTCCGGCTAAATTCAGATTAAGCTTCTGAGGGAGAACAATAATGAGATTGCTGAACTTGCAAGTGCAGCCTTTGCAATTGTGCCTGTGACATGGTCAGAAATCTCTACACAAATCCAAATGTTAGCACCCCAACAGAGGAGGGCATCCATGCAGTTTACACAACTCCTGCTTTTGATGTATTTAGCACTGGAAAGATGAATGATATATTAATTTAAAAATGTGCCTTTAACAATAATAATAAATTAAAATGAGCTTGTGATATTTAGAAAACAAAGTGACTGTACATTGTATGGTATTTTCTAATGCACGGTTAGAGCAAACTAAAAGGCATTCAGCAAGGTTGGCACAGTAGCACAGTGGTTAGCACTGCTGCCTCACAGTATCAGGAATCTGGATTCAATTCCAACCTCTAGTGACTGTCTGTGGTGTTTGCAAATTCTCCCAGTGTGCGAGGGCTTCCTCCTACAGTCCAAAGTTTTGTGGGTTAGATTGATTGGCCTTGCTAAATTGACTTTTGTGTCAAGGTGTAAATCCCTTGGGTTACAGGGATAGGGCCTGGTTGGGATTGCTGTTGGTGCAAGTTCGATGAGCCAAATGTCTGCAGTGTAGGCATTCTATGATTCTAAGATGCCACTCAAATGCCCAGTATTCAAGATAAATAGAGTTAGGGAGTATGATGTTAGCATTGTCAGAGGATTGGTTCACTGGGATGATGCAAAATAGAAGGATAAATGTGACAGTTTCTTTGGTAGGCAGTAACTAGTAGAGTGCTGCAAGGATCAGCTGTTTATAATCTTTATTAAAGACTGTGATGAAGAGACAGAGAGTAATGTATCTAGGCTTGCTGACAATAAATGGGAATACAAGCTGTGAGGATGACATAAAGAGACTGCATGTCTCATGGGCAACAAGGTAGCACACGCAATTTAATGTGAGGAAGTGCAAGATTATTATTTCTATACTGAGAATAAAAAAAACAAATTATTTTATTAAAAATCCTGAAATTTCTAAATGTTGACTATCAGAGCGATTTGTGTGTACTTATATAAAAAACATCAAGTTATCATGTATATCAAACAAATAATTAAGAAAATAAATGGCAGGTTAACCTTTATTACAAAGGGATTGGAGTTCAAGAATAAAGAAGTCTAGCTGCAATTATACTTGGCTTTGGTGAGGCTACACCTAGAATACTGTTGGCAGGATTCTCCAGCCATTCTCATCCAAAATCCAGAGAATCCCACCCAGGTCAATGGAAATTTACATGGTCCATAGCAACACTCCCCCCACAACACCCTCCTCCCCCTCCGCTCGCTACAATTCCCCTGAGAGCGGGATGTGAGAATTCCAGCCCATGCATAGAAAGTTTTGTTTTTTATGCATCAATAAAGCCAATGTTCTCATATGCATTTTTAATGGATATACTTGCATTGGAAGTGGGACAGCAAAGGTTCACTTGATGGTACCTGGGATGAGGAGTTAGCTTTATAGAGGTCATAGAGGTTTACAGTATGGAACCAGATCCTTTGGGCCAAATTGCCCATGCTGCACTTTTTTTTAAAACCCCTCAGCTAATCCTAATTGCCCAAATTTGGCCCATATCCTTCAATACCCACCATAACCATGTAACTATCCAGTGCTTTTTAAAAGACAAAATTGTACCTGCCTCTACTACTGGCAGTTTACAACCTACAATGTCCTACAATGAGAGATTGAGTGAATTGGGCCTGTATTCCCTGGAGTTTAGTAGAATGAATGAAATCTGATCTCAATCAAGCATACAAGGTTCTGCAGGGGCATGATAAGGATAGACAATGAAAGGTTGTTTTCCAAGGCTGGCGTAAATCTTATTAGAACTGAGATGAGGAAAAATGTCTTTATTATGAGTACTTGGAATTCTCTATCTCGGAAGGCTGTTGATGCTCCTTGCTTGAATATATTTAGGACTGAAGTAGTCAGATTTGTGGCCTCTTAGATAATTGAAGGATTCGGGGAATGGATGAGAAGGTGGAATTGAAGTTGCAGGTCAGTAATGATTGTATTGAATGGTGGCAGGCTTGAAGACCATTATGGTCTACTCCTGTTCCTATTCATCATGTTCTTAATTCTCAATTAAGCATCAATTTATGGGCAAAACATTCAAATTATACTTTTTGCTACGTAGCTCAATCATTACTAATAATGCATTTTCTTCAAAATCCTTCTTCATGTTTAAAGTTCCCTAAATTACTTCGCTCTGCAAATTTCTTCAGGCCAATATCACAGATCTCATACTGTTTTTCCAAATTTTTCAACTGTGCATCATTCACTCTTCTCTCCATCACTGTATCTGAAATGTTAGCATTCATATCTTTTCACTCTGAGTCTTTCTAAGTCCTTGTGTCTCTTAACATCTTCATAAGCTTTCTTAAAGGCATATGACTATACAAGGAATGGAATCTTTCAAATGAAAATTTGGGCCTAACACCTGTTAAGTAAGTTCTATGACCACTTTACAACTAACACCTATGCCCACAACCCCACAAACTGCCTGTCCTACAGAGCTGTTGCAAAGGAAGTATCACAGTGGCACCGTGGTTAGCATTCCTGTCTCACAGCCCCAGAGACCCAGGTTCGATTCCACCATTGAGTAATTGGCTGTGTGGAGTTTGCACATTCTAACTAAATTCACATGGGTTTCGTTCTTGTGATCTGGTTTCCTCCCACAGTCCAAAGATATGCAAGTTAGGTGGATTTGTCATGGTAAATGTGCAAGGTTACAGGAAAGGGGTGAGGGGATAGGCATAGATAAGGTCATCTTCTGGAGAGTTGGTGCAGATTCAATAGACTGAATGGATTCCTTCTGCATCATAGGAATTCTATGACGCAAAAGCAGCTATGATTGGCACCTCCATTAATACCAGAAGCTGCCAATTGAGCTTGGGTGTGCAGATGAAGCCTGAAGGCCAATTGTTATTAATCCTTGGGCCTCCTTTTTCAGGCACACACTCAATTCTAGCCTGTGCTTTTCACTGTTTCTTTCATCAGGGAATAACTTTATCAATTATTTTTACTACCAGAATAGAGTGCTCAAAGTTCCATACATAAATTATTTGCACAGAAGAATATCTGTAAGGTGAAGGATTTTTGACTTCTCGAGGGTTCCTCTTTTTTTTATTCATTTGTGGGACATGGACATCACTGGCCAGAATTTATTACCCATCCCAGTTGCCCTTGGGGGGCTGTTGAGAGACAACCACATTGCTTTAATCCTGGAGTCACACATAGGTCAGGGCAGGTAAGGATGGCAGATTTCCTTTCCTAAAAGACGTTAGTGAACCAGATGAGTTTTTTCAACAATCGACAATGGTTTCATGGTCATCAGTAGATTCTTAATTTCAGGTATTAATTTTTATTGAATTCAAAATCCACAATCTGCCTGGTGGGATTCGAATCTGGGCCCCCAAAGTTTCTGGATTAATAGTCAAGCGATAATACTGTTTTGGTACACTGAGGGATTTGAACTCAGGTCCCTAGAACATTAGCTGAGATTCATAATCTAATGAGAGTACTGCTAGGCCATCAGTACTCTGGTGTACTGAGTACACCAGTACACCATGGCCATGCCACATGGGGTCACCACAATGTTGGTTGATGACCTTCATATCAACCATCATTTTTTTGGATTTGGCAGTGAATTTATAGTTAGATGACCGTGTTGCTACTAATCCTCCCCATTTATCCAGGCTGGAGACCAGCACTAACTTATGCTGGCCTACCTGCACTAGTGGCTGGGCTTTCTAGAAACCAACAAGACCTGGAGAAGAACTTCAACTCGGTATCTTCTGGCTTAGAATAAGATGAGCTCCCTACTGAGCCACTCCAGCTCCTAATTCTAGACTTTTCAATATGGTATTTAATATCATTTTTAAGGAAAATTAAAATAATGAATGAAATTGATATCAAAAGGCATATTTGGAGACTTGACCAAGTTCAAAGATGGCTCATGTAATTTGTGTCAGACAGTTGAAAAGAGAACCAATTATTTTTTTCAGGTCTTGTTGTACTAATAGGGAGAAAATACAATGGTGTAAGATACAGTTGTTTGGTTAGACTTGGGAGAAGTTGGAAAAATGTCATAAATATCAGCAAGCTTTTTTGCAGACAGATGCATGAATATAAAAGTAACCATTTTAAAATGAATTGCAGAAGATGAAAGAGAAATAGTTCAAAGAAGACAACATTTCCAACAGAAAATGCTGGAAAATCTCAGCAGGTTTGACAGCATCTGTGAAGAATTGAAAGAAATACCACAACACTAGCTTAGAATCCAACAAATTTATTTGTAGCAAATGCCGCAAGCTTTCAGAACAGGCAGGTCCCTTCGTCAGGTGGCTGGAGAACTCCATCCACAAATAAACTTGTTGGACTCTAAGCTGGTGTTGTGGAATTTCTTTCTGTTTTACCCCAGTCCAATGCCAGTATCTCCACATCAAGAGCCACTGTTCCATATCTGGATGATTCCTCATCAGAGCTAAAAACAAAGAGAATCGAAAGAGATTTATACTATGAAGGTGGGGGGAGGGGAGGCTGCAATTGGAGAGAAGAAACATAAATGATGATGAAGAAGGCTAAGAATAGTGCTAAAAGTGTCAGCTAAGTGGTCAGAATTTGTGAATGGGAAAACAGAGGTACAGACTGTTAAGGGAATGTCTGAGGAATGTGGTAGTTGTCTTGAAGGTGGGGGGCTGGAGGGGAGGGGGGCAGGGGGAGAGAGGCATGAGGGGAGGTGGAGTTGGGGGCAAGAATAGAGCAGTGGAAAAATAGAAATGAAAATGAAGGGTGATAAAACGGATTAATAAGATGAAAAGAAGAAATTAAATAAGATAAATGGAAATGGACCGAAGGTGGAGGAGAGGGTTCACACTCTGGAGTTGTTGAACTCACTGTTGAATCCGGAAGACTGTAATGTGCCCTAATCAGAAAATGAGGTGCTATTTCTCCAACTTGCATTGGGCTTCACTGGAACTTTGGCAAAAGGCTAAGGGTGGCTATATAGTCAAGAGAGCAGAGTGTGCGTTGAAGTGGCAAGCAACAGGAAGATGTTCAAAGAAGATGTCAAGTAAGAACTAGATCTTCCATCTCCTGAAGCAGAAGAACTGATCAATGAGTTTAAAATTGTGCTACTGCTTAAGGCTGTAAACATCTTCATCTGCAAAACTGCTGTGTCTTAATGTCAATGAACCAATTACTTTGAATAAAATTTAATCTCTCTTGATTCTTACTTATCATAAGGAATAAGGAGTTAACAATCCTTCACAGGTAATGATGCTTACTAAGAAAAATACATCAGACTGCCAATGTGAATTCTTGTGGAATACTTTTTATTGCATGCAAACAGCGATCTCTCAAAAGTAATAATTAATCACTTCATAAATATTGTTAGAGATAAATTACAATAATATTAATTCAATCTTGTCATTTCAGTCCCAAATTAAAATACAGAAGTAACTCTGATTCTGGTGACTTTGGCAAGAAAATGTGCCATGAGATAGAACTCAAACCAATTGTTATGCAATTAACTGTAATATGTAGAAATTGTACTCTTGAATTTTTTTTTCAGCTTGAGGAAAGAATAATTTGGCACTACGAATTGTCACAGTCTGATCATAGTGTTAGGAAAACCATATCATCACTAACTTTATACTGCTTTTGAAATACGGAAGGACTTTGGGCAAGATTTTCTGGCCACACTCACCCCAAGGCCGGTAAATCCCATCCAAGGTCAATAGACCTTTGCTTGGTCCATGTCCCATCTGCTACAATTCCCATGGTGGGCAAAACGGAGAAGTTCCACCCATAGTATTATTTGGCACTAGGGTTTTTTTTTAAAAGGTCATAAGTTCACCTTGGACTTTCAAAGCATATCTTTTATTTTTTTTAAAAAAATCACTCGACGGCCTTAGTGGTTGAGGGAGAAGAATTGCAGTCATTTTAATTGATGGGGAAAAAACTGGTAAAAGCAAAGGCTAGTGATTTACTGAAGATCATATGATAAATTCAAGCTTTGAATCTGTTGTTTTGAACTCTGTGGCTGGGATTCTCCCCAAAAAATTCAGTGTCGAATTTGCTTAAAAAGTGGAGTCACTCCCACTGTTTTTTTAGAGGGTTTTTCAAAATGAAGCGCCCACACTCTAAGCCCTGAAGAGTGCCTCAGGAAGATTCACAATGAAATTCCAGAGGCAGGGTCTATTCTTGCTGAAGAGTCCACAGCAGCATTGTGCTGAGTAGACCACTATGCTTCCATTGACCTATCATAACAAAGATCGGTACATATGCAGTAGGCCTGCACGGCTGATCTCCTGATCGCTGGCCAGCCTGATCGTTGGGATCGAATAGATAGCTATACTTCAATTGCAACTTGTTTCAAAAAAGACAGATTTATAATAAATCAATTGTTCTGATTTATTGAAAGAAGGCTGATTAAAGTCTCTTTCATTCTTAGTAATAGATTCAAAGGTAAATAATTGGCTATTTTGATAAGTGAATTAAACTTTTAAACTAATGTACAACCTGCGGAGTAGTGGGTCTGGAGAAATCATGCGCTCCTCCCATCCCAGTTGTAACAGTAAAATAGCTAGCAGTAGGGGTGATATAATAATGAAGAGGAGGCAGATTTAGACAGGACAAATAATGAGTCAGGACAATTATTGACTGACAAACAGGTTATAATGACGTACAACCAATAATAAAAAGAAACAGAATTCCTCAAGGGGCATTGGCAACTGATGTTGCTGGAAATGGGCTCGTTAACAACAGTGGGTAAGTAATGAAAACAGATAATGTTAGTGTTTGCTACTGATTCCTGACTCTTGAGATGCTCATTCACAGGACCTATCTTATTAACAAGGCACTATATATCACAGCAGCCATTACTTTCAACTTGTTAGTATCATTAAGTGTGGCAATCCTCCTATACTGTCTAGTTACATTGATGGATTTACCCATCAAATAAGAAACATTAAAAATGAATTGCTACCCTGGGTGCTCTGAGTACTAATAATTTTCATTTAAGCGACATTGAATGGTTATAGCAGTCAGTTCAAAAATGGCAACATTATCAAAATCTGAACACAGTATTCACATATCAGGGGCAATAGGAAATGTAGAGTGCCAATTATTGAATTTATTTTCCTCTTAGAGAGGTTAGTAGATCTCGTCTGACAACCACTTATTTCCTTTGAAATTCAAATCAAAATGTTTTTTTTCTATTTTACTTATATAACTTGTTCTCTGCCACTTTGTTCCAAATGTCGCCATCTCTTCAAGGTACTCTGAAAATGCAACCATCACATTTACTGTGATTTCTTAGTTATAAGGCCCAAAGAAGCAAACTGCAAATTATAAATATGTTTAAAAAATACTGCACTTCTTATTTTATGTTCTCAATACATTGTTGAGGATGTATAACGTTAATAAAAACCAAAAGAAAAAATGCTGGAAAATCTCAGCAGGTCTGAGAGCATCTAGAAGGAGAGAAACAAGCTGATGCATTGAGTCCAAATGACATTTTGTCAAAGCTAAAAGACATAAAAAAAAGGAAGAGATCACACTGAAGGGTGAGGGAATAAAAGATGAATAATAACCACAAAAACAAGAGGAAAGGCTGTTAATGGCAGAACAGAAGGTGTGAATGGCCAAACGGCAGAGAAGCTGAAATCAGAGGGTAAGGTGTGACAGATGAACATTAAGAAAAACTGAGATTTATACAAAATACTTTGATCCAGAAACAATAACAGTAAAGAAAATTTGTAATTACTGTAAAATGTTTGGGATCTGTAACTGGTTTTAAAAAGTTTTTTAAAAAAATGTTTAAAGGTTTGTATCAATTGTAAAAATATCAGTTATAACTTCTAGGCAATAGGAAATAGTAGTCCACGTGACCTGGTGATTATTGACCTAAATCGGAAAGGAAGTTAAAATATGAAGCCTACATGACAGACACAAACACCAAAAATTTCTATTTTCATTGGTGGCTGGGATTTACTGGTACCATTGAAAGTGAGTGGAATTTTGGTTGCACATCAAAATTTCCTTCCTCACCTACAACAGGACAAACATGGATGAAGTCGGAGGACCCTGCCCAAGAACACGGAAAAGAGAAGAGTTGGAGAAAGGAATAATATTGTGCCTGAATATGTTGTAGGAACATTTTGTGATATCTGCTAGTCCATGTGTAATTTATAGTTCACACTGATTGTGACGTCCCTATTAATTTATTTTTAATATATGTCCATTCTGGTTCAGATTAAAGTAAAAGTTACAAAATGTGAAATCTTGTTCAGTAAATTTCTTCAGGGCAGATTGGGGGTCATTTTCGTTCATTTGGTTTACAGATCCCGACGGAGATTGTAACATTTTGTAAAATCCTGCAAGCTATTTCACAGGAGTAGAATCAGGCATAAATAAACCATAAGCTTATGCAAGAAATATTAGGAAAGTTAACGCAAAGTTCAGTCAAAAGAGGTTGGTTTAAAGAGAGATCTTCAAGAATAAGAGTGAGATATGGGTGAAAAAGTTGAGGAAGGGGATTCCAAGGCTTAGCATGAAACAGCTGAAAGCATAGCTAATATTGGTGGAAAGATGGGACAGGGAGATGCATAAGTTGACAAAGTTGAAGGAATGCAGTTTCTCAGAAGGTTACAGGCTGATGGAGTTTATGGATCACAGGAGGGGTAAGACCATGAAAGTGATTTAATTGTAAAAGAATTAAAGCTAGTCTATGGGCTGATTTTCAGTCATGTAGCCGGCAACTTAAGTAGTGAACATAATAGGAACAAGAGTAGATGATTTGGCCCTTTGAGACTATTCTGTCATTCAACAAGATTATGGCTGATATTCTAGCTCAGTTACTTCTTCCCATACTATGCCCATATCCCACAATTAATGTAGGATTTTAAAAATAATTGTTCTCTGACTTGCATCAATTGGGTATCCATAACTTTGTGACACAGAGAATTTCTAAGTTTCACAGACCTTTTGCATGAAGAATTTTCTTCTTATCTCAGTCTTTATTCTGAGCCTGTGACCCTAGGTACTAGATTCCTCAGTGAAGAACATTAATGATTTCATTGAAATCATCCATCATTCTTCTAATGATCTCAAGTCAGAGATCAATTATTTTCAAAATCCTACATGAATTGTGGGATATGGGCATAGTATGGGAAGAAGTAACTGAGCTAGAACATCAGCCACAACCCTGTTGAATGACAGAACAGTCTAGGGAATTTAGACCCAATCCATTTAATCTCTCCTCATAGAGCAAATCCTCCATCCCTGGAAGTTGCCCTGCCCTCCATTTAAGGCAAGATTATGCTTCCTTAGATACATAAATCAAAGCTGTAGATAATACTTCAAATATGATTTTATGAAGGAATTAGACAAATGTAGTAAGACTTCTCTATTCTTAAATTCCAATCCTTTTGTAATAAAGGCTGACATAACATTTGCTTCTCTAATTGCTTACTATTCCTGGGAATTAACTTTCCATGATTTGCGTACAAAGCCAGATCCCTCAGAATAGTAATATTCCCAGTATCTCACCATTTAAAATATGTTTTCTTTCCTACCAAAGTGGATAATTTCATATTCCTCTGCATTAGATTCCATCTGCCACAATTTTTCTCCATATTGCTCAACCTACCTGTATCCTTTTTCAACCTCTTTTTATTCTCCTCATTGTTGAGTTTCCTGCCTAACTTTGAATCATCAACAAATTTTGATATCCTATTATTCATTAACCTTACCTGAGTCATTGAAATGGATTGTAAATAGCTGAAGTCTGACTGCTGATCCTATTGGTATCTCAATAGTTGCAGCCTGACAACTCAAAAATTACCCATTTATTTCTACTCTTTTTTTTCCTGTCCTTTAACTAATTATCAATCCATGCAAATACACTATCCCAAATCCAAAACCTGAATTCCATGTAATAGTCTTCTACTTTCTCAGGAGGCTTAGCTGATCTTTCTCTACACCTTATCTGTAACTGCAAAACTATATACAGCATCCTTTCCTTCTCCCCTATATACTCCACAAACAATATGTTTTGTTTGTATAGCATGCACTGTATCCCAATACATGTGACAATAATAAATTAAATCTTATTGAATCAAGGCAAATTACTGCAGATGTTGGAATCTGATACAAAAATAAAAAAATGCTGGAGAAGCTCATCAGATCTAACAACATCTGTGGAGAGAGAATAAAGCCAAGATTTCGAGTCAGGATGACCTTATATTGCCTTTGACAAAACTTTATTGGATGATTTTTGTCTTTCACAACTCTGCATTGATTCTGCTTAATCATTTGATTTTCTAAATTCCCTGTTATCCCTAAGAATATATCCAGTTATTTTCTCAATAGCACACCCAACTGGTGCAATCACATGCTCAGAGTATATGAGTAAACAAAATACAAGTTCCAGGACCATGTCATGGACTAGTCTATCACTGGCCTTGATTTATAAAAAAAAACGAGGTGGGGGGTTGCGGTTGATGGTAGGGAGAGACATGATGGGCTATGCATTAGCTATAACAGCCCAGTCAGTGTTTCCTACAGTGCAAATAGTTACGTATTGCTAGCCATTCAATTTGTATGTTTACATAGTTTGCATTCAATGATGTTCTTGTACTTTGTTACTACCAGCTGTCCCATCTTAAAGAGGGAAGAAGCAGACGCTGGAATGACATAGGTACATAAAGGATCGTGTGTTGGGTAATGGAAGTGCACCCAAGAAAGCAGGCAGACACACAACACATAAGAACTGCCCAGAGTTAACAATAAACCTTTATTGTTCTAAGCTTTTGGTCACCAGTCATTGTAACCCAATACTTCTACATCTTCCTAAAATTAAACTCTAATAAATAACTAATTTGTAGGTGTTGTACCAACGTCATAATTCCTGAAAGTGAGCCACTAGGCACAGGGACATTTGTGCGCGCACATTCAGCTTGCACTATACCCACACTGGACAACTTAAGTAGTAATTAAATCACCCTCACTGATGCAAAGAGGAAAAAGGAATAAAACTTTTTTTTTAGAAAACATAATGAAGAATTATTGCCTGGATAATTGATCAATAAATGTGCACTGTTCTGTATTTTTAATAATGAATGCCAAAAGATTAGAAACAGATTTTTGGAGCCATATGAAAAATGGCTATGTTTCAAGAATTTTAAAGATACTTTCCATAAATAATACATGTAAACTACTTCATAAGATGCTTTTGAAACTATAAGTCTCCGTTTTATGGAAATGCTCAGTAAACAGAATCAAAACCAACAAATGTCTGCGCAACAGTTCAGTAAATCGACTTTCTGAAAAATAAATTCAACCAATTATACCCCCAAGGCTTTTTCCGGTTGGCCTCCCTAACCTATACTCAGTAAAATATTTCTCCTATTACAGTTGAAATGTAAACACAGCAGAAAGATATGCTGAAAAATGTAGCAGATTTAAGGAATGATTTATGCGACATATGTGAGTTTGGAACAATGATTTAAGCACATCATGTGGCATGCCTGAAAACATTCACCAATGCTGCTATTTCTGATTCCAGCCTCAGTGTTCCTGTGGCCTCTTTGAGAAGGTCAACCTAGTGCCAACCGTGTTGAAAAATACCAGTTCTATGCAGGTGATTATTGCCTCCAAAAGCTGAGGAAGCCATCTGAATTCCTTTCATTTATTGGATTCTGAAAGGGCCATTTCGAAAGGGTCAAATGATGGTCCCCCTCATCTGCACCTTGAATGCCGTAATTGTTTATCTTGCTTCATTAGATTTAGTTTTACACTCTTTCAACATAAATAGAAGAGTTATGGTACCTTAAATGCATTTTAATATATTATTTGCACCAAGACAAATAGCGTGTTATAAGCAAAAACACAGTGTGATAAGATCTTAATTTTTTTTGGAACATTACACTAATAAAAAAGAGAACCTGCATTTTATATAGCACCTTTTGTATGTTTCATGATCAGTCGTTATTGCCAAAACGGACTCACCAAGACAACGAGGTATTCCATTTTACAAGTATTGTCACTGCCGTGATTTGTGAAATGCAATAAGCAATTTATAAACTATTAATTCTGTAAACAACATTATGTAGATAATGACCAAATGCTAGTTGAGGGATAAATACTGGCCAGGACATCAGAGAGAATTTCCCTGCTCTTCTTTGACTCAATCAAGGAAGGAGGGTCATGAATCTATCTTACTCATCTGAAAGAGCAGATGAGTCCTTAGCCTTAATAGAAAGTTGGCAGCTCCAAGAAGATTGTACTGAAATATCTGCTTGGATAACATGCTCAAGTCTCTCAAGTGGCATCTGAACTTACAATCAAAGGCAAGAGAACTATCACTGAGTTAAGGCTGACAACTAAGGCGGAGATAGCTATGTTTTGAATTGATGGAGGGGTGAAAGATTATGGGGAGTGGGTGCAAAGGTGAAGGTGAGGCCGAGATCAGATCAGCCATGATCGTGTTGAATGGTGGACTAGGCTTGAGGGGCTGAGTGCCGTCTCTGAGCTCTTATGTTCTTACGTGATATTATAGAGGCAATCACTTGAATGCTACTAAATAAGTATTGTGAATCATTCAATTCTACACTGCAAACTTTACAGAGTGTAGATTGCATATAGAGTTTAAAGTCCATTTTGCTATTAAGGGCTCACCAGGAGCTCAGGTGGCCTGATGGCCAATGGGTGTAGCCAAGGTGCCCCCTGAGCATGGGCACTTTGCCTCTTGGGCAGTGCAGGGGACACAGGCTGGCACTGCCATGGTCATGAGGTAAAGATGCCGGCGTTGGATTGGGGTGGTAAGAACTCAGTAAGAATTTAGCAACACCAATTTTTAATCCAACCGATTTATTTGATAGTAAAATCGCGAGCTTTCAACACTCCGTGTCTTCCTCAGGCAATGCCATGGTGCCCATGTCCAGGGAGTAACATCCTCTGTCACCTGAGCTCCTGGTGGGCCCTGATTGTCTTCCCTTCATTCCGGCAGAGTCTCCCACCAGCTCCCAGAATGTGGGGAGCTACTTTAAACCCTGCCAAAATGAAGTACTCCTGACAGGGTGAGAGATACAATCAGGACCCGAAAGTTCCCAATATTCACATGCAAAACATATATAACCACATTAAAAAAAAGATTCAAATGACTAATTATCCTCCTGCCGGTTTCCAGTGTGGTCTAGACTCTGACTGTTCTCCGGCTCTGGGAGATAAGCATTCATAAATCCCAGAACATGTTCAATGTTGCACATCTCCCAGCCCGACCAGCCAGAAAAGTTGCGGATCACGATGGGAGAATCACCCCCGCTATTTCAAAGCCATCCACATAACTGCACTGACAAAATGCACGGGATGCTTTAACCTTTTTAAATAGAGGACAGGTTGGAAGACAGACTACTAAGGGTCTGTATTTCTCTTATAGGCCAAGCTTGTCTTATCATACTTTGACCTCAACCCTGAAGATAAAGCAAGCTGCCGCTAGGAATCTCATTGAACAGATCTTAAGAGATTTAGAAGCAAAGATTTCTACTCTTAGACTGCTTATAGAATAAATTTCTCTAGATAAGTCTGTTGTTATTAGCAGAATACAACACCAACCTACCACGCCTGTAAAAAGCAATCCAGTTAGTCTCTCTCGCCTGCTGTTTCACAATATCTCTATAATTTTTGTTCTTCTAGTATATATCCAAATTCCTTAGGAAGCGATAGTTGAAGTCTATCCACCATCAGGCAGTGCATTCAAGATCCAACCATTCATCATACAAAGTGAGTTTTCCTCATGTTACACTTGGTTCTTTTGCCATACATCTACATAAATGCCCTCTGGTTAAGTTCTTTTTCACATTTTTCATGAGATGCTTCGTCATTTTGAAAACTTTTCTTTCTCTGGTTAATTATTACAGGAGTTGTGCAATTATTGAATTTGGTAGCTGGAAGACTAGCAAGTCAGATCAAGTGAATACAGTAGGCGACGCAGTGAAGTTTTGACTTGACCGTGAAGCTATAAATACTGCCAAGTAGCCAAAATGAAAAACCGGGTGCAGGCCAGTTGTCAAAGTCAGCAGTAGCATGATATAACAATAGAATACAATGTGGGAAAGTGTAAGGGTACAATTGCAGAGTAAAGAGAGACTCTTTTAAAACTGAGATGAGGAGGAATTTCTTCAGCCAGAGGGTGGCGAATCCATGGAACTCATTGCCACAGAGAGCTGTGGAGGCCAGATCATTGAGTAACTATAAGATAGGGATAGATACGTTCTTGATCAATAAGCGGTTCAAAGATTACAGGGAGAAGGCAGAAGAATGGGGATGAGCATCAAGTGAGCCATGATTGAATGGCAGAGCAGACTCGATGGGTTTAATGGCCAAATTCTGCTCCTATGTCTTAAGGTCTTATGACCAGCAGGGACTCTGAAATTTCAATGGAATATTTTCAAGAACCTGATCCAACGCCCTTTCTTAATACATTATAAATAATAATCTGGGAGAAGAAAGTTACAAAATGATACACTTAGGAAATTTCAGCACGTTCACAATTAGCAGCCAAAGCAGGAATGATTGAAGACTTGAACTCTGGATCAGAGTAAAGATCAGCGAATTTACAACAGATTGAGCAAAGAATGCAATTTATTCGTTGGAAATGAAGGGAGTGCACAGACCTCTCATATCAGGCTATCCTCAAAATCTGACAGATGGTACAATCACCTCAGGAGGATTGGCAATGAAGCATCAGCTAATTAGTACATTAAAAAAAATAACAAATTTGTTTTGCCCCTTATTTGTGAAACACTATACAACATTCCTAATGCCATTAAGCCAGATCTCAGAGAGTATCAAATAGATCTTTGACAGGGAAGGTTGTGTGTTGACAAGGTTTTTTTGTCCATGATAAGGAGTGGAAAAGTGCCAACAATTTCAAATTTCATGTTTTACCAGCTTATTGATTTTAAGTCGACATTTGACAGATTTCTAGGAAGTCTTACCTCATTTTAAGATATGTTATTATCATCAAACACTCCTATGAATCAGTAAAGTGTCAAGTGAAAATATGACACTAAGCTGTCAGATTGATTCAACATCAGTACGGTTGTCTCATGATGATATGTGTGATTACTGCCATTGTTGGGGGACACTGATGGACAGAGTTCAGGAAGGATAGTGAACATAGCAGTGACCTCATTCAAGCCCTTCAATTTAAAATACAATATTCAATAAGCAAAAACATTTTCAACCATCAGTAGACATTGTAAAAATTTCGAACTGCCATAGCTTTGTCAAAACAGCACTGAAAGCCAATGAACCAGTGGTGACCTGGTTTGCCTTATGGAAGTATAAAATCAAAGTAACGTTAACAATCTTAATATTAGTGAAGAATGAAAGGGTTAGGAAGAATGTAGAATCAATTGGTTCTGTCTTACAAAGGGGAAGATTTCCTGGATCATAGGAGCTAAATGATTATCTGCAAATGAAGTGCAAGTAAGGCCAGAAATCTGTTGGTGAATGTCCAATCGCTCCATCATCAGACAAGCTTAAGTTTATTTATTAATGTCACAAGTAGTTTACATTAACACTGCAATGAAGTTACTGTGCAAATCCTCTAATCACCACACTCCGGCACCTGATCCGGTACATTGAGGGAGAATTTAGCATGGCCAACGCACCTAACCAGCACATCTTTCAGACTGTGGGAGGAAACCGGAACACCTGGAGGAAACCCATGTAGACACAGGGAGAATGCGCAAACTGCACAGACAATTGAACCTGTGCCCCAGGCGCTGTGAGGCAGCACTGCTAACCACTGCGTCACCATGCAAGAAGTCCTATTGACTGCATTGCATTGAAAGTATCCAGTAAACATCAATGCAGATGGAAGATTGCGTCCAAGTTACATACAAGGCTCATTAGGTACCTATTACAGCTACACCACCTATTTGGAACAGAACTTACAGTGAATATCCCAATATAATAATAGAGGCTGGGATTTTTCTTTCCTATTGACGTTGAGCCATTTCAGTGAATAGATATCGTGAAGATATCGTGAGAAGTGCAAAGTTGTGGCCCACATTAATCTGAGAACATAATACTATTGTCCTCCTCCCCATCAGTAACAGGCTGTGTTTCCCAGGAATATCATGATAATAAAGTCAGACATTTACCTGGTCCATTTGCTGGAATCATCCTTCCTGTCAAAAATCCATTCATGGCTTGTTGGCAGAGGTATGTGAAGCAAACCTGCAGCAGGATTTTACGACCTTATTGTGCCCTTTTTTTAGCAAAACTTCAATTTGCATTTTTTTACGTTCATCACAGTGTAATTAGTGAGCTTCACTTCAAACATTGCAGCTTACTGGCCTTAACCACCTCATTCACTGCAGCTGGAACCAGCGAGGAAAACATTATTTTAAAAGTCAGCTTCATGTGCTGTGGAAGTGAGCGTAGCAAGGAGATTAGTCTCTAGTTTCAGATAACTTTGCGCTGCAGAGGGTTGGGGTATTATTTTATGGCAGCCATGTTGTGTTTCGGGTCGGGTGGGGGGCTCCATTTGTGTTGGGGGAGTAGGGGGGCTGTTGTTCCTCATGAAGTTTGACTTTGGCCTCTCAGCACTGACCCAGGTATGAGCACTGACCTTATCTTAGTGCTTACTCTGGGTCCTAGTGCTAGCAGCAGTGATCAAATTTAGGGGTGGGGATGTGTTGTCATTTTAGATAGCTGTTGTGGGGATGATGTGTGTATTGCTGGAGGCATCCACTCCTAGTGCAGTAAAAGAGAGACTGTCTTAAACTTTTACACCATCACATCCTTCCAGGCCACCTGAGGAGACCTTTGTGGCATCTCACATGCATCCGTCCACAAGTGTATCAAGGACATCACAGATGCCCTGTATGCCCAGGTGGGCGAGTATATTACATTTGATCTGGGCCAGGTCCAGCAGGAAGTCTGGGCTGCAGAGTCCGCAGTCATCATGGGGATGCCAAATATACAAAGGGCTATAAACTACACCCATATCTCCCTCAAGGTGCAGGAGAAAAATCCTAAAAGATTCATGAACAAAAAGAGCTTCCATTCCATCATACCATGTGCAGTTGGTATGTGACCATCAATTGCACATCATGCACATCTGTGCCAGACCCACAGCAGCATGCATGGCAGCTTTATCTTAAGGAGCTTAGAGGTCTTTGAGAATGAACCCAGATTGCAGGAATGGCTCATGGGAAACATGGGGTACCTGCTTTGGACTTGGCTGATGATATCTGTGCGAAGGTCTGAGACTGAGACAGATACCTGATATAATGAGGCCCATGTTGCCACCCAGTCAATAATGGAGTGATGCATTGGGCTGCTCTAGATGCGATTCAGGTATCTGAACCACCCTGGCAGCCCCTTGATATTGCCACACACTGTGGTAGTGTGCAGTGCCCTGCACAACTTGGCACAGCAATGAAGAGATCTTTTGGAAGAGGAGGAGGAGGTGGAGGCTGACCAGCGGGGCATTGCTGGGAAGGAGGCCATCCAGGAAGAGGAGGAAGAGGAGGAGGATGACGGCAACAATGATGACCAACACAATCCTGGTGCTGGAGAGCTAACAGTAGCAAGGATCAGGCATGTGAGAGTAGCAATGCAGACCCTGAAAACCACACACTTTGGTCACTATGAGCCTGTGCTGCTGCATATGGGTTCCAATCCCCCACCAGCCCCACTCTTGTGCAGGTCTTCAATCTCCTGCAATATTGTGACACCAGACTGGTGGGCCTGAGTACACTGTTTTAGGGAGTTTCTGTGGCAGGCAGGAAGGTGATGGCAACTCATTCTGTGCCAGTGTGATGATACCCTGATGCAAACTAGTTTTGACTCCTACCTGAGCTCTGCATGCATGCTGGCCCCTGGGCCCACATCTGGGTGATGGTAAGGGAACACTAAACACCCCTGCAGGGCCTTGGGTCAGGTGGGGATGAGGGAATGCCTACCGGATTCTGGAGATGCTATAAGTTGCTGCTACTATATGCCACCCGCAGTAGCCAGCGAAAAGTTTGAGTGATTTTCACAATTGCGGCTCCTTGAGAGCTCTCCACCACTGACATCAACATGCAAGGTCCCTCCGGTGACGCTGAGGTAAGTAGATTCCTGCAGGAGGCTATTCAGAGACAAATTAATCAGGTATGGGATGAAATAACATTTATCGAGGCCAATAAAAGTGCCATCAAATAAATGTTAACATAGCCACTGAAAGTGAGACTTTAAAGTGCCTAAATATTGTATCTAACTTGTATTCTCCTTCACCTGTGCCACCTTAGTGCTGCTGCAACATCTTAACTTTACATGGCCTAATATTGTATCTCAGTTTCTCCCCCGGATTTACATCAGAAGTGGCCAGCTGTATCCCATGGCCTGTGATGCCCTTGGTGATCATCCTCTGGAGGACCTAGACCATGAGGGCCATGGCCACTTCCAGGTGGTCTGGGAGACATGCATGCCACCCTCTTCATCTCACTGCCCCTGAGATGCCCCGGTGTCAGGAAGGAGGGAGTCAGAAGATATAGCCACTGCTGCATTCTCCAAGGTGGAAAGCCCCAGCATAAGTTTGAGCCCTTCTTCTTCCCTTGGAATTCCTGCTGGCCCTGGGTCACTCCATGGCAATGCTTCTGCAGTGAGCTCCAGAAGCTCTGATGTCATCTGCCAGCCCTGGAGGACTATCTGCATTCTTGCCCTGGCGGTGGGGGGAGGAGGCAGTGGGGGGGGGGGGGGGGGGGGGATGCACGGCGATTGTCCTCTGAGTCTGAGGCCACCCACCAATGGCAAACTGCCACCTGAGACTGAGCCCGACTCTGCAGCCCCTTGGTCATGACTCTCTGTGAGTTGGCTACCTTCTCAAAAGTTTCTGTCATAGCCTTCTGTGTCTCAGCACTACCCTGCTGGGCTCTTACAAGCTACTGAGCCTCTCAACCATGGGCCATAGAACCTCAAAAATCCTCAGATGTGACCCGCTAGGACTCAGTTATGGCCTGTTGTGACTCAGACATCACTTGGAGCCTGCCATTCATGGTGATACTTTCCCAGGCTTTCCACCACAGATGCCACCCTTGTAGTGTTGGCCTGGGAACCACGCAAGACAGGCAATAGCTGGTCCACCTGAAAGCTTTTGGATTCCTTCCAACAGCCTCACAGCTAGTCCAGTGTGGCCATCAGCCCTTCCAGCATTCCCTGGCTCTGTTGCTGCATCTCTTGCAGCTGAGGGAGAGGTGATTGCATGTAGACTGGGGCCAGATAACTCCGCACCTCTGGCAGGCCCCTGCATGCCAGAGGCCTCAGACTTCTCTTCCCGCCAGCAGCACTTCAGCTGGTGTGTCGTGTGCACCAGAGAGTGACACAGATACCTTGTCACTAACTTCATCCACCCGATGTGAAAGTCTCTGGGATGGTGAACTGTGAGGTGGAAGTTGATGCAAAACAGGTGCCTGCAACAGAGATCCCATCATTAGCTTCCTCTGAAGAGTCTTCTTAGTTGTCATGGTGAAGAAGGGTGGGAGCAGGTGGGTGGGGGAGGTGTCGGTGGGGGGGGGAGATGCTGTGGGAGGTGGGGTGCGAAGCTAGATGGGCCCAGTGCATCTGGGTTCCTTCTTGCAACACAGGATGCAAGGTTAAGCGCAAGGGAGGAGCCAGAATCTGGGCTGCATGCGACTTACTTTGGGTTTTTCCAATGAGCGGAGGATTGGTAAGTGCTGACTTCTATCCTCCAACCCCACGCTAATGGTTTGCACTTTATGGCAGAGAAAGCCACAGTTGTTTTTGGCAGCGTGAATGCCACTTTTCCCTCCTGACATTGGCCAATATTGGGTAAAGTCGGCATACCCCCAAGCATATTCTTAACTCCTGCCTCCAGAACATATATCGCTTGTGTCCATACTAGTGTTTAGCTCCTCTGCACTAGAAAGTCCTCCTAGTATCATGCAGGTGGTAATCCTTCTGTGGCTGTTGATGTGTGCAATTCCAGCCATAATTTTGTTAATGTTTTATAAGCAGTCAATTGACAAGATTTTGTATTGTTACATATGGACAGCTCACTCCTGCACAAGATGCCAGAATTGCTCACAACTTAAGCTCCTTTATCTTCCACAAAGCATTTGCTAAAAATAGCATATCCAACCTAAGAAAGTTTGAGATTATGGCCATAAACTTTTATCTTCACCACACTGTCAAAAAGTTGGAAGTGTAAACTGATCACCTGAATCTGTTTTATTAAAATCAAATATCATGACAGGAACACGGGGTATTTTAGTCACAGTATTATTAGGAGTTCCTAACAAGTTACAAATTTGCTTCACCAATTAACCATTTTTTCCCCAAGTAGCAATAAACTGGGAAGCTGGTTCCCTTTGTGTTGCCTCTACATTGAGAGTCATGATGGCACAGTGTTTAGTACTGCGGCCTCACAGTGCCAGGGACCCATATTCAACTCCTAACTCAGGTGGCTGACAGTGTGGGGTTTGCATATACATCCTGTATCATATACCAGCTGTCTCAAGAACAGCTTTTTCCCTGCTGTTGTCAGACTTTTGAATGGACTTACCTTGCATTAAGTTAATCTTTCTCTATACCCTAGCTATGACTGTAACACTACATCCTACACTCTTTTCTTCTCTCTGAATGATGTAATGTGCAAGAAACAATGTTTTTCACAGTATATTAATACATGTGATAATAATAAATCAAATCAAATCAAATGTATCTGCATGGGTTTCCTCTGAGTGCTAAAAGTTCCCTTGCACAATTCAAAAACATACAGGTTAGTGGATTGGCCATGATAAATTGCCTTTTAGTATCCTAAAGTGTGTAGATTACTTGGATTGACTTAAACAGAAACCTAAAGGTATGCCTGACATGCCTTCTGGTTTGTATTCATTGGTTGGTAGAGGGGAGTTAGGGACAATTGTCTTTATTATTGTCACAATGATGGGAAACTGTGACTTTGTGAGATCTACCTACAATTTTACCAACTAACCACAGATATGTTGAACTGTTTAAGGAACATTTGTTTTATTTCAAAAAAAGGACAAGAAAAGACACTAATCAAAATGGCAGTCATGAGACACTTAATAGCTGATATTGTAAAGTCCATATAAATTGCACTGCAGTCCTGTTACATGGAATGTCACATCTGGGGGAATCAAGATCCACTTTAAACCGTGACACTCCTGAAAGGAAGACATTCATGTTGCAATGTGTAGGAATTTGGTCAGCCATGGTCTTATCAAGTCAATGGTAATGGTTACTAGCCAAATACTCATCAGATACTCAAAATCCTCGTGAAAAACAAAATAATTCCCATCAGTCATGAACCTTACTGATTATGTCTATAAGGGTAACTCAACTTGAAACGTTTAGTTTGTGGTAGTGTACAGTTTTGTTCTTGGAATGGTGTGATGGGTAATGTGAAATCCCAATGAGAATAACCAGACCAGTCATCATATAACAATTATTAAAGGATATTTATTAAATTAAAGAAAATACAAATGAACAGGACTACAATATTCTAGATTACTAATTACATGAATCAGTAAACACACATACTATTTATGTAGAATTCACCCCTTGTTCCAAAATATATCTATGGTCCCTAAACTGCTTAAGACTTCCTTCTTCCCAAACAGCAAATGAAATAACACTATAAATCAAATCCAGTTTATAGTTACCACACAAAACGGGGGTGAGGATCAAGTCTAGGAAATATCTCTTCCTGATCTAACAAATTTATTTATATTCCCTTTAAGAAGGTTTCTGCATTGCCTTAGTACTAAGACCTAGATGTAGGCATAGTCTCCTGGCTGTGAGCTGTGGACTGGTGTCTTGGCTCTTAAAAGTAAATTAGCCTCCCAGCTGTTAAATGTAAACTGGCATCTTCGCTTCTGAAGGTGCTGACAATTATATCATTTTTATTCTTTGGTTCTTCATTCTGTGTATTTGGCTGTCTGCATCTCTCAAATACCTCCACTGTAGAAATTAGCATGCATGTACCTTTACTTATCCCTCAGTCATCTATGTAAGCTGTTTCCTACTAATAGGGTGATTTGCACTTGGATCTCTCTAGATGGTTGCTAATCCCATGACTGGAAAAAAATCACATCTTGTGAATGCTGGCTACTGTGGCCACTAGGCAGATTTCTACCTGTTGCTGGGCAGATCACATCCTATCATACTTGTTAAATTCTGCTGTTACTGCTGTTACTAGATAGATCCATGACACTACCTCCCATTAGTTTATAGCTTGAAATGAATCAAAGGTTTCAGAGTTATACAGTAAAAAAATGGGATTGACTGCTCTACAAGAATGAATGCAAGGCATGCTAATTAATTCCTTTCTAGGATTACTTGGAGAGGATATTTAAAAACCTGTTCTGCCAAGTGGAAAAAAAGATCAAGCAGAAGGAAAACAAAACATGACAGTCATCTAAAACACTGCTTGAAAGGAATAGGAAAGATTTCTCTCTTTTTCTCTTTGAGAAGTAAAAGGGTATCTTCAACAGAATGCAGACCTGAAAGTCAGATCCAGAATTCTACATGAAATTAATTAACCTCAACAGCCATAAGATTCAATAATCTACAACTCAATAACAAACAAGAACCTAATTATGGATTCTTCTAACTTCTATCGGACTCCAATGTTCTGACTTCTGAGACTTGGACGTTGGGGTGGAGTGGGGGAGATGTCATTTTGTCTTTATTACCTTTTTTTTTCTCAGATTTATTAATTAATTTTCTTCCACTTTCTTTGACTCAAGAAAACTTCGGTATATTGCTTCATTATTGAAAATATATTTAGATTGAGAAAAGCATTAATGGGGAAAGTGAAAATGTTAAAACCCTTAGTTGCAGCCAACCAAGAGAGCTGAATAAAATGAGAGCCAGTTCACTCCTTCTTTTCCACTCATAAAATTACCTAAGAAGTGCTTTTTTTTCATTCACTCTATTGGAAACATAAAAACATAGAAAGAGTAGGCCATTCAATCCTTCAAGCCTGCTCCACCACTCATTTTGATCATGGCTGATCATTGAATTCAATATCCTGATTCCCTCTTTCTCCCATACACCTTGATCCCTTTAGCTCCAAGAGCTATATCTAATTTCTTCTTGAAATCAGACAATATTGAATTCCATACATTCACAACCTCTGGGTGAAGAAATTTATCCTCACCTCAGTTCTTAAAGGTTTACCCCTTATCCTCAAACTATGATCCCCTAGTTCTGGACTCTCCCATTAGCATTGAATGGTAATGTTTATGTCCAGTGTTGTATTTGCAACTTTGATTTATGTGGCTGAACATGCAGGCTTTGCTGGCCCTCCCTGCTATGTATTTTAAAGGACATTGTCCAGATCACTCTAAGTGGTGATCCTTGAAAAGTTGTTTGTGAACTCAAAGCTCCATAAGGTCTCTTCCAGTCAAGACCCCAAGATGGACACATGGATGGTGCCACTGTTCTTTAACCCTTCATTTTCTTGCCTTGACTGACTGTCAACCCTGGATGTAAACACTTCACAATTCACACTTCCACAATCTTGACCGTACTGTCTACCCAATCCTGGATCCCTCCTCCATACCTCTGACCCACTCCAAAAACTCTTTTACCACTGGCACACTCTTTCCAGTCCTGAGCCTTTATGGAAGCTGCAATTCTCCTCCTTCCTTCCCTTGTGCGATAGAGTTAATCAAGGGAAACTGTCAACCTTACATACAATCATACAAAGCCAACAGGAGCAAACACTGCCTTTACATGATTGAGATTCTTGTATGCCACCGACTTTATCCAAAGGTTGGACTTCATTGAAAATAGTTCCCCAATGAGTATGAATTCAGTTGTTGTAATGCTGTTTCTTCACGCAAAGGGTTGGTGAATCTTTGGAATTCTCTGCCTGATGAAGCAGTGGAGGCTTCCTCGCTGAATATATTCAAGTCAAGAGTAGATAGGTTTTTGACTGACAAGAGAATTAAGGGTTACGTGGAGAAAGCGGGCAAATGCTACTGAACCACTACAGATCAACCATGATCTTATTGAGTGGCAGGGCCTGGATGGCCTACTCCCGCTCCTATTTCTTATGTTCTTATG
Source organism: Sphyrna mokarran (assembly GCA_024679065.1). Taxonomy (NCBI): domain Eukaryota; kingdom Metazoa; phylum Chordata; class Chondrichthyes; order Carcharhiniformes; family Carcharhinidae; genus Sphyrna; species Sphyrna mokarran. The sequence continues at coordinate 33,879,726 of JAGIQG010000003.1, read as the reverse complement.
TAATGTTTGACATGCCATAAACATGCCGCTGACTTTGAATTTTCAGGCCCTTTGTGGCATGGTTCTCGTCAGCGGGAGGCAACCCACTGTTGCCCTTGAGGGAATCCTGTGGTTCTGTCGTTGTCAATGAGATTTCCCATTAATTCCACCCCCCCCATCCCTGCCACCAGGAAACTCACGGTGGGGGTGATGGTCAACATGACCAGGAAATCCTGTCAGCAGGAAGAGCTGGAAAATCACCCCCTTTACCTCTGCTCATGACTGCTGTTAATATACTATCAGGAAATCAAAATATCGCATCCTGCCTAAATGCATCACCCTGCACACCGGCATTCTCCAGCCACGCCCACCTCAAAACTGGAAAATCCCACCCTAGGTCAATGGACCTTTCAGTGGTCCTACCCCTCCCCTGCTACATGTGATAGGCGGGATGGGACAATTCTGATTCACATTTCCCACTGGTAAGTTTTAGAAAATCTGTTCCCACCTCGATTACTCCAAAAATTGGCAGATGTAAGTACTGTATCAGTTTGCAAATTGTTCTTCAATTAACCTAATTGCATAACTAATTATGGATTTGCAGCCTCTGAACCCATCTCCACTTTGTTATAAACTCATAAACCTTCAAGCACTTAATGTAATGATTTGCTATAAAAACATAATTGAAATTTATTAGGGGGAAAACAGATCCAGTTGAAGGGGGTCTATGTTGTAGTTTCCAATTACTTAAAGAGACTGCACTTATTTCCTGTACACCCAGCTTGGAACTGTTATTAATGGACACTCACCATAGCTAAATTGTTTGTGCTCCGAAAATGTCTCTCATCATCCTTTTAAATTGTCAGCATATGAAGCTTAGAAAAAATTATGTCAAAGTTAGAAACTCCCAGAGCTGTAATGGCATTCCTAAGACTAATATTGGAGCAATGTCTAATGAAGTCAAGAGTGTAGTTTTCCCAAAATTGCACAGAGTATTGGAGCAAACGAGAAAAGCTGTATGAAACTTATCAGCTCCACAGACACATTTTCTTGATTGATTAAACAATCTTCCGTGCAATTTCAGTGTTCTCAGTCATAGAGTAATGGAGTCATAGGGGTTTATAGCATGGATATAGACCCTTCAGCCCAACTTGTTCATGCTGCCCTTCTTTTTTAAACCCCTAAGCTAGTCCCAATTGCCTGCATTTGGCCCATATCCCTCTGTATCCAACTTACACATGTAACTGTCTAAATACTTTTTAAAAGACAAAATTGTACACGCTCTACCACTACCTCTGGTGGCTTGTTCCAGACACTCATCACCCTCTGCATGAAAAAATTTCCCCTCTGGACACTTCTGGTGAGGATCACACAACCAGCAGGAAGGCCACGGCCAGGCATGATCTAAACACACTGGGAAAATAGGGATTTTAAGATCAGGTGTCATTTTTATGGAGATCTTAGGCCCTCCCGCAGAGACCGGGACATCCCCTGCCCACTCCCCCGCCCTCCCCCGGTAAACATCAGGACACCTCCTCCACCACAATGCCAGCATCGCAACACCATCATTATTGTTCTGAGAATTTCAACTCACACATTCATTGAACTCTCACTCGGCTTCTTTGTGGTGTTACACACTGCCTTCCAACCAATCGTTGTAGAATTTCCATAGATATTAAGCTCAGATGACTGCCAACATACACAGTTACAAAACACAATGAATTATGTTAATTTCTGTATAATTATCCAGCATCCCATGAAATTCTGTCATATGTAACATATTAAAAGAAACATAATCTCTGGTAATAATGCAAGTTTGATCACATCATATAGGATTGCCATTCCAATGTTTAAGCATTTTTGGTTTAATGTTGATTAAGTAAGAGAGAAGCAATATTACAAACATCATTATATTAGTGTTGAAACTCCAGATGGGATAATCCTCAAAATTAATCCTGAAAAAGGCATATATATCCTCTGCTTTAAAATGCAGAATAAAGTATGAAAAAGCAGGGACTTACTCAAAACCCTTTTTAAATTACTGATTTGGACTCAGCTGGAGTATTGTGTCTAATTCTGGGCAGGTTTCCAGTTGGGAGAAACCTGTCACATTCCACAGGCTGCCTTCCTGCCACCCCCTTACCTGCGCACAATTTTACATGGGATGGATGAGGCCTAACACGACTTGCCCATCTTTGGCCCAATTGAGGATCTTAAGTGGGCAATTGCTACTGAAGGACTGCTTCCTATCTGGCTGCAAATTTGTGATGCAGGGGCAGATGAGAAGTCAGGCAGGTCACACTTCTCTGACCTCATGTAGGAACCAGGGGGTGTTTATTTTGAGGGCTTACTTTCCACATTGCATACCAACACCTATCCCAACATACCACCCCTCCCCCCACTCCAAAATGCCTGCATTTGATAGGTATTCCTAATCCTGGCCTATCTATTCATAACCCCATTCCCCTCATCCCCTTCTGTGCCTACCACCCCTGCATACAGAAGAGATTAACTTCAATGGTACAAAGGATGTGAACTTCAATTACATGAAGAGACCAGAAAAGTTAGAGCTCTGCTTAGAACAGAGAAGGTTTGGGGATATTTAAAAGGGGTCTCAAAATCACAATAGATTTTGCTAGCTAAAATAAGGAATAACACTATTTCTAATGGCAGGCAACTTGCAACATTTGTTGTGTTATCACTACACATGATGTGTACTATTTAGAACACCATGAAGAAATCTTGTTGAAGTTGCAAAGAAGTAGAATGGAATAGAATTCCTTTAATGTAGAAGAAGGCCATTCAGCCCATCAAACCTGCACTGACAACAATCCCAGCCAGCCCTATCCCCTTAACTTCATTATTTACCCTGTTAGTCTTCCTGACGCTAAGAGACAATTAAGAATGGCCAATCAATCTAACCTGCGCATCTTTAGAGTGTTTGATGAAAGTGGAGCACCTGGAGGAAATCCACACAGACACAGGGAGAATGTGCAAACACCACACTGACACAGACCCAAGACCAGAATTGAACTTGAGTCCCTGGTAGCAGTACTAACCACTATGCCACCGTGTCTTCATTATCAGTTCTGAAGTATCTGCGTATTTATGGTAGAGAAAAAAAGGTATATCGCTACCCACCTCTGACTTTTCCTTAGCTCTTGTTTATGTGCTTTCTCACATGGCTGTGTGGGCAGTACTATACTCAATCCTGGGTTAACCTCCATCCTTCTATTACAGAAGATGACTCAATCGCTGGAGAATACAGCTTTAAGGACATTGGCAAAAGAATCAGAGGAGAGAGCAGGACATTTTTTGCACAATGAGTTCTCATATGGAAAGTACAATGGAAGATTCAATAATATCTTTTTGGAAGGAAATTGAATAAGTACTCAAAAGAGAAATAAACTTGCAAAAGCATGGGAAAGGCGCAGGAATTTGAGAATAATTGGATCGCTCTTTCAAAGACTCGATACAGGCATAGCAACATTATCATTTTGCTGCAGCACTTTGTAATCCAATCAAAATGATTTAATCTGTAATGCCTTGATCTTTTTATTAAATAGCATTGTTTGACCTCTGAAACTAATAGAAATTATATTATAATTTAAAACTCTAGTGAACACAAATATAGAAACTAACTGTTTTGTATGCTGACCATGTGGCCTTTCTTATCTTTTGAGACTGTAGTTCTACTCTAGGTTTATTAACACTCTATATAAAGAAAGGTTACAGAATGGCTATATCTGCCTTGAACACATTCTATACCATTCTCCCTCCCAAGTGTTTAGCACCTGACCGTTGACGTCTCTGTTACATCAGAGTTTACAGCTGGAATTTTCCGGCTGGTTATGCTGGCGGGATTCTACAGTCCCTCCGGAAGTGCATCTCCACCTATGTGTTTCCCACCAGCATGGTGTGACATCAGTGGAAATTCCCATTGACAGAGAACAACACCCCACCTCCCACCAACGGGAAGCATGTGGCTGGAAGGCTGGAGAATCTTACATTACATCACTCATTATTATAAATATTTTGTTAACCCATAACAATACACAAACATTCTTAACATTGTGTAGAAATATGAATGAACTGCAAGTTATAAATTGCGACTTGAAAATAATTCTGTTGCGCGCTGTTGCAACAGAACTAAATAATCTCTTGCGGTGCTGTTCATAATGATGTTTTACCGTGATGAGACTGTTTCTGGTTTACGTAGAGGATAAATATTAGGGTCGCTGATTTAAACAGGATTGCATAGAGACACTGAAGCAAGGCATTCGACCAAACTATTCTATCCAGTGTTTATGCTCCACTCAAGCCCTTTGCATCTTTTCTCATCTAAATCAATCATCATAACCTTGTATTCTCTATTTCCTTTTAATGTTTGTTTAGCTGCCCCCTAACTTAGTGAATAGCATCTATGCTATTCACTTCAACCACTCCCTTGGGTAGTGAATTCCACATTCTCACCACTTGTTGGGTGAAGAAGGTTCTTCAGGATACACGATTCGATATTTTGGTAACTTTCTTATATTAATAACCTCTAGTTATATTCTTTTTACAAGTGGAAACATTCTTCAGTGGAAACATTCTATCCCTCATAATGTTAAAAGCCTCTCGTCAGTCACCCTCAGCTTTCTTTCTCCAAGAAAAAAGACCCACTGGCCTGGATTTTACCATTTCCTCTCGCCACGAGAATTGGAGCAGGCAGGGGATGAACCACAGAAAAGTCCATTGATCTTGGTTGAATTTTATGGTTTCAGGATGAGCAAGGTCATAAAATCCCGTCCAGTTTGTCTAACCTTTCCTGATAGAAATGCTCATACATTTCTGACATTATTTCTATAAGGCTTGTAAAGTTATAGTGAAAGAATTAATCTGAACCCATTTTTATTAATTGGTATCTTAAGACTTTTACTTATGCTTTTGGAGGTTGAATAATTTACAAAACCATAAACGTGGGACATTTATTATATGTTTATTTTTCTATCTTCCTCTATTCAATTTTTGGCTAGATTTTTCTATTTGTTTGTATTGGTGTTTTGCCCCAAACTATTGCAAAAGGTCAAAATATTTCAATCACAAATTACAAATTGTACCCACTCTGCTAATTGTGGAAACATTTGGGCCGGAAATTTCTGGTGTTCACGCTGGTGGGATTCTTCGTCCTGCTGGCAGCAGACCCCCACCGCACGTTTCCTGCTGGCGTGGGATGACATTAATAAGAATTCCCATAGACAAGCAGCGGGACCAGAAAATCCCACCTCCAGCAAACAGCACACCACCTCTGCCAGGGGAAACACACAACTGGGAGACTGCAGAATCTCACCCTCGGTCTTTTATCTTTTGGTTGATGTAAAGTAAGCATAAGCATCCAGATGCTATGAAAGACATGCTGGTTGGAGTTAAGTCTCTATCAGAATAATTTTTGTGTCCTTCAGAGGTGTCACTGTAACAAGTGGTAACCCTGAAGAAATGCTACAAATAACAATTTTTAGCTATTAAAGCCATTTCTTTGGAGGTTTTATTGCAGAAAACCAACAAAAATTCAAAGATGCTAGTACTAAGTGGAATATCACTACATGTTGAGCGATCCTGGGAGCCACCTTATTATAATTTAGCAGTGTTGGATGATATCAAATATTGTGAGAAGTAGTCATGCAGGGGTGGGGAGGAATGGGTCTACATTTTGCTGCTCTGCAGTTGGCAGTGCATGGTAAGGGGCTTTTGGTGTGGCATCATTGTGGAGGCGACATTTAGGGTTGGCAGATGAGTCAAACCAGTGGAAACATTTGACTCACAGCTTCATGCCTGGGCTTATCAGCAGTTACATGTAGCCAGACCAAGTAAGGAAGGTAGATTTCCTTTTCTAAAGAACATTACTGAGCCAGATGGGTTCTTCAGACAATTGACAATGATTTCACAGTCAACAGTAGATTCTTAATTCTAGATTTTTTTAAATTAAATTCCAATTTCACCATCTGCCACGGTGGGATTCAGATCTGGGTCCCAGAATGTTAGCTGACTTTCTGGATTAATAGTCCAGCAATAGTATCATTAGGCCATCGCCTCCCCATCGTCACCCTCTCCTCCTCTTTGAATCTTACACACAACAAAACATGATGGATAATCCCATGACATACAAAGGTTTTTGTGGTGATTTGAACCATTCTGGGCAGCAGATTTCAGTTACAGGAGCTCTGAAAAAGGTCATATGGACTTTAAACATTAATTCTGTTTCTCACTCCACAAATGCTGCCAGGCCAGCTGCGTTTTTCTAGCATTTTCTGTTTTTATTTCAAGGTTCCAGTATCTGCAACCAGGGCAACTTTCAAATTGGATGTGATGTAAATGATTTGTTGATCAACTGCTGAACATTTCCAATCAGCAAGAATAATTCAGGTTTTGATTTGATTTTAAAATTAAATTGATATTTTCGCAAATACTTAAATTAGGATGAGGAAAGGCACTTTGGCAGGTAATTGAATTGTTGTCATTCTATCACCGTAACTTTGCCAGAAGGAAATCAGAAATTCTGTTCATAGATATAAAGTTTTTAGCAAAAATTACACTGGTGGAATGGAAGAAGACCTGGGGAGATGAGGAAGAGATGGTGGGATATTTAACTTCCCCAACATGTATAGTAGTTAAAATGAAGAAGAGAACGTGCAACTGGTCTTTCCTGCTCTATCTCCCTCTGCCTGAACGGGACAATAGCAAATTACTGCGGATGCTGAAATCTGAAACGAAAATAGAAAATGCTAGAAAATCTCAGCAGGTCTGGCAGCATTCGTAAGGAGGGAAAAAAATGAGCTGATGTTTTTTGAGTCCAATTGACTCTTTTCAAAGCTAAAAAGCATAGAAAGTTGAAGTACACTATAGGCTGAAGGAATGAAAGATGAATCATGGTCACAAAAACAAGAGGAAGGCTAAGAGGTGCTAATGGCAGTCCATAAAGAGAATAGAAGGTGTGAATGGCCAAATGGCAGAGAGTTGAAATCAGAGACTAAACTGTGACAGATGAAGATGTGGGGGGAGGGGAGAGGTAGGTAGAAGAGAGGTAAAATTGAAAAAAAGTGGGGAAAAGAAAGGGAGAGAAAAGGTAAAAAAAAGGGGAATAAAATAGGGGTGAGGCTGATTTTCCAGTTTTTTTTTTAGAGCTAGCTATGGGATTGGTTTTTGTCCCCCAGGTAAATGCTGAGTGAATTTAAACCAAGGGGATTAAGTAGTAAAGAAGATGTAGTACTGAACAATTCACAGAGTAAGAAGGAACTGGCAGAGCAGATTGGAACTTCCTCCTTCTCAGCAAAGATTGAGGGGAAGATGCCTCAGTGTAAAACAACCCTAAATTCATAAGAACTGATCTGAAAAAGAACATTGTCCTTTTCTGCAGAATTATAACTCAGTGCAACTTCTGCAATGTGAATAACAGAGATGATTACCCACAACTAAATGACTCAGCCACCATCTAACTGCCCCTCTCCCGCAAGGTGCATTCTCAACTGCATGTCATCACACTGTGAACAGGAGGTACATGGTGTAAAATATTTTTACTATTAGATAGGTAGTCACTTCAATGAATAAAATAGAATACCGTGAATGTATAAACTGATATTTGACATGGGTTTTATGAAGCAATTTTCAGTGAAAATAGTGGAAGCTATTTGTAAATTTCAAAACATACCAAAATATTTCTCCTGAGAATTTTATCAGTGGGGAATTCGTAAAATGCAGTTGGCCGTTTTGGTTCTCAACTGTGAAAGATACTCAGCCCCGAAGAACAGTAAACTCATGTTTTTATCTTACTGTGCTCCAGCGCTGACAATTTTGCGACCCAAAGACAAAGCAAGCTTTAATTCTCAGGCTTGCTGGGCAGAAACCAGCATTTGTATGGAAGTACTGAAGGAGTACTTATTGCCTCAATCTAGAGAGTGTGCAAGGTCTCAGATGGGTTAAGTGCAAGTAAATGCTTGTCTATTTTCTCTCTGTTTATGAAAACACAGATTCATTCCTTCACAACATGCATTAAGGGCACTTACATCGTGTTGTTTGAACCTTGTGACAGATAGACTTGGGCAGGTTTTTGAGTTATAAATGGAAACGTGATGGCATGTAATTCCTCAGCTGACTGGCAGTTTGCTCTTGAATGTTCCTGCTGAAAGAGTGAATTTGTTTGCCAGTTCTCACATGCTTAACTTGCAAGCATGTGTTTCTTTTAGTGTGACAATTAGAATGGGAGATACTTCACACAGGTCTCCTTTTTTTTCTCTCTCTCACATTTCATCCTTGCCATGAGGATACAAGCAAGTATCTAATGGTGTTCATCACATGATCTTACATCACTTCCTCAAAATGAATCATAGAATCTTTACAGTGCAGAAGGAGGCTATTTGGCCCATCGAGTCTGCACAGACCATGATTCAACACAGGCTCCATCACTGTGACCCCACGTATTTACCCTGCTAGTCTCCCTGATATCCCTGAAGGGGAAATTTACCATGGCCAATCAATCTAACCTGTACAGTTTTGGAGTGTGGGAGAGAACTGGAGTACCCAGAGGAAACTCATACAGGCATAAGGAGAATGTGCAAACTCCACACAGATAGTAACCCTAGGCTGGAATTAAACTCGGTCCCTGGTGCTGTGAAGCATCATACTGAGTGTTGGTCCTCCAGAGAATGAGAATGTGTAGTTAATAGTAGATAATAAGGAAATGGTAGATAAAATGAACAAATATTTTGCTTCTGTATTCACTACAGAGGATACAAGAAATGTTCCAGTAATTACAATAATTTGGGAAGTAGAAGGAACTTGGTGAAATTACAATCACTGGGGAAGCATTACTGAGCAAATGGATGGAGCTGAAGGCTTCCAAGTCTCCGGGTCCAAATAGATTTCAACCTACGGTCTCAAAAAAGATGACTACTGAGTTAGGAAATGTGTAGGTGTTAATTTTCCAAAATTTGTTAAATTCTGTAAAGGTATCATCAAATTGGAAAGTCACAAATATAATCCATCCATTCAAGAAGGGGGAGAGGCAGAAAACAGAAAATTTAGAGGCCTGCTAATTGATATCTATCATAGGAAGCAATTGGAATCATTCATTAGAGTGGTTATAGCTGGAGACTTTGACGGGCTCAGGTAATTGGAAAGAATCAACATGACTTTATGAAATGGAAATAATGTTTAACCATTTTATGAAAGTTCTTTGAAGGAGTTGTGCTGCAGATAGAGCGGAGCCTTAGATATACTGTACTTATCAGAAAGCATTTGATAAGGTGCCACATCAAAGGTAATTGTGGAAATTAAAAGCTAATGGTGTGGGGGGGTAACATATTAGCTGGGATTGACAAGTGGCCAGCTGGTAAAAAACAGAGAGTATGCATAAATGAGTATTAGTCTGATTGGCAGGATGCATGAGCGGGACCCCACAGGGGTCTGTGCGGGGGCCTCAAATTTTTACAAGTTGCATCAATGACTTAGATGTGAGGAGTGAAGGCATGCTAGCTACATTTTCAGATGACATAAAAAAGGTAGGAAATATGTTGCCCTAAGTGGTCTTCTTCTGTGCCTTAAAAATTTTGTGATTCTCTGAAGAAGCCATAGAACATAGGGATGGCATGATGGCACAGTAGTTAGTGCTGCAGCCTCACAGTGCCAGGGACATGGATTCAATTCTCAGCTTGGGTCACTATCTGTGTGGAGATTGCACATTCTCCCCTATGTATTTATGTGGGTTTCCTCTGGGTGCACCAGTTTTCTCCTCCAGTCCAAAGATGTGTGGGTTAGATGGATTGCCCATGCTAAATTGTCCCTTAGTATCAGAGGGACTAGCTAGGGTAAAAGAATGTGACTATGGTCTGGGTGGGATTGTGGTTGGTGCAGATAGGATGGGACAAATAGGTCTCTGTGCACTTAGGATTCTATGGATAAAGCACAGGAATAGGCCTTCGGCCACCAAGCCTGTACCGATCACATTGTCCTGCCTAAATCAGTGCCCAAATCCCTCTATATCTAACTGTTCATGTGCCTATCTAGATAAGTCTTAAATGTGGCTAACGTACCTGCCTCAACCATCTCACTTGGCTGTGCATTCCAGGCCCCCACCATTCTATGTGTAAATAATTTCACCCACACATCTCTACTGAACCTTTCTCCCCTTCTCTTGAACTTGTGCCCTCTTGTGATTGTCATTTCTGCCCTAGGAAAAAGTTCCATCTGTTCACCTTATCTATGCCTCTTATGATTTTATAAACTAACAGGTCACCCCTCAGCCTCTGTCTTTCTAGGGAGAACAGTCCCAATTTATTCAATCTCTCCCCAAAGTTAATACCAGGCAACATCTTGGTAAAACTATTTCTGCACTTCTTCCAAAGCCACCACATCCTTCAGAAGTGTGGTGACCAGAATTGGACAGAGTATTCCAAATGTAGTCCAACCAACATCATATAACTGTAAATTAATTTGCCAACTTTTATACTCTGTCCCCCGCCCAATGATGCATGCCATATGCTTTCTTCACCACTGTTTCCATCTGTGCTGCCACTTCTAAGGATCTGTGGACCTGTACTCCCAGATCATTTTGTGTGTCACCGCTCCTGATGGTTCTGCCATTTATTTTATAGCTCCCACCTGAATTGGATCTACCAAAATGCATCACCTCACATTTGTCCAGATTAAATTCTATACTTAGGTGATTTTTACCACCTCACCATAGGAATCGAAGCGGACAAGGGATGAGCCATGGAAAAGTTTGTTGGCCTCAGGCTGGATTTTCCAGTTTCAAGGCACGTGTGACCAGAAAATCCAGCCCTCAGTGTTTCAGATGGATAGATAGGTTGAGCGTATGGGCAAAAATGTGGCAAATGGAGTATAATGTGGAAAAATATAAAGTTGTTCACTTGGGTAGGAAGAATAAAAGAGCAGAATGAAACAATATCTCCTAAATGATGCAATAAAAGTTGTAAGTAATTTGGATTCCTCATCCAAGGGTAATGTCAAAAGCCACCATTTGTGTCTATCTTACTGCAAATCAAACTCTCTCCTAGGCTCAGCCATAGACAACATTGAATGAACATCCCTTTCAAACAGCATTATTTGACTATGTGAAATTGACACAGAATCTTCATGACCCATTTAATTTTGGTATTGGAACCATTCCTGAACATCAACCTGTAGGTTATATTACAGGTGAAATTATTCCTTGTTGTAACACTGAGTCAACTTCCTACATTATCTGCTGCAGAAGTGGGTGAGAACTTTCCCCTGGTATATAAAAAACACATCAGCTTTGCTGAGGGATGTGAAGTGATGCGATAAACTGTTTTCAGTTTCTCAAGCCTTTGTGGAAATTCCATAATAAAATCTTTAGCCTATCCTTGGTTTTCCAATTCCTTCACTCTGTAGTTAATGCAAATCTGTACAAACTGTTCTACTTAAAAGTGAACAACTCTGGTTCTGGCTTATGTATAATATTTCTCTCTTTATATTGAAGAGTTGCAGTCATTTTTCTCATAGCTTTAAGTTGTTTGCCGCCTGGTCCGTGGAGTTTCACACTTCATGAATAAAGTAGATCTCATTCCAACTGTGCATTGGAAAGTGCTGAAAATCCAGTCCAGTGTCCAGTTCAGACGTGTTATACCTGTCAACTGAAATTTCAACACTCCAATAACTCCCCATTGACCCTTTAATCTCACCCAGGATTAGTATCTCTGAAATATTAACATCCTAATCTGTTGAATTTTGCACATTTATATGTGTTTCTTTTTGTTTCTGCACAATAAATTCCTTGCTATGATACATTACTTTAAAATGATTCATCTTCTAACAATCTGAAAGACTGCATTGACCGGGACAGGTGCCACACTGTGGCGACTAGGGAAATTTCACAGCACTTTCATTGCAGTGTTAATGTAAGCCTTACTTGTGACTAATAAATAAACCTAACCACAATACTAAATGGGATAGAATTTGAACAGATTTAGCAGCTCATGACTGGCCATCCATGAGGCACTGCAGCAGAGTTGTACTCAACCACAATCTGCAACTCGGCACATCCCACATTCTACCAGTACCACTTAAGCCATGGGATCAACTGTGGCTCAATGAAGAGGAAGGCATGCTAGAAGCAACACCAGGCATACTTAAAAATGCATTGTCTAACTGGCAAAGCAACAACACAGGACTACTTACACGTCACCAGCATAAAGAGCAAGTAATAGACAGAGCTAAACAATTTCACAATTGTTGGATTAGAACTAAGCTCTGCAGTCCTGCCACACCCAACTGTGAGTGGTAGTAGACAATCAAACAACCAGCTAAAGGTTGAGGCTTCACAAATATCCCCCATCATCAATAATGGAGGAGCCCAGCACATCAGTGGAATGGATAACATTGAAGCATATTGCAACAATCTTCAGCCAGAAGTGCCAAGTGGATGATTCATTTCAGCTTCCTCTGGAGGTCCCCAGCATCAGAGAGGTTTTCAGTCAATTCGGTTCCCTCCATATGGTATCAAAAAATGGTGAAGGCACTGGATGCAAAGACTATGGAACTGACAATATTCCAGCAATACCACTGAAGGCTCATTGTGCCACAAGCCAAACTGTTCCAGTGCAGCTGTTCCAGTGCAGAGTCCACCGCTCTATGGGGTAGCGAGTTCCACAAATTCACCACCGTCTACAAGAAGCAGTTCCTTCTCATCTCTGTTTTAAATCTACTGCTTCTCCATCTATACCTGTAATTCAAAGATTTCAAAGAGCAACACAGCACGGGAAACAGGCCCTTCGGCCCAACGAGCCTGCGCCGCCGTCATAACTTTATAGTAACAATTCCATTTTCTTATTCTAATTTTGGGTTATTCCTAATATGGAAGAATCTCAATATAGGGTAAATTTGTTTCCCAATCAGCCTAAGAGAGAATTTTTGGGATGTGGGAGGAAACCGGAGCGCCCGGAGAAAACCCACGCAACCACGGGGAGAACGCGCAAACTCCCGCAGACACCGGCCCAATTCCAAGTGTCTGCACAGCTACAGCGATAGTCACTGAGCTGTCATGGTGCCCTTCAGATGGTCCAGATAAAGCACTCATTTACGACATGAAGCACCAGGCAACCCATGAATCAACATCCAAGAGCTGTCCTCGCACCACCTGCCGAATGCATGCTCCTTGTTGGTCAAGTTGGACCGAATTACCTGTGGAAAAAAAGTCATAGTTAAACAGTCCTACTATATCCCTCTATCTGCATACCGCTCATGTGGCTGTCCAAGAGACCCTTAAACAGCCCTAGCGTGCCTGCTCCCACCACCTTACTCGGCAGTGCATTCCACACCCCCACTACCCTTTGTGTGAAAAACTGCCCTCTAATATTCGTCTTATACATAGCCCCCCTCACCCTAAGGCCATGACCCCTCGTCCTATCCATTTCTGAAGGTGGAAAAAGTTTACCACCATTTACTCTATCTATACCCCTTATAATCTTATACACCTCTATTAGATCCCCTCTAAGCCGACGTCTTTCAAGGGAAAACAACCCCAGTCTATTCAATCGTTCCTCATAAGACAGTCCTTCCATACCAGGCAGCATCCTGGTAAACCTCCTCTGCACTCTCTCCAAGGACTCCACATCCTTCCGATAGTACGGCGACCAGAACTGGACGCAGTATTCCAAGTGAGGCCTAACCAACGTTCTATACAATTGCAACATCAAACTCCTACTCTTGTATTCTATACCCTTTTCTATGAAAGCTAACATACTATACGCTTTCTTTATCACCTTCTCCACCTGTGAAGACACCTTCAGAGACTTGTGAACCTGCACCCCCAAGTCTCTCTGCGTCTCTATACTCCGAATAGTTTTACCTTTTATCCTATAACTCTCTTCTACATTTTTCCGGCCAAAATGCATCACCTCGCATTTATCCGGATTAAATTCCATTTGCCATCTATCTGCCCAGTCTACCAACCTGTCTATGTCCTGTTGTATTGCCTGGCACTGCTCCTCTGTACCCGCCAATCCAAGCATCTTGGTGTCATCAGCAAATTTGCTGATCTCACCACCTACCCCAACTTCCAAGTCGTTTATGTAGACCACAAATAGAAGAGGACCTAGTACTGAGCCTTGTGGCACTCCACTAGTGACAGGCTTCCAGTCAGAAAAAGAGCCTTCCACTACTACCCTCTGTCTCCTCCTCCCGAGCCAGTTCTCGACCCATCTACATACCTGGCCCTGTATCCCATGCGCCTTCACCTTCTCTATCAGCCTACCATGAGGAACCTTGTCAAACGCCTTACTGAAATCCATGTAGACGACATCAACAGCCTGTCCTTCATCAACTGTTTTTGTCACTTCTTCAAAAAATTCCACTAGATTTGTAAGACAAGACTTCCCCTTGACGAAGCCATGCTGCGTATCCCTGATCAGATCGCAGCGCTCCAGATGCTCATACATCCTGTCCCTGAGGATCCTCTCCATTAGCTTACCTATAACTGAAGTCAAGCTCACTGGCCTATAGTTCCCTGCGTTATCCCTCTGACCTTTTTTAAACAACGGTACTACATTTGCTATCCTACAGTCCTCTGGGACCTCGCCTGTGTCCAAGGAAGAGACAAAGATTCCTTTTCGAGATTGCCCCCACAAGAGAAAACATTTGGTCTACACTTACTTAATCAATCCCTTTTAACATTTTACATACCTTAATCAAATGCCCTCTCATCCTTCTAAGCTTGAGCAAATATAAACGTTGATTCTATTCTCTTTCTACAAATGCTATCAGGCCTGCTGAGATTTTCCAGCATTTTCTGTTTTAGTCTCACCACCCTACTATTTCTCCACAGCCATGAGATTCTTTTAGCTTTCAGTTATTTATGCTATTCATAGCCTTTAGAATCAAAGAAAGGGGGAAAAAGCATTCAGTTTTGTTGGATAACTGATTGCACAGAATTTCAGGAAACAATCTCTTCAACTATTTGAATGGGCCTAGGTTTCACTGTCTCAATACAACAGGTAGGGAACAACAATTAGAGGACACTCCACGCAATGTCTGATATACATACATCCATGGCCTCTTCATCCTCAACCATTTGACCAACCCTGACGTATTCTGG
This sequence comes from Sphyrna mokarran, assembly GCA_024679065.1. NCBI lineage: Eukaryota > Metazoa > Chordata > Chondrichthyes > Carcharhiniformes > Carcharhinidae > Sphyrna > Sphyrna mokarran. The sequence goes on along the minus strand of JAGIQG010000003.1, from coordinate 33,864,638 downwards.
GACAGAATCACTTCTAGGCGTTGAAGGTGACTACCCAACATGGCAGATGATCCACAGTCACTAATTCCCTAACGGCAGCAGAAGACACAGAGCCAGATGCAGCTTCTAATCAAAAAGATCAGCAGGTTCTCACCGGTCAGGATGAAGAAGGGTGTTTAATAGCTGAAGGTCAGATATTGAGAACAGTGATAACTTGCTGTGCCCTCCACAATTTTGTTGTTCAGGGAGGACTGGTGGAATAAAACATAAGGATTACATGCACTTAAAGATCCGGATTGCTGCTTACGGAATTAAAGCATAGACCATCTTGAAAGTATTTTGGTCTCTCTAACTTAGCCTTTTTTTATACACCAGAGTTTGCTCACTTTCCCTTCCACTTGGAAATAAAAGAGATATGCTGTCAATCCCTTGTCCATTTAATCACATAAGACCATTGTGATTTTCCAAGTGCGTTCACCCCAACACTAGAAAATCCCACTTGAGGTCAATGGGCCTTTGCATAATCCCACACCCATGCCTCCCAACTGCTACGATTCCCATGGCGGGTGGGATGAGAAACTTCCCCTCCCCCGATATCAGCTCTTTGGTCTTGACAGGGCAATGCCGTAATCATCAGCCAAGTGAAGAGGTCAGAAACAAATGAGTGTCACACTTCCCGTATGATTATCTCCACCAAAAAGACATTGTCAGACCTTTGTACAGTCTATTTTTCTAAATAACAAGAGACAAGCATCATTATCTTCACTCCCCTGAAGAATTCTTGGAAAGTCCAAATGGTCCAGCTGCTTATATCTGTTTTGCATAGTTTTACACCAATTAACCGCACCAATGGGAATGTCAGTGAGCTGACACAGGAAAGCCATTTTTAACTCTCTTTGCAAGTCACCATTTGCTCCAAATTTTCCCTCGCTAGAGGAGGAACAAATGGTATAGTTCGTTGAGAGTAAATTCTAGACCATGATATTTTTCCTGCAGAGCTCAATTCCCCAGAAGGATAATTACATTCGAACCAGGTTTTCCACTAGGCCGCTCTCGTGGTGACTTTGTCAGAGGTCCCTTTTCTGTCAAGCATCTAGTGATGTTCTCGTGGTAAAGCAAGAGCAAGCTGAGGAAATTCCAGCTTCTGAGGAAATTCCAAGTTCTGAGGAAATTCCAAGCTATCAGTTTTCCCAGCAGAATTTTCTCTGGGACAAATTTAGACTTTTGACAGAAATTCTGCAATTAATCTTTTGTTACTGCTGACATCCCTCTGTCAGTTTCAATAAACATCCAAGAAAACTGAGGCTGATGCAAGACCAAGAAATCACATGCAAAATGCTTGAATGAACGATGTTAACAATTCCATGAAATTACACATTTTGAATTCAGTCCCTGAGCTGTGAAAATGTTTGAAATATGCTGCTCAGATCTGCATACATAAGCACCTACCATGAATTTTAAAAATGTGCATAATTCATTAAATTGACTACCGATTTTACCAGGGTAGTTTAAATAGTGTGCCCAAAGAGGTTACACAAATTATGGATCTAACTAAGCCATTGCTCGCAGAAGGAACATATTTATTGTTCATACTCCTACCAGCAGAACATTGTTCTCCTTGCCAAAGGTACAGATGGAATCAAGGAGTACAGAATGAAGCCAATTGGACCATTTTGCATGCGCTGGCATCTCTAATAAGGTTTCATAGACACAGATCCACTGGGCACAAGTAGCAAATAGCCAAAAGCAAAATGCTATAGATCTTTTATCTGTATATCCAAACACATCCAAAACTGAATACATCCAAAAATTGAGGGCGGAATGTTATGGCATTCATGTCAATGGGATTTTCCCATCCCGCTGCCATGAATGAGGATTTGGTTGGGCACCAAATTCTCTGACTTCGCTGACAGCAGGAGTGTGGCATGAACGGCCGGCAAGACCTCACCCCAATTTTGTGAACCAACATGAACCTCACTGACTTTTTACATGGGACCCGAGCTGAATTTATCACTGAACCCAAACTTCAGCATGGGAAGTCTGGTTGGTTGCCTACACTTTTTACAATCTAAATACTCTATTTAAATAAAATCATGTTAATAAAGCAATGTAATATTACATTACAGTTCTAGTAAGTATTAACAAGTAAGAAGTAAGGTGTGTAAGAATTGGTAGATACAGGAACAACCTAATATTTGTAGACTAGAGCTAGCCTAGGCTTAGACTAATCTAAAATAAAGTAGGCATTGGTTCACTGTACCATGATGATGTGGAGATGCCAGCTTTGGACTGGGGTAAGCACAGTAAGAACTCTCATAACACTAGGTCAAAGTCCAACAGGTTTATGTGATAGTTAACGCCACAAGCTTTCGGAACACTGTTCCTTCAAAGGGTGAGTGGAGAGTTCTGATCAGAAACAGGGCATATAAAGGCACACGCAGTTTACAGAATACTGATTAGAAAGCATGTCTTTATAGTTAATCTGCTATTCAAGTCTTAGAGGTATAGACAATGTGAGTGGAGATAGCACGAAGCATAGGTTAACTTTATATGTCCTATTTATATGCCCTGTTTCTGATCAGAACTCTCCATCCACCTGATGAAAGCTTGTGGGTTTACTATCAAATAAACCTGTTGGACTTTAATCTGGTGTTGTGAGATCACTGTACTAGGACAGACTGGGAAGAGGTTCAACAGTTACAGGTGCAGAGCGAAGGGCAAAGTATGGTGAGGATGTGGATTGAGCTGGAAGAAAAAACAAAAGGCAAGATCTGAAATAAGGTGGAAAGGAGAAGTGATTAAATGAAAAAGAAATAATGATACAATTGAGGCAAAAATTGATACAGTAAAGAGACAAAAGATGGGCCAAGAGGAGCTGCAAATGGCAACAGCAGAATCATTACCAGAACAATAAAGTGGGAGTGGTGAATCCTGTAAGATGTAAAGTATCTAATGGAAAGATGAGGGACTGTTCATCAAGCATTGGAGTTTCACTGAAATAGTGTGGGAGGCTGAGAACATAGGGACTAGAATGGCAGAGGGATGGCGAATTACATTTTCAAGTAGCTAGAGCTGGGTATCAGACCTGCAGACTAAGTGGAGGATTTTGGCAAAGTGATGATAGGCTGCATCAGAGAATTGTGGAGGGAAAGGTCCCTTTGGAATAACAGGACTGACAGGAAAGTGTGATTGGTGGTGGCATCGTACTGGAGATGGTAAAACCTGGAAAGAAAACATTGTTTCCACTGAAAGAGTTGTTTGGCACTCTGGTTAATGGAAGGGAATAGGTAAAAGTGCAGGTTTTGCATCTCCCATACTTGTGCAGAAAGATACAATAGAATGGGAAGGGATTATGGGAATGATTGAAGAGTGCACCATAGTTTTGTGGAGAGAACAGTCCCTTCCACCCCACCAATTTCAACAATCAGCAATCATCCTCCACCACACTCTGCACAGCACCACTACCACAACAAATTTTTCCTCTCTCCTCTTCTTTCAGCGTTCTTGAACTTGCTCTGACAAAAACCACAAAAAGCTACAGAAGGTTGTGAATGTAGCGCAGTCCATCACGCAAACTAATCTCCCATCAATTGACTCCGTCTATACTTTCCATTACCTCAGAAAAGCAGTCAGGATAATCAAGGATCCCATGCACCCCTGGACATTGTCTCTTCCACCTTCTTCCATTGGTAAGAAGATACAAAAGTCTGAGAACTTTTACAACTAACTCAAGAACAGCTTCTTCTCTGCTTCCATCAGATGTTTGAATGGACCTACTTTATACTAAACTGATCTTTCTCTAGACCTTAGCTTTGGCTGTAGCACTACATTCTGCGCCCTCTTCTTTCATTGTCCCCCATGTACTCCATGAATAGTATGCTTTATCTATATGGTGGGCAAGAAACAATATTTTCTTGTCCACCAACACATGACAATACTATATCAAATCAAAGGGAATGTACTTGCTTCTAAACATACTCTAACCTTTTCCAGTGATGACAACAGATCATTGGCTTGAATCATTCAATCGATTTTTCTCTTCACAGATGGGGCCCAAATTGTTCAGAATATCTGTAATGTTCCCTTTTTATTAAAGGTAAGTATTAGGTTATTATGCGCTTGACTACTTGAGCTGTTGTGTTACTAGAAACAGGACAAGATCATTGACTCCCTTGACCTGTTTCATCAATCAGTGAGATCATGGCTGATCTGTATGTGACCTCTGTTCACCCACCTTGGCTCCATGTCCTTTAATATCATTGCCCAGCAAAATCTATTGATCTCAGACCTGCCTTAAGTTGTTTGTTTCTGTTCTGTCTGGTTCTTATTACATCAACCGATCATAAATGTTGTATTGTCAACTTGGCGAGTTTCAGTTCCATAACCAAATAGTCCATTTGTCAAACCAATTACGTATTGAAAAGTGCCAGCAAAGGGATCTGACTATAAATTGAAATGACAGGGACTGTGCAGAAAAAAATAGATGAAGTTGAGTACAATACATTGCAATCTGAAAATCATTTAGAACATTTTAGAAAGCTTTTCTTTCAACAAAGCAGTTCTACTAAAGAACAAATATGGTAAGTTTCAAGATCCATTTCCCAGGATAAATCAGATAGCAAGAAGAATTGTAACAAAGTGAGCTCAGGGAACAAATATGCTGCCTTTTTCAGACTTTGTATAACTATTATTGCATCACATCTCTTCAGCGTACAGTTCAATAGTCTACAAGGACTTCAGTTTAATTGTAGTTTTAATGCATAAATCTATTTTGATGCCTATTGTTTGCCTTATGGGAATATATTGATTTTGTACTTCATGCATCACATATTTGAAAAATCCTCTTTGCTGATCTGTTTACCAACTTTTCTGCCCAATTAATTTAGCTAGGTCCCCTTTTGTACCACAGATCTTTACATTATTTCATGAAAACTTCCTTAACTTTGACTTGTCATTGTCTGTTTATCTCATACATTGGTCCAAAGGATATTGTGATTGCTTGTGCTCTTTGAGTCATATTTAATAATGAGGCTCACTTCAGTTTCCAAGAATTTGTCAAGCAACAATTTCCCCAACGCCTCTCATTCTTTTTTCCACCTTTCTCCCCTGCTATGCCTAGGATTTATTTCCACACTATTCCAGGAATGTTGTTAAAACTGATCTCCCTCTCCAGCCTCAGATTCACTCCACCAAAATGTTACATCCCTTTCTCCAAATCTGCTGTATTTGCTTCCCTTCCACTAAATAAACTTTAAAATATTTTCTCTAACCTGGGTTTTCTTTCACATGTCATCAGTAAAATTATAGATTGACAGGGTGCAGTTCCTGAAATAGGGCTTCTCCATTATAATTGGTTCTTTCCTCCTGATCATGAGGAGTTGAACTTTCCTCTATTATCCTGTCTTTACTCTCTATAAAAGTTAACATGCCTGATGTATATTTTTGGTACTTCCAGTTCTTGTTCTTGTTACAGATTTCCAGTCGCTTTTCATAGGATAAAAGCAAATTACTGCGGACACTGGAACCTGAAACCAAAAGAGAAAATGCTTGAAAATTTCAAAAGATCAGGCAGCAACTGTAAGGAGAAAAAAAGAGTTGACATTTCAAGTCCAGATGACCCTTTTTCCGGCAGTTTCTCTTTTGGTCCCTTTTTCATAGAATCTCTACAGTGCACAAGAAGGCCGATTGGTCCATTAGCCTGCCTGGCAGGAATCCCAACCAAGCTCTAACCCTGTAACCCTACGTATTTACTCTGACACTAACGGGCAATTTACCATGACCAATCAACCTAACGCGCAAATCTTTGGAGTCTGGGAGGAAACTGGAACACCCGGAGGAAACCCATACAGACATGAGGAGAATGTGCAAAGAAAGTCACACAGAAAGTCACCGGAGGCTGGAATTGAACCCAGATTCCTGGCACTGTAAGGCAGCAGTGCTATCCAGCAATTGTCACCCATCCCATGTGGTCCTTGAGAAAGTGGTTCTGAGCTACCTTCTTCACCTCTGCGGTCCAAGTGGCGTAAGTGAACATCAGACGCCCAGATATTGCTTTTAGTTTTTTAACACAATACATTGACTATTTATGACAATGGTTGCATTCTTTAATTGAGTTGCAATCTTGTTATTATTAATCTAATAATAATATATTATTAATCCACGGTCCTGGTAGGAAGGGAAGCTCATTTAAAGAAGGAGAAAGGGATTACTGGTTTTAAAAATATATTAGATTAATAATAACAAGATTGCAACTCAATTAAAGAATGCAACCATTGTCATAAACAGTCGATGCATTGTGTTAAAAAACTAAAAGCAATATCTGAGCGTCTGATGTTTACTTACAGCCATACAGCTCACTACTGTTAAGTCATGTGCTATTTTTATTAAATGTTTTAAATTCAGCTGAAATGTCTCATGCAGGCACCACACCCCATTAAACACATTAATAATGCAATCTTGTGAGTCACAGCAGTGTGTTGCAACACTTGCTGAAAAAGAAATTACATAACCATTGATTAAAAGCAGGCCTTGTTGGGGATAAAAGAATTCTTCACCATAAAATACAATACATTTTATGTTGGTGAGGAGCAAAACACTTATGAAATATGCTCATTTAAATCAGGGATTAGAATGATAATGAGGATTTTTACCTTCAGACTAGATTGAAATGGACTTAATGCAGAGTTTCTTGTGCGTATAGTTCCCCACTCTTATTTTCACCTCTGCTACTGCCGGAATATGACTTTCCATTTGTGACTTCAGTTAATCATATTTGTGGCAAATCATGGTCAGTTCTCTGGTTGTTGGGTGGTCAAATCGGATGACTCAAATGAAGATAATTTGTAGGCCTTGAAGGTCATGAATCTTTTCTTCTATTTCCTTCCCATCAGCTCGATTTGAGCTAAGATTCAAGGGTGAACGTACATCCAGGGGATATTTCACCCCTCAAATTAGTTGCAGAATCATAGTACTGTTCGTGCTGTTCATCTAAAGTTGGCACCAGTGGCTCTCAAATCATTTTGGATTCCCTTAAATGGGATCAGCTCACCAGTGACAGAAGGGCAGAATATTGCCTGTTTCCTCCTGAAACCACCTAGAAAATTGGGCCAGGGAAGCAACAATTCCAGTGGTCAGGAGATACAGAAGTAAGGGATGCTAATGACTAAAGACTATGACTATTAAAAGCATTAAATTGCAGCTATTAATAGAATTGTGAGTTAAATAAAGAAAATGTACATTCTAAAAATCCTATGAATACAATCCCACCAATGATGCTGCAATTACATCTACCAGTGCTGTTAATTGCTAATCTTGGGAAAATACTGGGATTCAAGGAGAGAGACTTGTTGAGGATCCTTGCAATCACCTACATAATTACAGGTATTGCTTAAATGCCAGTGAATTTATATGGGCTGACATTTCCAATCCCCTGACAGGAGTCTTTTTTTTTTGCTTTTCTTTGAGGTCTCATGTTGTTTTGCTAGCTAGCACTGAATAAAGGTGAGTTCTGCCAGATATCACAGGTGAGTGCTCAATCTGAGTGCTACAGGTTATCTCGCCAGTGATCGGATTCCCCCACTGTCGTTCCATTTCCTAGCCTATGATCTTTTCTCTGCTTTCCCCTTGAATTTTCATGGACACCCCACTCATCCTCTTCTCTCTTCACTGCAGCCTGATCTCTCTGTTCCCCAATTAATGCTCTCCACCCTCGACCTCCAAGACGTCTTATCTCTCCAGAGCACCCAACGATGGCCCCTTCATCTCAAACTCTTCAGAGTCTTCCTGACCCATTTCCTCCTAGGTCCATGAGGTCTCCAACAACACTCCTGCTAATGTGCCCAATTCTCAATCTTTCTCTGTACCCCTGGAGCCACAGACCTTCCTACCTGACAGCCAGACACTGTAATCGGGAAATGGATTCCAAAAAAATTTTGTCAGATCATGCCATTATAATCACAGAATGGTTATACCTTAGTAATCTAAATGACTAAACTGCATCTCAACTCTCTCCCTGTCTCCCCATAAATATCAGAGTCAAGGTCTCTACAGAATGAAATGCCACCTCAACACATTAAAAAATAATGCATTTTACTTACATTGAATGGAATACATACAGAGGACCAATTTGCATCTAGAATGAGGCGTATTTTAATTACTGAAGGGTGGTTTATCACAGTCCCAAAACAATTATCACAGGAAAGATTCATACACCACAAATATGAATACCAACTAAGTTCTTTTGTCTAGAATGCAGTAGCCTGGATGATGCTTTGTCATTATGTTTTGTTGTTATTTAATGTAGTTAACTCATTAATTCTCCACTAAAATTGCGACTGGTCCTGAAGATAAGAGCAATACTTTTCTTGCCATGAGCAATTTGAAATTGTCAGATGTCACAGCATTCGGAATCTTCTTTAAATTACTCACACAACATTTGTCTGATAAATTTACAAAGAACAAAGAACAAAACAGCACGGGAAACAGGCCCTTTGGCCCAACGAGCCCACGCCGCCACCCCGATGTTCCCACTTCCACCCGCAATCTCTGTCCATGTTTATAGATCTATGGATTAAAAACCAATTATTTAAATGACCAAATACATTTAATATCAGATTAACCAAATATACATACAAACCAAAATAAAAATTCTTATTAACTAATTTTCTTAATCTCTTAGTGACCTATCAATTTGATATTTCAGTGCTCTTCAAACACTGACCCTTTGTTTAAACGATGATACACCACTGAGACAGCTATCTGGAACTCCTCAAGTAGTATCGAAAACAGAAAAAATATATATTTATATTACATTTAAAGGGTTATGGGGAAAAGGCAGGAAAATGGGCATGAGGAGCATATTAGCCATGACTGAATGGCAAAGTGGACCTGATAGGTCGAATGGTCTGACTCTGCTCCTATGATTTATATTTTAGGACCATAGGAGGTCCCAGTGCATCTTACAGCATTACCTTGCTCTTCGAAATTTAATGATTGTTGTAGTAAAAAAATCAATTTTTATTTCTGCATGCATGCAGCAGGAAATAAAGACTTTATTCAAGAAATATACAAGAATGTCAGTCAGCTTATGCATAGACCAATTACATCAGCTTCGCAGCAGAGACTTGGAGAGGATGGGGGAATGGGGTTGCATATTTGGTGCTACTCTTTAGAGCCCATGTCAGTAAGGGCCCTCCTGTTTCTGGGCTGCTTATCCCAGCCTACCTGCCTCCTCACATCATTTTGGTGCCCAGAATTGGGAGCCATAGTCACAGTGCAGTCTCACTGTCTTGTTTAAATTTCACTAAACTTCTTGGCTTTCGTTCACAATGCCTCCATTTGTAAAAATTTCATCATGATAAAATTGTGGTTGTAAAGTGTGTTACAATACAATATTGTCATTCAGATTATGCAACCAGTTCCACTTCTTTAAATCTAGATCTGTACAATATCCAGGCAATAACATCCAAATACTTGAACCTCAAGCATTGCAAACAACAACCTTATGTACACATTAGACTATATGCAACTAACAGTGACATTTTTTTTGGCATATGACTTCTGATTTCAAGTTTAAAAATGGCAATAGGGGAGGCAGTGGCCTAGTAATACTATTGCTAGACTATTAATTCAGAAACTCAGCTAATGTTCTGAGGATCTGGATTCAAATCCCACCATTTCAGATTGTGGAATTTGAATTCAATAAAAAAGTCTGGAATTACGAATTTGTTGATGACTACAAAACCATTATTGATTGTTGGAAGAACATATCTGGCTCACTAATGTCCTTCAGGGAAGGACATCTGCAGTCCTCATCTGGTCTAGCCTACACGTGACTCCAGAGCTACAACAACGTAGCTGACTTTCAATTGCCCTCCAAGAGCAACTGAGGGATGAGCAATAAATGCTGGCCAACCAGCAATGTCCATGTCTCATGAATGTGTAAAAAGGAAAAACCTTCTAGTAAATTAGCACCAATCAATTCACCTGCAATAATGTGCAATTTCTGTCTAAGTAAATGAGCTTTATTAAAAAAAATACAATTAGCATTGAACAATAAATATTTTCTCATTTTAAATTAAAACTCACCACACTTAAAAATGCCCAACCAGCAACATATAATAGGAGAGCAAATGCTGGAAATGTAAAATATAAATAGAAAATGCAGCAAATACACAGCAAATCAGGCAGTATCTTTGCAGAGAGAAGCAGAATCCATGGTCACATCATTTCCATGGCATGTACCAGTTCTGACATAGGGCCATTGACCTTGATTTCTCTCTGTACTGATGCCACTAGACATGTTGAGAATTTCCAACACTTTCCTTTTCTATTGGAACAAAAGTAACCCTTTTCCCAAGCCTTCAAAGAATAATCAAATATCCTTCAAGCTTTCAGCAAGAAACTTGCAGTAGATGCCTGGGATCCAGTTTGGCACAATGTTAAACATGAATTTCAGTAAAAACTTAATGTATGAGGAAAAAACATAAACAGCAATGTCTAAGCAATAAATTGATAATTTTAAAAATACTAGTCATTAATGAAAATGACATTAAAATTGCCAAACAGCAGAGCAAACTAATAGAACCATGTTTGTCTCTCTGTCAGAAAAGAAGCAGAGCTAAGGAGAGTGACAGGTGAGATCTCAAGTTCCAGTCAGCTGAGAAGGGGCAGAATCAGTTCTGAGCTAAGAAGTTGGGTTTAATTAACACCCATTGAGCATTCACCACTAATGGAATTCAGGTGCAGAAGGTGTTTGGAAGTGAGTTGTCTTTCAATCTAGGTGTTCCTCTTCACCTGGCTTAGTGTATGAATGGACTTTTAGGCAGATTGTGCTTATGCCCCTGCACCAATGTGTGTGTGTGTGTGTGTGTGTGTGTGTGCAACACCAATTTTAAATCCAACCAATTTATTTGATAGTAAATTCGCGAGCTTTCGACACTATGTGCCTTCGTCAGGCAAATGCAGTGTTCTGGTCTGCAATAGCACTCATACCAACACAGACAATCATAGATTGCTGATTAGAATGCGAATCCTTACATCTAACCTGCTATTCAAGTGTTAAAGTGGCTAACAATGTGTGTGAAGGGAATCCTGAGCATTGGTTAGAGAATTGTGTATTTTCTCCAGACAGCACAGTAAGTGAGGTTTTTGCTAACCCAGGCAAGTTACGGGGGTTACAGATAGTGTGTCATGAAGCCAAGATCCCTGTTAAGACCGTCCTCATGTGTGCGGAGCTTGGCTATCAGTCTCTGTTCAGCGACTCTGCGCTGTCGTGTATCACGAAAGCCCCCTTGAAGAACATTTACCAGCAGGTCGGAGGCCGAATGCCCATGACTGCTGAAGTGTTCGCCCACAGGAAGGGAACTGTTTTGCCTGGTGATTGCTGAGTGATGCTCATTCATCCGCTGTCGTAGTGTCTGCATGGTCTCCCCAATATACCATGCTTCGGGACGTCCTTTCTTGCAACGTATTAGGTAGACAACGTTGGCCGAGTTGCAAGTGTATGTACCGTGTACCTGGTGAATGGTATCCTCACGTTTGATGATGTCGTCAATGTCTATGATCCGGCATGTCTTGCAGAGGTTGCTGTGGCAGGGTTGTGTGGTATTGTGGTCACTGTTCTCCTGAAGGTTGGGTAGTTTGCTGCAAACAATGATCTGTTTTAGGTTGTGCGGTTGTCTGAAAGCAAGAAATGGAGGGGTGGGGACGGCCCTAGCGAGATGTTCATCGTCATCAATGATATGTTGAAGACTCTGGAGAAGATGTCGTAGCTTCTCTGCTCCGGGCAAGTACTGGACAACAAAGGGTACTCTGTCCACCGTGTCCCGTGTTCGTCTTCTGAGGAGGTCAGTGCGGTTTATCGCTGTGGCACGTCGGAACTGTCGATCGATGAGTCGAGCACCATATCCTGTTCTCACGAGGGCATCCTTCAGCGTCTGGAGGTGTCTGTCACGATCCTCCTCATCTGAGCAAATTCTGTGTATACGGAGGGCTTGTCCATAGGGAATGGCTTCTTTAACGTGTATAGGGTGGAAGCTGGAGAAGTGGAGCATTGTGAGGTTGTCTGTCGGTTTGCGGTACAGTGAGGTGCTGAGGTGACCGTCCTTGATGGAGATGCGTGTGTCAAAGAATGCAACTGATTCTGGAGAATAGTCCATGGCGAGTCTGATGGTGGGATGGAACTTGTTGATATCATCATACAGTTGTTTCAATGATTGTTCACCATGGGTCCAAAGGAAAAAGATGTCATCAATGTATCTAGTATATAACCTTGGTTGAAGATCTTTTGTGAATAAGTCTAATTCGAACCTGTGCATGAAGATGTTGGCATACTGAGGTGCAAATTTGGTCCCCATGGCTGTTCCATGTGTCTGGATGAAAAGCTGATTGTTGAAGGTGAAGACATTGTGGTCCAAGATGAAGCGGATGAGTTGTAAAATTGCATCCGGAAACTGACAGTTGTTGGCATTGAGTACTGAGGCAGTTGCAGCAATACCATCGTCATGGGGGATGTTGGTATATAGCGCCGAGACATCCATTGTGACAAGGAGTGTCCCTGGTTCAACTGCTCCATGTGTGCTGAGTTTCTGTAGGAAGTCCGTAGTGTCAAGACAAAAGCTGGGTGTTCTTTGTACAATGGGTTTCGATGAACATCTCGCTAGGGCCATCCCCACCCCCCCACTTCTTGCTTTCAGACAACCGCACAACCTAAAACAGATCATTGTTCACAGCAAACTACCCAACCTTCAGGAGAACAGTGACCACAATACCACACAACCCTGCCACAGCAACCTCTGCAAGACATGCCAGATCATAGACATGAACGACATCATCAAACGTGAGGATATCATTCACCAGGTACACGGTACATACTCTTGCAACTCGGCCAACGTTGTCTACCTAATACGTTGCAAGAAAGGATGTCCCGAAGCATGGTACATTGGGGAGACCATGCAGACACTACGACAGCGGATGGATGAGCATCGCTCAACAATCACCAGGCAAAACAGTTCCCTTCCTGTGGGTGAACACTTCAGCAGTCATGGGCATTCGGCCTCTGACCTGCGGGTAAATGTTCTTCAAGGGGGCTTTCGTGATACACGACAGCGCAGAGTCGCTGAGCAGGGACTGATAGCCAAGCTCCGCACACATGAGGACGGTCTTAACAGGGATCTTGGCTTCATGACACACTATCTGTAAACCCCGTAACTTGCCTGGGTTAGCAAAAAACCTCACTTACTGTGCTGTCTGGAGAAAATACACAATTCTCTAACCAATGCTCAGGATTCCCTTCACACACATTGTTAGCCACTTTAACACTTGAATAGCAGCTTAGATGTAAGGATTCGCATTCTAAGCAGCAATTTCTGACTGTCTGTGTTGGTATGAGTGCTATTGCAGACCAGAACACTGCATTTGCCTGATGAAGGCACATAGTGTCGAAAGCTCGCGAATTTACTATCAAATAAATTGGTTGGATTTAAAATTGGTGTTGTGAAACTTTACTGAGTTTACCCCAGTCCAACGCTGGCATCTCTACATCATCTCATTTGATTTAACAGACCTCTGTGCAAGCCAGCTGAGGAGTTGGGGTTTAAAGAAGCTGGCAATGCTGAGAATCTGAGATTGGACACCCTTTGTAAAAGGTGCCACAATCTCAAAGTTTAATTAAAGGACTTCCTCCCCCTCCACCTCATAGACATGAGTAAACTGCACTCTCTTGCTCCTAACCAGATATCTGGCACCCTCCCAACAGACATCAGGGCTTCCCTCCCCCTGCTGGATAAGAGGAACACACCACATCACTGGTGGTGAGATGGGAAAGATTTCAAACTGAGATTTTGCTGGCACAAATCCTGCTCACAAGTCTTAGCAGGAATTGTGGAACTGGCCTGTGCTGAATGAGGCCTCAAGGTTGCATCCTCATTCTTACACACACACACACACACACACACACACACACACACACACACACAGTCACTCACTCCCATAACGCACACTCACTCACTCATTCTTGGCAGTTTTAGTGAAAAAGTCGAAACTTCTCATGTTTCTCTTCCTAACTACCTCCTTGTCCTTCATAAGTATCCTGGTGAACTTACAATGTGTCTTTTCTATTATTTCAATATCCTTTCTATTTAAAATGCTCAAAACTACTCTTATAACTAGAACTTTCGCACTTATCCCCAGGACTGGTAGGTAGATTCTTCTAGCTGAGTAGCCGCTTGAGACGGCTGTGACGGTGAAAAACATGCTTCCTTGTGGCCCTATCCAGCAGTCCAGCTGCTCCAGACCTCACTCTTCTATAACAAGCATTCCTCTTGGCTTCCCTGAATTTCTCAGACATCTGAACAGCTTTAGTCCTTTAGTTGGCCACACATGAAGATGAGAATGCAGCCGAGGGTGGACTATGTCATCTGGAATACATACTGGCTGCCCAAATAAATGGCCATATGGAGTCAGACTCTCGCTCCAATAACTGCTTCTCCTATAGGTCTTTGTCACAGATCTGAGTGCCCACTATTTGCAAATACATAGAGACGGACAGATCTTGAGGGAGAAGGTGGTTTTGTCCAAAACCAGGCCTCCAAAAGGCACAGACAGGTGCATTTCAGGCATCAAATTCCCAGAGCATTACATTATTGAATTATTTGGAAGTATTTGTCTAAACTAACAGAAAACACATTGCATTAATTGTAAAATTTAGCATTTCAAGACCTAACTATACCAAGACCTAGCTATTCCACCTTTCTAGATATTTTTTAAATGGATCTTCAGTGATGATATCTAATTGCCTTTAACCTAGGAAGGTAATCACAAGTATGAAGTCTGATAAGGTATTTCCCTCCTTTGAATTTATGTGTATTTTCTTCATTTGTTCCTTTTCAAAAGGAAGGATTACTTGCTTAGTGAAAGCCAGAGGAAGTACAGAGTGTTTCATGTTTGAGTCTTCATTATAGTGACGGATGTCAGAATGTTTCCTGGTTGATATATTCTCATAGTGAAGACAACCAAACAGCTAATGGCCAAAGCTCGATGATATTGAGTGTTGTCTCAAAATGAATTTCAGACACACAATTCCAGCTACATCAGTCTGCCATTAACACCTAACACAGAGCATACACCTGTATAAAAATGCCAGATGTAAGGTTTTGCCTTTGTTTAACCTATGATCAGCGAAAGCAGTCAGATGCTCACAACTGCTGTTTTTATGAGGCAGCTGGTTGGCCAATTTACTGGGATTACATGAACCGACAGGAGTCCTAAAGGTGAATGACAGCAGAATGATTCATTACAGTTCTCAGTGTACTTTGTGACTTGACTTTTGGACATGAGCATTAGCTTAAGGATGTCATAGCTTTCAGAGAAAACACTGTGGTAAATCAGCAGCGCATTGAAAAAGCAAATACCTACTTACTTTACACAAATGAGCTCATTTCCTCCTAAAGGTGGAAAGCTGCCTTTCTTTTCTTACCCATTGATGTGCAAGAGAATAACTGCTGTCAGAATAGACCAAATGGAAACGATGAAAGCACAAATGACCATCTTTGATGGGCTCAGTAAAATATTTCTTAAGCTTGGGAAGAATCAGTTGAAACGTTTAAACCTTTTTTGAAAAAGGTCTTTGAGTATTCATTATAATGATGGATGTCAGAATGTTTCCTGGTGACTATGTCCCCTTAGTGGAGTGCCAAATAGCTTCACAATGATCAGCGACATGCATTTCAGACAACAACTCCAGCTGCCTCAGTCTACATCTAACAGGTATAAGATATAAGTGTATAAAAAAATGCCAAGTTTAAGGTTTTCCCTTTGTTTATACATATGATTGTTTTAAACGCACATCCAAATATGTATTTGTAAATTTTACTGAAACCCAGCTTTTGCATATGAGAAAAGTATCTTCAGAAAATTACGGCTAATTTTAACCCTGCTTCCAAGTAGAGGAATGGTTAAAGTAGCACTTTTTTGAACTTCATTCTTTCCCAGGATGTGGGTGTCACTGCCTAGGCCAGTCCTAATTCCAGAGCAGCGCAGTGGAATAGTGATTAGCACTGCTGCCTCACAGCGTCAGGGACCCGGGTTTGATTCCTGGCTTGGGTCCCTCTCTGTGGGGAGTTTGTATGCTCTCCTCATATCTGCGTGGGCTTCGTCTGGGTGCTCCGGTTTCCTCCCACAGGCCAAAGATGTGCTGGTGAGGTGCATTGGCCATGCTAAACTTTCCCTCAGTGTACTCAAACAGGCACTGGAGTGTGGTGAGTAAAATATTTTCACAGTAACTTCATTGCATGTAAGCCTACTTGTGACACTAATAAATAAAATTTAAAAAAACTTTGCCCTTGAGAAGGTGGTGAAGAGCCAGCCTCTTGAAAGTTGCAATCCATGTTGCAGCCATAATGACTTTCCAATCTCATTATCTTCCTTTGAATGTTAAGCTGCTCTTTGGAGCAAGTGGCACTGACCAAAAGGCAGTGCAGTCCTTCTTTAAATATTTAGATCAGGATCAAATTATGTAATTTGAACCTGACTGCCATTTTAACCCAAGACCTGCTGTGGAAAGCCATTGTGAGTGCTCTGTGCCAATCTGGTGCCAGGATCAAAAGAGGTCTGAAAGGTGAGTTAATGTTATTCTATTTTTGTTTCCATGTCTGATCACTCACCCAAGTATTGGATGGGGCCAGTCATGCTACTGTCCCGTTGTGCCCTGCCACCAATGCTCCACTCTGTCCTGCCAACCAGTGAGCTGTTCCCAGATGAAAATCTGTCGAACCCATGTTGATTAAGCCTTAGAACTAAAATCATCAGCCATAAGTATCCCTTCCACTGACACTGTTACAAGTGTGACTGGCCAGCAGGCTTTTCTGGGCTGGAAACAAAGCAAATAAAGGGACTAAACATTGAAAAGACTGAGTACCTGCATCAAAAATTTACATGGAATATTCTCATCCACTCCGACTCCAAGTATCCCATATCTGCCAAAGGTTAAATTCATGCCCAATGTGTAATCATTAATGCACAAGCCTTAATATAATTGTTTTCAAAAAAATTATTTTTGAAAAGGAATGAGGGACTGGAACAAAAATAACTACCTTTCCATTGTCTCTTGTTACTTTCCAACAAAAACAAGTTTTAGGTAAACTAGGGTTGTTACCAATTTGGACATTTTCTAGACATCATAAATGCATGAAGTCTTGTGCCATAATGAAGAAGGGATGTGGATGTATTCAGCTTAGGTGGGATTAGTATGCCCATTTCCCTTTAAGTGTAAAAGCAGGACAAATATCCCCCGGAATAAATAGTGGAAATTAACCTTCACAAAGTACTTCTGACTGCAATCAGATCAAAAGTCCATTTTATGTTATTTTAGATGTCAAATGAAGTAATTTAATATGAAGCTGCAGAGGAAGAAACTGGAAATGAAATAAATCAGTGGAAAATTTACCATCGTACACATAAATTGCATTGTATTATTTGGTGATACTGTGTGCTCTGTGCTGTAATTCCATTTCTTGCATTATGCATTGAACATGCCAGTCGCAGTCTTGAAACCAAAAATTGCCCCTTTCATCTTACTGTTTATACCACACATCATGCATGGCCCTATAGGGAATGAGAGCAATTTTGTACGTCATGCCACAAAATTGGAAATACTGCTGAGAATCTATAGACATAAAAGGTATGTTTGATTGATTGGGCTGACAGGTGTAAATTTAAGAGCTGATTGCAACTTGCAGCAGGAGTGGGTTGGGTTGGCCAATCATCTATCCTTACACATCTGTAACGGTGCGCTCAATCTCTCACTCAGCCTCGGAGGGAGACAGATTTCAATGCGGGCCGGGGGGGGCAGGCACCACTTGGAACCCTAAAGAACAGTCAGTGTCTTCAGGCAAAATGCTGGACTGCAGCTTGGGAAGGCCTCGCAGTTAAAGGAGGAAACGAGCCTAAGACAGGGAAGGTTAGTATGAAGTAGAAGGAGGATTTGTAGACTGATTAAGACCTTGATGGCTGTGATGTAAAAAGCTTTTGTGTAATCTCCCTAGCCACTTCATTCAGCATTAATGTGTTCAGAGAAAACTGAAGTTAAGATTAAGCTTCCGGCTGAATCTCTTAGTTTGAATGCCCAGAGAATCCATCTATAGCTTATCTGGGTATCAAACTCAGTATGCATCTCCCAGTTTGCAACCTGTGACTAGTAGTCAATCTGGCAATGACGCTACTGCTTTCACAGTAGTACGTAGCTTTTCTCATGTTTTCACTGGATGTGAGTGCTACTGGCTAGGCCAGCATTTATTGCCCATCTCTAATTGCCCTTCAGAAAATAGTGATGAGCTGCCTCCTTAGAATCACTGCAGACGTGAGATGTAGATACACATTTAGTGTTGTTGGGAAGGGAGTTCCAGGATTTTAACCCAGTGACAGTGAAGGAATAAAATTACAGTTCCAATGGAGGTATGTGGCTTGGAAGTAGTTTGAATATTTTGTGGCTGAGTTACCATGAGATTAATTCAGTGAAGTACTGCTGCAATGATAAACCACGAGTGATAGAGCACCTGTCAGTTGTCACTTCTTATCTGAGACTTGTAACGCTATTGACCTTGCAGGATTACAAAGGAATAGCATTGAGGCAGGGAAGATTAAAAAGGTTTCCCTATGCAGACTTCAAGTGCAATTAGATCCAGTGATGCCAGTGATCTGCATATATCTTCTGTTTCATGCCCTTCCAGCTTGCTCAAAAATACAGATCATAGTTACAACTGATAGGAAAGCATCTGAAGAGACAAGATACTTGGCTAGTCTGACCACTGACATGCCCAATTCTCCCCCAGGCAAGCCATGTTAAAATCAGCCCTTTGAAAGAGGATGGACCTTGTCAAAAGCAGAGAGATCACAAAGATCTGGAGCTAATGACTATGACTGCTCCTCACATCTCCCTACACCCCTGGAGTTTTCTGAATATAGTCAGTAAAGATATCAGTATCAATCAGCTGGCAATGTACAGTGACTTTTCATGTTATCACTGTATTGCTCACAACATCAGATTATATCAGTTTCCAAGCATTCCTAAATTGAAAATGGGAAGCTCCTCTGATTGTCCTGCCTTTATCACTATCGTGTGTACCACTGAATCTGCTGCTGCTCTAAATGAATATGTCAGATCTAGTGAGAGGAAACTTCTGCTTAGAGAATGCGCACTTGTGAATTCGAGAATATCATCATGGATTGGTGTGTCAATATCTCCAAGCCCAGTCACAACTCAGTTACAGAAAGCTTTAGATAAGGAAGCAGTGCTTTGAGAAGAACTACTTGTTCCTAGGTTTTGATTATTTAATTTAAATTATTAATAAAGCCATATGAACTGAAGGTTACTCCTTTAGATAACAGAAACTATGGTCTGATTGTCCACTGTGCCAAACTTACAAACCTGACTTCAAAAAAGTAAAACTTTATTTATTAGTCACAAGTAGGCTTATATTAACATTGCAAAGAAGTTACTGTGAAAATCATCTAGTCATCGTGCTCCAGCACCTATTTGGAGACATTGAGGGAGAATTTAGCTCAGCCAATGCAGCTAACCTGCATATCTTTGGACTGTGAGAGGCAATCGGAGTACCTGGAGGAAAACCACGCAGACACAGGGAGAAAGTGCAAATTTCACACAGGCAATGACTCAAACCGGGAATCAAACCCAGGTCCTTGGCGCTGTGAAGCAACAATGCTAACTACTCTACCACAATGCCGCTTCGTATGAAGTATAATGAGGTCTGTATAACAGAGGCAGTGGCGTAGTGTTATTGTTGCTGGACTAGAAATCTAGTGACCCTGGACAGGATTTTCGAGCCATGCTCGCCTCAAAACCAGAAAGTCCCACCCAAGCTCAATAGACTTTTGCAATGTCCGCCCCCTCCCCTGCCTCCTACAATCACACGGCAGACAGGGCGGGAAAACACCCCCCTCAGAAAACTGCTCTGGGGACCTGGGTTCAAATCCCACCATGGCAGTTGAAGAAATTTGAGTTCAATAAAAATAAATTTATTTATTTTTATTGAATTAGAAGCCTGACGATGATCATGAAACTACTGTCAATTGTTGTACAACTCATCTGGTTCACTAATGTCCTTTAGGGAAGGAAATCTGTCTTCTTTACCTGGTCTGGCCTACATGTGACTCTGGAGACATAGCAATGTGATTGATCCTTAAAAAATGCCCTTAGTATGGGCAACAAATGCTGTCCCAAGTAAACCTGATTCTAATTAAACCTGATTCCAAATAATCCTGCTGAACTTTAACCTGGTGTTGTGAGACTTCTTATTGTAACAGAGGAGTCAGCACCAGCTTGACACAGAGCTCTCTACAGAACTAGGAGCCTACACATTCCAACATTTAAGTGGTGGTGGACTCTATTTGCACAGATCCAACCATGATGGCTGATGTCACAGCTTCCCCTGCTACTCGAGTAGCAGCTATACAGTGTCTGAATGCTGCAGTGAAAACTCAGGATGAAGTCATGCAAAGTCAGTTTGTTGCAGTGCACACAGTATCTGCATGGTGAGTGTGGATCGCAGTGTTCAGAGGAGCTTGCAAGGTATTACAGCAGCCCAGCAATCTATCTCCCGAGGGAGTATCAGTTAATCCAAGAAGAAGAAACCTGCTGCCTGTCAGACTGACAGAATTCATCCTCCCACTCCTGCCACAGTGCCCTTGCCTTTCATAAATGGAAAATACTGCAAATGCTGGAAACGGAAACAAAAACAGAAAAATGCTGGGAAACCTCAGCAGGTATGACAGCATCTGTGGAATGAGAAAAGAGCCAATGTTTCAAGTCTAGATGACCCTTTGTCAAATCTGTTGGCTCTGTACACCATTGGCTCTACTCTCTCTCCACAGATGCTGTCGGACCCGTTGAGATTTTCCAGCACTTTTTCATTTTTGCCTTTGCCTGAAGTGGATTATAATCCCAAGCCCTTTTAGGATGATTCTGCAGACTTCTTAGACAATCACAGTCACTTCAGTTTGGCAAAGTAGGCTTTGCAGACAATTAAGCATGCCTGGAAATTGATATATATCTCCCTGAAGAAAGGAAATACCAAAGAACAAAGAGCAAAGAAAATTATAGAACAGGAACAGACCCTTCGGCCCTCCAAACCTGCATCAACCATGCTGCCTAACTTAACTAAAACCCCCTATACTTCCGGGGATCGTATCTCTCTATTCCCATCTTCATGTACTTGTCAAGATGCCCATTGAAAGTCACTACCGTATCTACTTCCACTACCTTTCCTGATACCGAGTTCCAGGCACCTACCATTCTCTATGTAAAAAATCTGCCTTGAGTATCTCTTTTAAAACTTACCCCTCGCACCTTAAACATAGGCCCCCTAGTATTTGACTCTTCCGTGCTAGGAAAAAGCTTCTGACTATCCAAAGAATATTACCAGAGAATATTACCATTAGGACAATCCTCTGATGGAGGAGGTGAAGAACTCACTCAGCGGGAAATCTTGGAGACTTCATCGAACAGAATCCATGTAAAAGCTACAACCTCTTTTTATGGCACCAGCTGCTGTATTTTGGGAAGTCAAGTGTTTAAATATCTCAAAAGCTTCTTTGAAAAGCTACAGAGAAAAGGGAAATGAGTAAGGGTGTAGAATGGATAAGTTAGTGGGCAAAGGGGGCTATTAGGTGTAAGCTGAGTAGGGTAATAGATGAGATCAGATCAAGTTGGGTTAGAGGGAAGTTGGGAAGTTACGGAGTCAGGCAAGGGAGTTGGGTGGTAGATCAAGTCAGTCTGAGATAAATCCTAAAACTCCTTCCCGGATATCATTGTGGATGCAAAATATACCAAAGGGCTGCAACAGTTCAAGAAGGTAGCTCACCATCACCTTCTGAATGGCAATTAGGGATGAGTAATGAAACCCAATGAAAGCTGCCCCAGCCCACAATGCCTACATCTGAAAAATAAATATAAAATAAATTTTCATCTGTTTGTCCATTTTATCTCCAGCAGAGGATTGGGTTAATTGTACAAAACTTTAACTTATGACTACTTCTAGACTCAAATATATAATTTTATTACTACTAAAGCTAATGTAAAAATGTGTGCCAATGCCTCATTATTTCCATTGATGTACTATTGTACAATCGAGATAGTATTATTGTTTTCCAGCCATTTTTTGCATGCCATTGTTTTTTAATGTTGGAGTTTGATACAATACAGTAAAAATTTTTAAGTGCTAATATAATGAATAATAGCTTTATAGAATTTGAGAGATTGAGACTCAGTTTGAATTTTAACTTCCTTGGAAAGCTTAGCTAATTTTGTATATAATATCAGAATTGTGCACTGACATAGAACAGAGATCAGAAAGGAACATATGTTCGGATTAATTCAGACCTCAGTTTCAGATTCAACACTGGAAAGTCCAAGATTCAGGTCATGAGAACATGCATCGAGAAAATCTCACTTGGACAATGAAACACATTCCTTCCACATATAAAACCAATCTGCTTAACCCATATAATCTGAGAAGCAGAGTTCTACAAAGTTGCACCCAGTTTTCTCTCCTCAAAGGCAAATTAGGAACAATTCTAGAATACTTTTCAAATCACACATATTTCAAAAATCATTCTTCACCATACTTCGTCCTTGGCATGGCAATTGCCCATTCCTTGTTTCATATTTTGTACAAAAATTTGACCATGTCTTCTGTACTCCAACCCTTCATTGACCCCTGGTTCGATATTCTTTTTGTTTAAATTATGTTAAGTAACAAAGTATTAACAGTTTTAGGGTCTACTGTATATTGGAATGGAAACAGAATCTTTCAAATTGCAAGTGTGTTTGATTGATCAATTTTATATTCAGTACCTTTAGTTTTGCATTCACTGTGTAAACTAAAAAATGTTTATTATCCATCACTCCAAAGCGAAAAAGATTAAAATGACTTTTCAATTCTTCTTATAATGAAAATAAGATGAAATCTTTGAGATTTTCTTCACAATTTAAGAGACCCAAGTTCACCAACCTTCATTAATCTTCTGAGAACTGCAATGCATCAATGCTCAAGGAAAGAGCAGAAATGCAGAGTCTGTATTTCTCCCTGTGTCTGTGTGGGTTTTCTCTGGGTGCTCTGGTTTCCTCCCACAATCTGAAAGATGTGCTGGTTAGGTGCATTGACCAGAAAAGCGCCAGAGTGTGGCGACTAGGGGAATTTCACACTAACTTCATTGCAGTGTTAAATGTAAGCCTTGTGGCAAATAAATAAACATTAATTTTTAACTTTTTACGTATTACCTATTGTTCACATCCCCAAAAGTACAGTTTTAATATTCACACATACTATGATGATACCGATAATTTACCTCACTGTCACTTCTCGGTGGCTTCTCCACTGTTGCTAAATTATCAGATGGCTTATCCAACATCCAGTGCTAAATAGCAGAAATTTCCTCCAGTTAAATATTCAGAAATTTGAAACCATTCTTTATCAATCCCCACTCTGATACCCATCTCCCAGCTATTGACTCTACCCCTCAACTCGGCATCAGCCTGACATTAAGCACAGGCTAGAATTTGAAAACGGCCTTAGCAAAAATCTATATAAAGTTAGAATAATTTATTTCAATTTACAGTGAAATTCTCTTCTGATGCATCCCAGGAAATAGTCAGACTTATTGTAAACAGCTCAACGTTAAAGGATCTTTGATAAATTCACAATAATCACATCCAATTATTTTTCTTATAAGTTAATAACCATACTTTCATTAAGGGTTTGCGTTTTTTTTTGCTCTGAGTCTTTTTTTTACATTGAAAGCAGAGATGCTTATCTTTCATGATCTAAGAATGTCATTTAATTATCTTTGAAGTGTAATCACTGTGGTCACATAAGCAAATATGGTGGATAATTTTTATCCATCAAATTTTTGAAAACGATTAAGGAAATAAAGGTTTAATCTCAACTGGAGTGCTGTGTGTAATTGTGAGCATTGTAATTTAGGGAGGACGT
Organism: Sphyrna mokarran; assembly: GCA_024679065.1. NCBI lineage: Eukaryota > Metazoa > Chordata > Chondrichthyes > Carcharhiniformes > Carcharhinidae > Sphyrna > Sphyrna mokarran. The sequence goes on along the minus strand of JAGIQG010000003.1, from coordinate 33,840,654 downwards.
GAAGGATTTAGAAAGAATGCAGAAAGATTTTACACGAATGGTTCCTAAGACTTCTCACAGGAGCATTAAAAAATAAACTACGACATCGAGCCACTTAAGATAGTATTTAATTAGATGATCGAAAGCTTGATCAAAGAGGTTAGCTTTAACGAATATCTTATAGAAGGAAAGCAAGGCAGTGAGGTGTAATGAGCCTATTCTGTAGTTTAAGGCAGAGGCAATTGAAAGCACAGCCACCAATAGTAGGCCAATTAACATCAAGGACATAAAAGCAGTCAATATTAAAGAAGTGTGGATCTCTCCAAGAGTTGTGGGATTGGAAGAAATTATAGAAATATGGAGGAATGAGGCCATGGAAGAATTTGAAAACAGCGATGACAATTTTAAAATCAAGGCATTGGGGTGAATTTTCCCATTCTGTAACAGGAATTATAGCAGAAGAAAGGCAGACTATGAAAAGGTCTGTTGACCTTAGGTCGGATTTTCCAGTTTCGGACTGAATACTGTCAGAAAATCCCATCCATTGTTTGAAGGGGAGCCAGTGTGGGACAGCAAACAGAGGATGTTTGAGAATTAGACACACTGCAAGTTAAGACATGGACAGCAGAGTTTTGGATGATCTTAATTTTATGAAAATGGAGGAGAGGCCAAGACAGATCGGAATAGTTCAGCTTAACATAGGCATGAGTGAGGATTTCAGAAGCAAATGATCTGAGATGGGGTGAAGTCAGGCGATGATAAGGAGGAAATCGAATTCATCTTGAAGCTCAACTGTGACAACAAGGTTGCAAACAGACCTGCTTAATGTCGGACTGCTGCCAAGTTGAGGGATAGAGTCAATAGCTGGGAGATGGGTATCAGAGTGGGGATTGATAAAGAATGGTTTCAAATTTCTGAATATTTAACTGGAGGAAATTTCTGCTATTTAGCACTGGATGTTGGATAAGCAGTCTGATAATTTAGCAACAGTGAAGAAGCCACCGAGAAGTGACAGTGAGGTAAACCGTCGGTGTCATCATAGTATGTGTGAATATTAAAACTGTGCTTTTGGGGATGTGAACAATAGGTAATACGTAAAAAGTTAAAAGTTAATGTTTATTTATTTGCCACAAGGCTTACATTTAACACTGCAATGAAGTTAGTGTGAAATTCCCCTAGTCGCCACACTCTGGCGCTTTTCTGGTCAATGCACCTAACCAGCACATCTTTCAGATTGTGGGAGGAAACCAGAGCACCCAGAGGAAACCCACACAGACACAGGGAGAAATACAGACTCCACACAGACAGTGACCCAAGCCGAATGTAAAAGAGAAATAGGAAGAGACTAATGATAGATCCTTGGGGAACATGAATGTGAACAGTGTGAGATCAGGAAGAGAAGATGGGTTTGTTCTCCTTAAAGATGAGAACATTGAGATGAAATTTGATAGAGATATTCAAAATCATGACCAATCTAGGCAGAACAGATAGGAGGATTTTTTCCCATGGCTAGAGGACACGGGAAATCAAGGACTGATTTAAGAGAACTGGCAAAAGAACTGATCTGTTCTGTTGTCACAATGCTTGATGTATAATACTTAGATATCATAACACAATCTTGTTGAAGTTAGGCTTGGTTAACATTACTGAACTATGTACATATTTATAATGGAGGGTAAAGTTTCTTATGTGTTGCAACCCATATCTAGATTAGCTTTAGCTTGAGGTCATGTGCCTTCTTACATCAGTGTCTGATCGGCAATGTACACAGTCTCATGTTAACCCTTTAGGTACTAGATTCTTCTCTCATTGGAACCAATTGCGACATGAGGAAAATCTTTTCGATACAGTGAATGATCAAGTTTGAGCGCACTGCCTGAGAGTGAGGTGGAGGCAAATTCAATCATGGTTATAAAAAGGGATAAAGCACTGAAGAGCAAAAAACAATGCAAGGTACAGAGGCAGAATGAGGAAGTGGGATTGCTGCTGCAGAGAACCTGATTGGACAAGGTGAGTTGAAAGGCCTTCTTTTTGTATCATAACCATTAGTCTAGAGATCAATAGTTTTCTAGATATTAAAGACATCAAGGGATATGGGGATAATCAAGACTATGGTTTTGAGCTAGAAGGCCAGGCATGCTCTATTTGATGGGCTGAATGGCCTATTCTTTGCCCTACCTCCAAGTCCCCGTGTCCTCTGGTTCTGTGTGATAATGGTGATCATGATGATTGTTACAATCTGGGTCAAAAACTCCAAGGTATTTTATGAAGTCAGCCTAGACCATAAATTTCACACTTGGAAGTTGGCTAGGGTAAGCATGAGATATTTCACCTCAGATGTGATTCAAATGACCCATTAGGGAGCCTTTAACAAAGAAAGTTTATATAAGAATACAGTTAACATATAGAAAAATAATTAACAATAATTTTTATCAACTACAAAGAAAAAAAATGACAATGATGTTGTATAAACCTTAACAATGAAATGTACTGTTCTGACACAACAAACCTCCCCTTAAACCTGCCACGGGTTTTAAATGGAAAATAAGAATGCTCACATGTTTTTGGAACTTAGTCCTTTGGTTGGAGAATTGAAACTCTGATTTCCCAGCCTTGTAATATCCAGCAAACCTCGAGGTAGAGGTAATGCTACGGCTGTTTCTAGCTTTAAAGCTGGCAAACCACTGCACAAGATAGAGGCAATCCCCACCTCTAGTTATTAACTATCAAATCATTGACTGCAGAATTTTCACTCCAGAGAGAGAGGCAAGGAACACACTTGTCAGTCATGATTCCACTCAAACAACTTCCAACTCAAGAAGCATCCTAAACTGAAAGTGAAAGATCTCTTGTGAGAGAAACAAATTGCCCCACCTAACCTGTCTATCATTCTTCCTGCAACAATCTTAAAGATCGTAAACTCCCAGAAAGTGCATTAGGCCCAGACCAAAAATAAACTAAACCCCATTTAAACCATTTAAGCAGTAATGAAAGGACATCTAATCAGGCAGCCAGTGCCATGACAAAAACAAAATCCTTACTTACAAACTGCAGAGAACATGGGTGAAAATGCATTTCTTAAAGACACAGTACTGTGGCATAATGCTGTTGACAGGGCAATGGAGGAAGAGTTGGTTGTTCTTTGAATAATTTCTCAAGATCTTTTAGTTCCACCTGACATTGTGGATGGAGCCTTTGTAAAACCTGACATAAAAGACCACACATTCAACAGTACAAGATTCCCTCAGTAAAACACTGAAGTATAAATTTAGATTCTGGAGCAAGTTTCTAACCAATGATTCTTGGGGTGGGACATAACAATATGTTTCTTTACCCCAGTTAGTAGAAGTAGGGAACCCTGGATGAATTGGGACATTGAGGACCTGGTCAAGGAAAAGAAAGAGGCACATGACATGCATAGGCAGCTGGGATCAAGTGGATCCCTTGAAGAATATAGAGGGTAAAGGAATAGAGTTAAGAGAGAAATGACGAGGACAAAAAGGGGGAACGAGATTGTTTTGGTAGATAAGGCAAGGGAGAATCCAAAGAGCTTCTACAAATACATAAAGGATGAAAGAGTAACTAGTGAGAGAGTAGAACCTCTTAAAGGTCAACAAGGTCATCAATGTACTAATACACAAGAGATGGGTGAGATCCTAAATGAACATTTCTCATCAGTATTCACTGTTGAGAAAAGCATCAATGTTGGGGAAATAAATAGTGATGTTTTGAGGATGTACAGAGAAGGAAGTATTAAAGCAAACCAAGATTGACCTGATGAAGTGTACCCCAGAACATTGTGGGAGGCCAGAGAGGGAATTGAGGGTCCCCTAGCAGAGATATTTGAATCATCGACAACCACAGGTGAGGTACCTGAAGATTGGAGAGTGGCAAATGTTGTGCCTTTGTTTAAAAAGGGCTGCAGGGAAAAGCCTGGGAACTACAGGCCAGTGAGCCTCACATCTGTAGTGGGTAATGTGTTAGAAAGTATTTTGATACACAGGATCTATAGGCATTTAGAGATGCAAGGGCTGGTTAGGGACATTCAGCATGGCTTTCTGAATAGAAAAGTTTTTGAAGGAGTAATCTAGAGGGTAGATGAGGGCAGCATAGTTGATGTCATTTACAAGGACTTTAACAAGGTCTTTGATAGAGTACCACAAGGTACCATATTGGTAGACCGTTTAATAAAGTTAAATCTCATGGGATCCAGGTGGGTAGCCAAGTGGATACAAAATTGGCTTGATGCCAGAAGACAGAGGGAGGTAGTAGAGGGTTGTTTTTCAAACTGGAGGCCTGTGACCAGCGGTGTGCCTCAGGGATCAGTGTTATTTGAGACCCACTGTTATTTGTCATTTATATTAATGCTTTGGATGAGAATTCAGTAAGCATGGTTAGTAAGTTTGCAGATGACACAAAGATAGGTGGCATAGTGAACTGTGAAGAAGATCATCTTAGATTGCAATGGGATCTTGATTCATTGGGCCAGTGGGCTGATGAATGGCAGATGGAGTTTAATTTAGATAAATACATTTTGTAGATTGAACCAGGGCAGAATTTACACAGATAATGGTAGGTGTTGGCGTGAGTTATAGAACAAAGAGATCTTGGGGTACAGGTTCATAGCACCTTGAACGTGGAGTGATGGGTGGACAGAATGGTGAAGAAGGCATTCGGCATGCTTGGTTTCATTGGTCAGAGCATTCAGTACAAGAGTTAGAGCATCTTGTTGAAGTTGTACAAGATGTTGGTAAGGCCACACTTGGAATATTGTGTACAATTCTGGTCATCCTGAAAACATATTATTAAACTAGAAAGTGTGCAGAAAAGGTTTACTAGGATGTTACCAGGACTTGATGATTTGAGTTATGAGAGGTTGGATAGACTGGAACTTTTTTCCCTGGAGCATAGACCGCTGAGGGGTGATCTCAGAGATGTCTATAAAATAATGAGGGGCATAGATCAGCTAGATAGTCAATACCTTTTCCCAAAGGTAAGGGAGTCTAAAGCTAGAGGGCATAGATTTAAAGTGAGAGGGGAGAAATACAGAAGGGTCCAGAGGGCAATTTTTTTCACACAGAGGGTGGAGAGTGTCTACAACAAGCTGCCAGAGGCAGTAGTAGAGGTGGGTACAATTTTATCTTTTAAAAAGCATTTAGAAAATTACATGGGTAAGTTGGGTATAGAGGGATATGGGCCAAACGCAAGCAAGTGGGACTAGCTTAGGGGATTAATAAAAGGGACGGCATGGACAAGTTAGGCCAAAGGGCCTGTTTCCATATTGTAAACCTTTATGATTCTATGACTCTATGCCGACTGGGACAAAATGAGGGCTCCAAGATCACGTTTGCCATCAGTGGGAACAACTCGAACATTTTTACCAGCAGCAGTTTCCTAACCGTCCGTTTTCAGGCTTAAAATCCAAGTAAGGATGGATATAGATACTAACTCAATCAAAGGGCTGACAATTCTGAAACTTCATCAGCCCCACCTAGGGAAGTGGGCACTGCTGCAGGAGGTGGGAGATTTTGTGGATGCCTCAACATGGAAGAGCTCTTGGACGAGATGAGTAACAAAATTGAAATCAGGTGAGCCAAGCAGGTAGCCCAGCTGCAATGTGGCCCCTACCCCATCCCCCAGGATGGTCACAGGGATGTTACCTTTGCGGAATGATCGGCCTCCCCACATGTCAAGGTTCAGACTACCATAGGTAAAATGTTGTCGCAGTGGAAAAATTACCTTTAATAGGGGCCTTAACTACTGGGAACAGGCAGCCAATCTGCTTCTGTCTCAGCATGGGGAATTTTCACTAGCAGGAGCACAGAGTGGGGAGCCTTCACAATGCAGCATCCTGCTGCTTTTCTACTGTCCATGCCCCAATCTTCCACATTGGGACCAGGAAACTGACAATTTGACTCAAAGGCAACATTCATAGAATCACTGCAGTGCAGAAAGAGGCCATTCAGCCCATCAAGCCTGTACTGACAGCAATTCCACCCAGGCCCTTCCCCCATTGCCACATATATTTACCCTGTTAATCCCTCTGATGCTAAGGTCCAATTTAGCATGGCCAATCCACCCAACTAGCACATCTTGAGGAAACCGGAGCACAATGCGGAAAACCATGCAGACAGAGGGAAATTGCATAAATTCCACACAGATTGGGACTGGAATTGAACCTGGGTCCTCGGCTTTGTGAGGCCTCAGTGCTAACATCTGTGCCACTGTGCTGCCCCAGTTTTATTATAGAGGCAAGGCTGATTCATTAGTATCTTTCAACCCTTACTTATTCTAGTTAGTTTATTCACTGCAATTTTATCTATCAATCATTCTTTTCCTGTTGCCTGACTGTACAGCTTGTTCTCATCAATACATTTTATAGTTTTATTTAAGATTGCCAACTCTGTGCTTGGGCAAATTCCTTCAGGCTTTCTTGCATGATCTCTTGCTGCGAGCCCACCAAATGGTCTTTTCTTCCATCCCCAATATCTTTACAATGATTAAACTAAAGTATTTAAAGAAAATGAAAATAAAATAACATTTGTTTCACGCCTCAATGATTTTTTTTCTGGTTTGCTTCCAGCAGTGTCCATCAGATTAATTTTTAGTTCCTGGACATTGTGGAGAGTTGGAAACCCTGGCCTAGATTTTTGCTCCCAGGTCAGGTGCTCCAACAGTCAAATTCCCAGCTCTGGGAAACTAACCTTTAAAGGTATATGCCTGCATGTTGGATCTTTGTCTCTGCAGAGGGGTGAGCTGTATTGGAAATCAGGCCCACTGTACCTGGAATGAGTGCAGAAGCGGAGATGGGCTAAGCAAAATCCTCTGTGCTCCAGTATTGTATTGAATTAAATTAAAAATAAATATAAAACACAAAACAGTCCCCTGGCCCTTTCTACTCACTCTCTAAACATTCCACACACTACTCATGCTCCATTAATGCCAACCTATGATATTCACTCCCTACCCTCCCGTCATAACCTTTCTTATCTGAAATGCCGAACCATGCCCGCACCGATTCCCCCATGGCATCTGATACACCCTATGCCACCACATTCCCCTCTAACGTCTTGGGGCGGCAGAGTGCTTAGCATTGCTGCACCAGGGTCCCAGGTTCAATTTTGGCCTTGAGTCACTAAATGCGTGGAGTTTACACATTCTCCCTGTGTTTGTGTGAGTTTCCACTGGCTGGTCCAGTTTCCTCCCTCAGTCCAAAGATGTGTGAGTTATGCTCATTGGCGTGCTAAATTGACCCTAGTATCAGGGAGATTTGTAGGGTAAATGTGTACGAGTGCAGGAATAGGGCCTGGATGGGATTGTGATTAGTACAGACTCGATTGGCCAAATGCCCTTCTTCTGTACTGTAGGAATTCTATGATAACCACCACCATGATCTCCCATACCACTAATTCTCCCATATCCTCATGGCACCTTTTAATCCCATGCTAACCTTTGCCTCCTAACCCTCCTTCCACTGCTTGTTGCCCTTACCCCTTCCATGCCAACCCACCTAGTATCCTTTGACAGTTACTTGACAGCTTTGACAGTTCTGCCGTAGCTTGACCGTTCTCATGAGCTTAGGCACTTTTTAGGCTCATTCATGTTTATTTTTAACAGTAAGAAGTCTCATGACACCAGATTAAAGTCTAACGGGGTTTATTTGGAATCACAAGCTTTCAGAGCACTTCTCCTTCACCAGGTGAGTGGAGACGTAGGTTCACAAACATGGCATACATCGGCAAAGACATAATTGCAAGATAATCATAGATTAGAATGCGAAGAATGATTGGAATGTGAGTCTTTATAGGTAATCAAGTCTTTACATTGACAGTGCAGGCTGAGCATGGTCAGTACAGGCTTGGAGGGCCAAAGGGCCTGTTCATTTTTTGTAACGTTCTTTGTTCTATAGTCCCATTATCTCTACCCTAGCTATCCAAATAGATTTGGATCTATTTCAAAAGTTCAGAATACTCCTGATTTCATATTCCTGGCCAACTAAAGTCTATTTCAATGGAGACAGATGCTGATCTAAATGTCCAGCTATCTCTGTAAAACATGCATGCAGGAACACTGACCCGACTACACTCCTATTCCAGTGAAAATGAAACACGGTGTACTCTGGGGCCATAATTAATATTACCAGCTGTTTCCAGGATTTTTGACACGGCGGAGAGGCTGTTCACTATTGGGATATCCAGGCCCCTGATATTATTGGGAAAACTATTTGTCATCATTTATATCTGAGCAGTCAGGAATCCAAAGTGAATCCCCACAGCATTGCATTGTTACTTCTTTCCAGATGTAGGCTTTTTCTGTTTGTTATTACTTCTTGCTTGATTAGGCCCCCATTTGAGAAAAAAGCACTTTGACTTTCTAGAGCACCTTCTGTGACTTCAGGATTTTCCAAAATGCTCCTTACTGTGGGAGATCAGGATTCACTCAGAGGGTGGTGAGTGAATGGAATCGGCTGCCATCGGAGGTGGTAGAGGTGAACTCGCTGGGGTCTTTTAAAAGACTTCTGGATGAGTATATGGGAACGAATGGGATAAGGGGTTATAGATAGGTCTGTAGATTGGTAGATATAGATGTGATCGGCGCAACTCGTGGGCCGAAGGGCCTGTTTGTGCTGTAGTGTTCTATGTTCTATGTTCTATGATTCGGTTCCCCATTGGGACGCTGCCAAGTTTCGTGACAGTGTATGTTTTGGATGGTACGATAGCACAGTGGTTGACACTGCTGCCTCATAGCACTAGTATTCACGGTTCAATTCCGGTCTTGGGTCACTGTCTGTGTGAAATTTGCATTTTCTCCCCATGTCCACATGGATTTCCTCTGGATGCCCCAGTTTCCTCCCACAGTCCAAAGGTATGCAGGTTAGGCTGGTCGGCCATGCTAAATTGACCCTAATGCCGGGGAATTAGCAGAGTAAATGTATGAGTCACGGAAATAGGACCTCAGTGGGATTGCAGTCAGTACAGGCTCGATGGGCTGAATGGCCTCTTTCTGCACTGTGGGGATTCTATGATTCCACGATAAATACACTTTGTGAAGTGGAGTCGCTGGTGTAAAGTTGAAGGCGTGATCTTATTGGCCGTTTACTCCACATTCCCGCTGCAGCAATGTTGGAGAATTTGGCGCTTAATCAAATCTCCATTCACCTCAGTGGGAAGAGAAAACTCCCCTGGTTTGAATGGCCAGAACATTCCGGCTGAAGATTCTGCAGTCAATTTGTGCACAGCAAGATCCCATAAACAGCAATAAAATAAATAGTTGGATCATTTGTTGTAAGTTTGGTTTAGGGAGAAATATTTGCTTTAACAATGGGAGAACACCATCCTCTAATTCAAATAGTGCCAGGGGATCTTTTACAACCACCTGGGTGGGAAGACTGAAGCTTAGTTTGACATCAAATCCAAAAAGGCTTTGACAGCATCAGACTAGGGACAGATTTTTTGGTTGCCTTCACCGCAAAGCCGGAAATTCTTATCCAAAGTCAACAGACTTCTGCATGATCCGTGTCCCATCCGCTACGATTCCCATAGCAGGCAGGATGAAAAAATTCCAACCCAGGAGTTCAAGCATCTAGAATGGAATTAGTTAATTAATTGATCCTCACTATTGATACACTCTGCGATTAGTTTTATTATGTCTTTGTTTTGAAGAAATTCCTGAAAAAAAGAAAGCCAGAAACAAAACTTTGGAAAAATGTTTGCATTAGCATCATATTTTTATTCACACATGGAATACATTGATGTTGCTGGCTAGCCAATATTTATTGCCCATCCCTAATTGCCCATGAGAAAATGATGGAGAGCTGCCTTCTTGAATCACTGCAGTCCACATGCTGTGTCTTGACCCACAACATCATTAGGAAGGGAATTCCAGGATTTTGACCCAGTGACTGCGAAGGAACGACAATATATTTCCAAATCAGGTGACTTGGAGGGGAACTTGCAAATGGTGGTGTTCCCATCTATTGGCTATCCTTGCCCTTCTAGATGGATGAGTTTGTATGTGTTAAACAGAATGGCGATAAGCTCAATTATCTAATAATTTATTAGTGTAATAGTTCATTGTAAGAGCCACTTTTGAACAAAGGTGCTTTTTAAACAGAAGAAAATTATATGAAAAGAAAGTCACACATTAAACAAAACAGAATGGGTTCTAATCCTTCCCTGCTGTAACCATTCTTTGATTCTCTGATACCAAGCACAACAATCTAGGGCCAGATTTTTACCACTGAACTCAAAAATTCAAGTGGGGAAATTTTCCCATATAGCTGATCCATTTCCTTTAAGAGGACTTTCATATACCTTATGCTCTTACCACAGAGGTGGGGCTGGAATGGAGTTGGGTTTGTTGCTTGTGGGGGCATGTGGATGAATAGTGATGTAGGCTGGTTAGGAGGCTTGCCTTGGCTTGCTGGCACTTTGGCCCAATTATTGTAAATGCTGTTAGGCCCCCTGAAATTCATCATTCACGTCCTTCTCTACTATCATTGGTGCGAATCTTCAATAGGTTTGTTTGTGACCAAACATTTACAGACACTGCTGGAGGCAAAGTTGTTGGTAAAAATCTACCTTTTAGCTAACATAATACCAATGATGTACAATACGACCTTAGCATGAGGATTTAAATTGAACTAATTTTCTCCATGATCTATTGTCATCGGATCTTACATCACTGATGATATAGAACATATATTTACATATTTAACATTAATCTTTTATACAACACCTTTCAACTCCACCTATTCCCCATGCCTCTTCCGTACCTTCATGCATTGTGGAGCTCAGCCAAGCATTCTTCATAAGACAGTCTGGAGTCAAGATTTGCTATTGCTATTATAAAGCTTATAGGCTCAAAAGTACATGCTGGAATGGGAGCATGGATGGCAAGGGGAACATGCACCCCCTGTTCCCCTTGGGGGAGTATGGAAAAGGTGTGGAAAATGCCTGTGTAGCACAGATAATGTTTCAGAATCCAGGGTATGGTTTACAAATTCAATTAAATGAACTAAGCATCCTCAAGAAGCTAAATCTGATTTTACAGAGATCATGGGGGAATATGAGATGCCTTATCTCTCAATGGTAGTAGCCAGGTCAAGAGTGCAAATTACGAGCCTGATATCCATAACGCCATCCTGCCATCAGTGAAAATTGCCGACGTCAGAAACGGGAATGGGAATCCCAAAATCAGGTCATGCCTGTCATTTTTAACAGCCTCTGGAATTGACCCAGCTCCACAAAAAATCAGGCTCTTACCCTTTGACAACTGAATTTGCTGCGAGAAAACACATGGTATGTATTTTACATTAGCAACTAGACAGCAAATAGAGTGGGATTCTCTCAAATTGTGATGTTGAAAATAACAAAATTTCAGAGGAGCCATTATCCCATGAAAATTTAATTTTTTGGCACAACTTACTTAAAAATTCCACGTTTTAAAAAACTTTCAAGGCAAAAATGTTTAAATTATTCTGTCATAATCAATCCAAACTCCACTCTGTCTAAACTTAAACCTAAAAATTTTGCATTCCAATATCCATAATGCATGAAACTACCAATTGTACATTATTTCATCTTCAATATTTTATTGCCGGTAAAGGTTTTTTAATATCTCCCCTTCCCCCATGTCTGTTTGGTTTTATCTGCATGGCTTTATTATTTGGAAAGTCATTAAACAAGCTATTTCACACAAATTACCCCTTAAATTCTTACACAGTTCAGCCCGTGATTGCAGCAACTGAAGCATAAACTGTATAATCATAGTCACACAATCGGTCCTTGATTTTATGCACATCTTTCTGATAACCATAAGGACTAAAACATAGTGAGTTGAGCAGCATTACCACACAACAACATTGCATAATATTCCTATAGAAAAGGAAGGAGAAAATATAGTTTACAAGGTGATAATCTATAACAAGTTGATCACTTTGGAACTCTCAGGGGTACATTTTCCATCCATCGCATCAGAAAGTTTATTTCACTATTTGATTCTGCCAATTATATTACATTACTACGATGCCCAAAAGAGATGTAGTTAGATATTGGTTTGGTGGATTATCTCAGGGTGACCTTTGCAACATCTCTGAATGGCTTTTCTCTTCAAGTGAACAGACAAACATCAGACTCATCTTTGACCAGATTGAACTGCTCACAGGAGCCAAAGCAAACCATGACCAGAGGAAAGTCATTTTTTTTCAGCAACAGAGCCCAAATAGGCATGGGTTAGATGGATTGATCATGCTAAATTCCACCTGAGTGTCCTAAAAATATATAGGTTAGATGAGACTAGCCATGGGAAATGTGTGGGACCACAGTGATTGGACAGGGGTATGAGCCTGGATAAAATACTCTATCAGAGAGTCAGTGCAGACTCAATGGGCCGAATGGCCTCATCTGCACTATAGGGATTCAATGATTTTATGGCTGGTCTGACTGATCTTCTACCCCCTTTACTGTCAGGTCGGAAGGGGCTGGGCGTGTGCCAAACACTGGGAGGAGTGTGTAGATATGATAAAGCAAGAAGCTGGGCCTGTGGGAGTGACACTTCCACTCCAGTAAGAAAAAGAATCTGTTCACCAGGTGGGAGGTTCTCTCAGTGTTGCTGGAGGCTTTCCTCCCTTCCAACCCCCAAGATCTAAGTCCATTGATTTTCGGGTTTCCCTATTTTCAATCTTCCTTATCCTTTGTCTGCAGATCAAAAATATCCACAGGTCTAGTCAAAGGGAGGAAATATTAAAACATATTCTCACACTGTCCTCATTCTGATGGCCACCTTTGTGTACATTTACATTAAGCTGTGTGTAGACTCTGGATCTTCTTGCCAACCCTTTTCTCCTTCCGTATAAATTAGTGTGATCATTTCAAATTGTTGTCCTTGCAATGGTTCTGATAAGTCCAAGATGCAACGTGGTCTTTTCCACCAATATACAGACCCTCAGTATGCAAAGAGCAAGACCAGAATTTTATGTTCTCTAATGGTAGGGTTTTACTTGGAGGGAAAACATTAAGTTGAGGAGATGGGATTCCTTCTAGGTTCTTGGCTGTCCCAAGCACAGAATGATTTTACAATTGCTGGGCAAGATCTTGGGCAGGAACTGTGCCATTGCCCCAATTAATGGCCATTTAAAAGCCTTTCCTTTCCCAATTTCAACTTTTAAGCTGGTGGGAAGATTGAACATGAGGAAACCCAAAAATCAATAGACTTAGATCTTTAGTGGGAAGAGAAGAAAGAATCCATCAGAAACCCCTTTCTGAAGTCAGGCCTTAAGGTCCAGTGGCCTCCTGACCTCCTTCACCCTGAGCTTCTCCCTCCTGACCTTGATTGGTCCCTTTGCACTTCACCCCTCTGTGCACTCACAGAGTTTCACCCTTTTTTCCTTTTTCTCAATGGAGCTGTGGTGGGGAAGGGATTATCATCCACCTCCTTCTGGAATATTCCATTCTAAAGTAAGTCCAGAAACAGATGCAGTGGTTCTTGTGAAGGTTCATCTAAGGTAGCTCCATGATAGAGGACACGGCTCTCAGTGGGCTGTTCCCTGGAACATAAACTGAGATGAATATTAACTGTGGCTGAAGAACTATCAGCTCAGCGAATGATGCCTTTTGATCTGTCTGTAATTTGTTAAAACTAGCAGCATGGTGGCATGGTGTTTAGCATTGCTGCCTCACAATACCTGGGACCTGGCTCTGATTTTGGCTTTGGGTGACTACAAGTGTGGAGTTTGCATTTTCTCACTGTGTCTGTGTGGGTTTCCTCTGCATGCTCTGGTTTCCTCCCAGAGATCAAAATGCGCAAGTTAGGTGGATTGGCCATGCTAAATTACCTCTTAATGTCCAAAGGTGTGTAGGTTAGGGGGCATTGGTGGGATAAATGTATGGGGTTATGGGTATAGGAAAGGGGGTAGGTCCAGTTATAAATTCTCTGTTGGAGAGTTGGTGCAGACTTGATGGGCCAAATGGCCTCCTTCTGCACTGTAAGGATTCTATGATTCCATTCTGTTCTATCCTATGATTCTTCTGTTGCAAAAAGTTGTCCACGCTGAGTATTGTAGCCTGGCAAATTCCAAAGTCCAGAACTATAAGCTATGAGTCTCTTTAAAGTTTGAAGAACACAAGGCAGAAAGGCCACTATCTAAGACTCTTCACCAATAGTATACTGATCTGCTGGAAACTGGGAGAAGCTCATTGAGCTGTATATTAAACATGCAAAGAACATCATGAATAATGACTGTAAATTGTAAATATAGTGAGTAATGAACAGTACTGAAATGAACTGATCTGTTTTGCACTTTGTGTAATGTTAACTTTGAATTGTTAGGTAATATGTTTTCATAAATTTTCTGAATAAGTTATATTTTTGAGGAACGAAAGCAAAGTTGCACAGGTTTCCATGGGTAGCCTGGCAACAGAAGAAAACTAAGAAGCTTACAGAGATGGAGAGGAAGGTCTGTTCAAAAGCCCTGAGGAAGGAACTCTTGATGTCTGGGTAAGTTTCTAAGGGACATTATTAAAACAAATTAAAAGAGGGATTTTTATGGTCCCACCAGCAGAACAAATGCGTTTTCTAATTTGACACTAATTGAATCGTGCTTATGTAGATGAGCTGATAATTCAATGAATTCTTAAAGAGAGAGAGAGACTGCTGTCGCAAAACTTGAGAAGCTTAAAAGAATTGCCCCTTTGAAGCTGAAACTGGAGAAATTATTATGAGGATATAGCAGAGACGCTGAACAAACATTCTGGCGGGATTCTCCGGCTGCTCATCCCAAGACCTGAAATTCCTGCCTGAGCTCAACGGACTTTTGAATTTTCAGTGAAAATCCACTGAATTGGCAAATGTTACTCTGCTTTTCAAGAAAGGGGGGAGTGAGAAAACAGTAAACTACAGACCAGTTAGCCTGACATCTGTTGTTAGTAAAATGATAGAATCTATTATTAAGCAAGTCTTAAAAATGCATGTAAAAAAGGATAATATATTTAGAACAAGTCAGTTAAGTGTACCAAGAGACAATTCTGTTTAACAAATTTAGTTGACTTTTTTAAAGGTGAACCAGTAAATGTCATATACCTGAATTTCTAAAAGGCATCTGAAAGGTCACACAAAAGATAACGTAAGATTTAGTTAGCTAACAGATAGAGTGAACATATATGGGACTTCCTCAAGCTGGCAGGAATGAATAGTAAAGAACTGCGAGAATTCTTATGATGAAGATGAGGAAACAGAGTAATTGTCAGTGTTTGTTAATGATACCATGCTAGGTGGGAAGGAACACTGTGGAAAAGTCACAGAGGTATAGACAAAAGTTCAATGACTGGACAATGAGATGGCCAATAGCTTGTAATGTTGGGAAATGTGAAATTATTTTGGTTGTAAGAATTGAAAAGCAGAATATTTTTAAAAGATGTAAAACTTTTAAGTTTTGGGGTCAAAGGGCCTTGGGTGTGCTTGTATTAGAAATTTAAAAAGCTAGCATGCAAATACAGCAAGCAATTAGGAAAGCAAATGCTACGTTGGCCTTTATTGCATGGGGATTAGAGTACAAGAGTAAAGAGCCTTGCTACAGTTGTACCGGATGAGATCACATCTGGATTTTTATGTGCAGTGTTGGTCTCCACATTTAATTAAGAATATACTGGCATTGGAGAGTGTACAGCAAAGGTCAAATGTTTACTACGTTTGTTCCTGGGATGAGATGGTTGGCCTATGATGAGGGGCTGATTAATTGGGCCTGAATTCTCTGGAGTTTTGAAGAATGAGAGGCAATCGCTTTGAAATCTAAAAAATTCTAAGGGGCTTGAAAAAGTGGGCACTAAGAGATTGTTTTTACTGGTTGGGGAATCTCAAACACTGGACAGTTTTAGGATAAAATGTCAATTATTTAGGACTGAGATCAGGAGAAATTACTTAATTTAGATGGTGATGATATTTGGAATTCTCTACAATGCTCTATTGTTGGAGATTGAGAGGGAGACAGATTTTGGGGCAGGATTTTCTGGCCGTGCTCACCCCAAAACTGCCAAATCCTGCCCAATGTCAACAGAATTTTGCATGGTCTGCCCCCCCAACCCCACCCACCCACCACGATCACTACCCCACCACACCCCCTGCTAGAATCATTGAATCTCTAGAGTGCAGAAGGAGGCCATTCAGCCCATCGTCAACAATCCTACTTCAGCCCTATTTCTGTAACCCCATGCATTTACTCTAGCTAGTTCCCCTGACACAAAGGGGCAATTTAGCATTGCCAATCAACCTAGCCCTCATATCTTTGGACTGGTTCAACACCATTAATTCAACACTAAAACAGGCTTAACACCCAATTGAATGGATTTTCTTGTCTTCTGAGCATCTCTTAAATTTGAAATTAATTTTGTGAACTGCACTAAATTTTATGTCTAAGTTACATATCGGTGCAACACAGTTGAGTATGTAGCTGTCAAAACTGGCAACGTGTGTGAAGAAAGAAGCAAGACTTGATGTTTTAAGTTGAATATGACCCTTCCTCAAAAAAGTTGAATACTGAAGAGCCCTAGTGCATTGGGTGATTGAACACCTGCGCAATGGTGCCCCAAGTGCTCTGCAGCCGGCTTCACCAGCCAGCTGAGGCTCTGTCACTTGTACTGATAAGAATTGCATCCTGGGTATTTTTTTGCACAAATGCCATAGGATTGCAACTTGCGGTTTGCTGAAAAATCAAGCACAATTCTCTCCAGTTTCACACATATTCAGCACCTAGAATATTTTCCACTAGATAGTGCCCCTTAGTTCAGCTTCCGCCAGAGCTGCTGGATTTTTTTTCCCAGCATTTTCTGCATTTATTTCAGATTCCCAGCATCCACAGTATTTTGCTTTTACATAGCTGTCAAGCCTTCATCTAACAATGCAAATAAACTTTGCATGCTTCATAATATATTTAGTGCAATCTACTGAAAGCAAATTCAAATATAATGAAGGTATTATATATTGAAATATCTCAGTTGACAGTCATTCTGATTACAGTGAAATTACTATCTGATTATAATAAACCTCTGAGCATCCACATTACACTATTCAGTCAATAAGGAATGTATAATAAATAAATCACTTGGCTATAATTCTAAAGCATCCATTCCAATACAGCCCGATTAAACAGCAATTCTTACGACTATAATCTATTTTGCAAAGTACATGGTTGGTTTTACATTCAGAAATCACAACCAATCAAGGGAGGATTGCAGGACCTTAGACTTGCTCTTTGAAATGATATTAATCAGCAGCAATTCCAAATTAAGCTGAAGTTATTTCAAGTACTTGAAGTTGGACTTACTATTCTGTTTTATTTTTGTTTTACTACCAATTGCCATTGGCTGTATTCTCTTCAACTAACCTTTCGGTTTTAGTAGATAAGATTTTGACCATTTAAGGATTTCACTTCATACTGGAGCATCCTTTTTAAAAATAACATCATAAACTATTTATGAAGGAGGCAAACCAAATTCATTTAAATTCATCTGTCCCAATATTCTCTTTGGTATCTTACTTGCTCAGTTATGAGTTAAGTTCACACTGCATCACCACTTCTGTGGCCAAACTAGGAGTAAAGAAGTGATATATTTTCCAATTGAAGATAGTCTGTGCGAGGAGGATATTTAATGGTTTCTCTATTGGTTGAAAACCAGTGGCAGCAGGATAAAGCTTTTAAAAGAACTCAAGTAATTACTTAAGAAACTTCTTTTCCCTCTTAGCAGGAAAGCCACCCACTATCCTTCCTATCAGCCATGCTCTTACTGAATGGCGGTGCAGGCTCGAGGGACCAGATAGCCCACTCCTGCTCCTAGTTCTTATGTTCGAAATATACCCAGGACTTGATAAAGGGAAGTCAGAGAGGTGTTGGGATCTTGGCATTAAAGTTTACAGAATACTGAAAGGCTCGAGTAGAATGGATAGAAGGTATTAGTAGAAGAGACTAGGACCTGAGAGCCTCAGAGTAAAGGGACAAACCTTTAGAAGTGCGATGAGGAGAAATTTCTTCAGCCACAGATGATGAATCATTGGAATTCATTTCCAAGGCTGTGAGGCCAAGCCATTGAGTATATTTAAGTCAGAGATAGATAAGTTCTTGATTGGTAAGGGGACCAAATGTCATGGGGAAAAGACAGGAGAATGGGGTTGAGAAACATATCAGCCATGATCTAATAGTGGAGAAGACAAGTGGGCTGACTGGCCTAATACTGCTTCCAAATCTAATACTCTAATAGATCACCGACCTGCACTTTCCTGCTAAATGAAACCTTCGCCCACAACTCATCTCCAGAATGGGGAATTAAATTCTGCCTAGCATGTAATGAATTTGAGGTGATTTGGGCTGTAAAGATCACAACTACAATTTCTATCAGCATCCAGGAAGACTCCTTATGGAGTTGGTGTATCCCTCTTTGTTGTTATTGATGGCTATGTGGAATGGAAAGAAATTGAGCAGTGAACGGTAGTCACTAACCACCCGTTTCTTCCATGACTGTTGGCAATATCAGTGGTGTTCATAGCATTTGCAGCATTCCCACTTGAAGCCATCAGTTTCTACCTCCAGCATCAGGACTTAAATTCACCCAGCATAATCTGACAATGGTTTTTGTGCAGGCTTGAAAAAAATATTCGAAGAAATGTAGAAGGTGGATTTGGCTTTGATTGATGTTTTCAAATGGACACTATTGAATAAGCCACTCGTTCTATATCTCCTCTGGCTTTGATGGAAATTAAGATCAGGAGAGATCATAGAATCCCTGCAGTGCAGAAGGAGGCCATTCTACCCATCGAGCCTGCACTAATGACAATCCCACCTATTCCTGTAACAACTCATATTTATCCTACTAATCGCCTGACACTGGAACAATCCATTTAACATCTTTGGAGTGTGGGGGGAATCCAAAGTACCCGGAAGAGATCCACACTGACATGGGGAGAATGTGCAAACTCCGCACAGACAGTGGCCAGAGACTGGAATTGAACCTGGGTTCCTGGCACTGTGAGACAGCAGTGCTAAACTCATGTCGCCCCACATACAAAGATAGACAAAGATTGCTGAATCGAAAGAGTCTGTTTTTTATACCAGCATCCAGAAGCAAAATTGCAAATTTAAAGTAAAAAACTTAAAAATGGAGACACTGTTTTGTGAGGCATAGGCTGCTGTGTAAATAGTTACATGTTGCTGATTTTATATCTTAGTAAAAGACTGGCTTGACAACAATTGTGGATGTGATGAATTACTCAGAGTGCTCAGCTGGGTGCATAATATTGAGGTATAGGGTGTTAAAGGTGTCACAGCAGGGGTAGGAGATGTACAGCTTTATTAGGTAAGTTAATTTGGAGCACAAGATGTTTCCCCATTTGACCTTTGCTTCAACCAGCAGGATTGAGAGAAATTTATGTGTGATTTCTCCGGAATATGCACAGTATTCTGATTACAAGGTAATCTAAAGGGCTCTCCTATGTGACAAATTCCTTCTTTGCATGTGATGAGATTTGTTGGTATTTTCTATGGGCAGAGCCAACGGGCGAGATTTTCTGGCTGCACTAGTCCCAAAATCAGAAAATCCTGCCCAAAGTCAATGGACCTTTCCATGGTCTGCCCCTCACTCGCTACAATTCCCATGGTGGGAGGAATGGGAAAATTTGTCCCAATGACTTTATTTATAAAGAAGAAAAGAAAAAGCATGTCTCTCTTGCAATCTCCAATTGTTTTGGTCTCATTCCTCAGATCTTAGGTAAGTGCAATTTGTTGCTGTCAGTTTGTTTTCTTTTTGCTTGCTTTCTTCCACTAATTAGTGCAGGAAAGGATTAACGAGATGAAAAGGGAAATAGAGAAAAGAAATGGGCGGGGAGAGCAACAAAAGTGGATGGTGGTGAAGAAGAGGGGGGACAAAAAATTTAAAATGATGAAAGGAGAGGAAGGGGTAGGTAGTTTAGAATTCTAGTCTGAGGGAAGGAAGAGGGAAGAAATGGGAGTGGCACCACAATGTGAGGGACGAAGGAGTGAGCTGAAGTGAAATGCAATGGAAGCACAACATGGAGAGGAGGAATTCAGGTGTAGGGAAAGTCTCGAGCTTCAGCTGGAAGTATGGAAAATAAATAAATAAAGCTTCAGAGGGATGGGGAGACCAGTTTAAATGAATGAAGCAGAGAGGAGTGTTTTGAAGTTTAAGAGTTGAAGAAGAGGATATCTTTGTGAATCCTAGAGGAGGTAGGGTGCCTTTATAAACAAAAGTAGTGTGATTGGATGTGCGAGACAGACTGTTGAAAAGGCTTTAAAAATTCCTTGGTGACTCTGTATATAATTTATTGACTTACTTTGTTATGTTTTCCCATTTTACCCCAAATTATTTGAAGAATCCTACAATATGCAACTTCCAATACTCTTTACATCAATACTTCTTACATTGCAAATGCTCTATTATCTATTCCTCTTCATGTGTTTCTATGATTTTGCAAGCAAATGTGATGGCCTCAACAAGGTCCATGAGGTGGACTCTTGGAGTATGAGCTCCCTGATTGAGGCAATGATTCCCTGCCAAATCAATTAGTCTCATCTGTATAGTTATTGAGGGATGTCAAGGCTACTGACACCCCAGATTCGGACTTTGTCCCTGAAACACCTTGATGAGTGGAACTGAGTTTGTGAATGAAAGGAATCTGGTGAAGAGACACCGGCCTCTAAGTTATTTCAGTCAACATATAGAGTCAGATTATTCGCATTATTTTTCAATAATACAAAATCAATCATTCTAGAATTATTTATTTTGTTCCCAATGATAAATCACAATCTATTTCAAAATCTTGAAAACACTAAAAATGTAAATTTGTTGTGTTGAGGGTCATATCTCTGTGGCTCGCTGGCCATCCCTTCCACTCTAAATCTGGAAATCAGTTTTATATCATTGCCATCCACTTTCTCTTTAGAAAATGTTACCTACTTCACTGTACTACAACTGTTAGAGAATATTGTGTATAATTGCAATTGGAGTCATGTCAGATCCTACCAGGACTCCCATTGTAACTACTTCTTGTCTTTCATACCTGAGGCTGGTGAATATCTGTGTTTTCAAAGAAAAAAAGATAACTGTGAAGTGTGACTTCAATATATAATAAAATCTTGAAATTCAGTGTTATATAAAATTCACACTAATTAGTTACCTTGAACCAGTGGGCTTTGATTGTGGGCTTTTATTCTGAAATGTTTACAAGTTATTTAGTGTCTTTTGAGTTGTCTTGGTTTTTTGGGATAACATAATATTTTATCACCCCATTTGTCAGCTTTTCTGAGTTTTATAGTATGATTTAGTAAATTTGTTTCATGTTCATACTTTAGTAAAGGACTATTATGAGTCTCTAAAGATTTTCAAAAATTTATGGCAGCAATTACCAAAGTCTTAGTGGATTTCCTGCGCTTACAGTTGCGACTAAGGGTTGTTAGTCCTGCAACAATAACCTCTGCATGGTTCAGGTCTGATAAACAACAAGCTTTTACACATACATTGGCTGTATTTTTGACATATATGTACATTATGGAATATAAATTCTCCAGGGGACATGTCATTCTTCTTTTACTTATGGGGCTGATTACCATTTAGAACTTGATTACACACATATATTCTGCAAATTCTTCAGATTGGAACCAGTCAATCTCTTAACACTTCTTATTTTTAACCTTTAACTCAAGCCCATTCATGGGCCTAAATGTTAGTAAGTTTCCCATGGTTTTGCTCACAATAAAAGACTGTTAGTCATTCAATAATAATCTCCATGTGATTCAGACCTCAGTGGTTTTAAATAGAAAGCTTTAATATGTAATATACTTATATAACTGTTCTACAATGTTAAACAACAAACAATCAGTGTAAATGTTTTCTTCATGCTAAGTCCAAACTAATTAGAATTGCCTGTTAAGATGAGAGGTCTTCTAACTTTTCATGAGAATTCAATAGATTTCAGAGGAAACATGTTCTATCCTTACACTACTTTGAAACTTTTGAATGCACGTGCTCATGACAGTATCCCACCATTCTGATACCAGGGGTAAGACTTTTTAGCTGCACTTGTCCTGAAACTGGAAAATCCCACCCAAGATAGACGGACTTTTCCATGGTCCACCTTCACTCTCTCTGATTGCTGTGGTGTGCGGAATAGGAAAATTCACCCCTATATTTGAGCAATATCCTCATATTTTCAGCCTCCACCTCTTTCCTGCAAGTACTGTGGTGTCTTATGGCAATTAATCCCTTATCTAGGTATATGGGCCACCACTTGATGTGGGGGTTTAGTCATAGTTTTGAAACTTCTACATTCCCTGTCATTTTGATTCCAAATTGTCTTTTTTCCAGTCACATGCAGAGACAAGATCCACCTTCCCCTTTTCTCTACATTCATTCACTGGCTAAAATGCTAAAACAAATAAAGCTGGGCTACCAAAATAAAAACAGAAATTACCTTTTGTCCATCTACCTGGACATTGACTGTTTCTCTTGCCACAGATGCTGACCATTCTCAGTACTTCTTGTTTTTATTTCAATCTTCCAGCATCCACAGTATTTCACTTTTATATGCTGTGATACTGGATCATTTCAACCACATTGCAACATTTAAAAATTGAACTTGCTGTTCATTGGCCCACGTACTTCCCTGAAACCTGGTTCGTAGGCAATGATAGTAATTGAAGTTCCTCCAAGATCCTGTTGCATTGCAGCCAAACTCTCATCTGAAGTGTGGCAAAAACATTATGGCTGAGAAAGTGTATCTTATTCAATTTCACCATACTAACATTGTCTTAGGACACCTCAAAGTGCTTTGCAACCAATTAAATTCTTTTGAAGTTCAATCACTTTGTAATTAGGAATTGCTGTTTCATGATATTGATTGAGGGATAAACAATGGCCAGAAACTCAAAGACAGAACTCCCTTGCTCTTCTTATGAATGTGTGGGTAAATTAGAATTTAACAACAAATTTGTTCGGATATCTCCAAAACAGTCTGGGATTGGGTTTGAAAGCAACTTAATACATATCCAAATATATAGAGATATTCAAGATGCCATTTGTCAAGAATGATATTTTTCCAGACTGATTAATAAGGCTACAGACACCAATGTTACCTGGCAGAAATTAGACTTGGGTAACATGACCAATATGCAATATTTCTTATATATGTGTAGCTTGACTCATTTCCCCTTATAATGGCAATAATATTGGAAAAATAAGGCCAGGTGAAAGATGATCTTAATCCTTCCATAGCTCTTAGAGTCAATGCATTAGCCACTGATCAAAGCCTGGTGTTAGTGAAATAGGATTTTTTTAAAAAGTCATTCATTTTAAAAAATGAGCGTAGAAGAATAACAATTTTGTATTTTTCTCCCACGTAGCAACTGAATACAAGCAATTGGATACAATTGTTGTAATGCACTTTAATTCATCAGACAATTGCATATCAAATAATTTACTTGACCTGCCAGGAAAAATGTTTAAATTATAGATTGCCACAGTGCAGAAGGAGGCCATTCAGCCATCAAGCCCCACTGACAACAATCCCATCCAGTCCCCATCCCTGTAACCCCATGTATTTATCCTACTCATCCCCCTGAGACTAAGGAGCAATTTAGCATGGCCAATTCACCTAACCTACATATCTTCAGACTGTGAGAGGAAACTGGAGAACCCCACACAGACCAGAGAGAGTGTGTAAACTCCACATAGACGGTCATCCAAGGTCAGAATTCCCTGGAGGTGTGAGACAGAAGTGCTAAACATATGCCATCATGCCATTCCTGGTATGCAGTTACACATACCAGGATGTGATTTTAAGGCCCTCTGTCTGACATAAATGGGAGAGAAGTGGCCTAAATATTGCCCTGAGTCAACTCCTGCTCTGGCACTCTAAGGACTATCACTTTGGAAAGGAGGAAAGCCACTTGTTTCATGCAATTCACCTGCTATAACTGCTGACCATGTGCATTTCAAATTAGTCCAGTAAATTCCTGTTTTTATTTCAACTGGCAATAAAAAGCAGTAAATGAATCATGTACCATCCAATCAAATATTATCCACCCTGCCTTAAACTACACTGATGTAACTAGCATCTGAACTCAAGAATATATGCACCCCCATCCCTTTCCTTCTTTAACAGCATTGTGGAGTGCACAAGTCCTAAAAATATATGAAATAGAATTACAATGACATTGGAAAACTTTCATCCAATGTATCTGAAAAATTCTTGCAGCCTGGGAAACAGCCTCTGATGTTCTTGTTACTTATCATTCACTTAAAGGAGATGTACATTAAAATCAATTAATGTATCATTTAGTGTTGTTGTTGCTTCTGAAGCACTTCTTGTTACCCAGTAGTTTAGAAACAACCAATCATATACAAACTGGGAGCTAATATCACGCAAAGTTATCTATAATACTGTATCATGAAGTCAGGAACTCTGATTCTGAATTGGGTTTGTGACAGCAGCACAGCTTCACAATGTAACCTATAACTCTCAAATGTGTTTTATCCCTGTAGAATTCGACATGCTCCAGCATCCATTGTCCATTTAGTTCGATGAAGATTGAATAAAGGCATTTAAGCTTTTAAAAGCAATTGTATAATCAGTGAATTTACCAGTTTTATTTTGAAAATAGTTGTGGTTTGAGGCATTAAGCAGTACAGTGGATTGACACATTTATTTTTTATCCATAGGACCATGAACCCATATTGGTGATGAAATACAACTCTTAAGAGTTCTAATTAACATAAGGTAATCCAGTTACAATTCAGATCCTAACTGGTGATGCATTGCACATAATTTGGTATTCCAGTGATAATCCCACTGCAAGAGGTCACAAGGATGCAAATATTGGAGATTTTTGACAATCCAAAGTTCTTTACAGACAACAAAACATGTTCTGGAGCACTCTGAATTATGCCTGAATTTAACCAGATCAACTGCAACCAATTTGGTGAATATGATCGTCTTAATCGGAATCGTAGGCAGGAAATAACAAATTAATTGTACAATGAAAACACATTGCCTTGACAAATATTGATCTATATCAGACAGGACAGCTGACATGCAGAACCAGCTCTTCTTTTTTTTTGCTCATCTTCTCTTGATACCTCACTTTTGTCTGCTTTGTTAAGCTATCAAGAATGCATTGAGGATTCACAAAGTCTTACTTCATACACTTTTATCAGAGGTGGACCTGCATGGATTAATGACAGGACATTATTGCTTAATTGCCCACCATAGTGGTCAGCCAGGGACACATGTTCAAATCCGGTGTCAAGTGATTGCCTGTGTGGAGATTGCACATTCTTCCCATGCTGCGCCAGTTCCTTCTGATTGCTCCAGTTACCTCCCTAACTCTAAAGATGTATGAGTTAGATTGATTGGTCATGTTAAATTGCCCTTTAGTGTCGGGGGACTAGCAGAGTAAATACATGGGGTTACAGGTATAGGATCTGGGTGGGATTGTTGTTGGTGCAGGCTCAATGGCCTCTTTCTACACTGTGAAGATTCCATGATTCTAAATATCCTTTATCACAAAATGTCTATTCTATCAAGTTCTTTGACAAACCTAGGGATAAATGCCCACTCTAATGTTATCTGCCATGATCTTCTCGAGCTGTGACGTATATGTTCTGTCTTCAGTCAGTCAGGCTTTTATATCATTTTTCTTTATCTCAACTTAGGCTCCTAAGAAATCCATCTCCAACCTACCAATTAACTTTCAGAAGTTTCATTGTTCATTTCTTCTTATTATTATCAGTTATTTCTGCCCAACACTGTCCATAAGGTCTGTTGACCATTGTATTTTTCTTTGTTCTTGTACTTTTCTTTGTTTTACACTGTTCTTTGTTCTTTGAAAGGATACCGACTGAGTAAGGGTAGAAGTTTTTTTAGTGTGTTAAAGCATCATGATCAACACAGGCTTGGAGGGACCAAGGGTCTATTCCCGTGCTATACTTTTGTTCTTTGACCAGTTGTTGATAATAGCTATTCAGCCTAGCCACCCTGTAATTCTTTTCAGATTACTAAGAGTATTGCTGTTCATTAAAGTAACTCGTACTTCTGCACACTAATTAACTTTCACATTTCAGCAAACACCTTAATTTAAGCAAGGTTAACTGGGAAGCTTATAACAGCATTGTTGTATAGATTTCCATACATGCATTTACTTAGCTATGGTTCCTTTTCAGCTGGGTACAGGCATTCTATTTTACTAACAATCATTTTGATGCTTTGTTTCTGAGTATCAGAACCTTTAGCAGTTTCTAGTGAAACAGAACTTACAACACTCATCTGTTGCTTTACTTATGTCAAACTTACTAAACGTGTTGCTAATTTCTAACAAGTGAAACGTGAAATTTAATTAGTGTGCAGAAGTACGAGTTACCTTAATGAATAGCCATATTCTTCAGTAATCTGATAAAAATTATAGAGTAGCTGGGCTGTATAGTTACTATCAATAGCTTGTCAACAGATCTTATGGATAGTTTTGGACATAAATAACTGATAATAGATAGATGTAAACATTGAAACTTCTGAAAGTTTGATTGTAAGTTTGGAGATGGGATTCTGGGATGGCAGGATTGTTGAATGTGGAGAGATTGGGTTGACTGGGCTTGCTTTCAATAGAATTTAGATGAATTAGAGGGGATCTAATTGAAACATATAAAATTCTCAGAGGGCTGGAAAGACTGGGTGCAGGGATGTTATTTCCTCTGGTTAGGAGGGAGGGGGGGCGTCTAGAACAAGGGGGTCACAGTTTTAATGTAGGAAACCCAGCGGCCAAACTGTATACCATAAGTTCCCATTAACAGCAATGTAATAATGATGGAATAGTCCATTTTGTAATGTTGATTGGCAGAGCTAAATATTGGCCAGATCGACAGCGATAACTCCCCTGCTTTTCTACACAACAGTGCCATAGCATCTCTGCAACCCACATCAGAGAATGTCTCCCATGAAAGCAGGTCCCTCTAGCAGTGCAGCATTCCTTCAGTACTGTACTTAAATGGCAGTGTAAACTTTTGTGCTTGAGTCTCTGGAGCGCAGCTAGAATCCAAAGCCTCCAGACTCAGCAGCGATGTTACAACCAACTGAGCCAATGGCTGGCACAATGAATAAAAAGTAGATTCAGACAAAATAGTGGCTTCTGAAAGAAACAGGGAAGGAATACCAAAAATGTAGTTTTAGGCAATATATTGCACTAGTGCTAAACGTTCACTAACTGGGAGAGTGAAGGAGGAGGGTGATGTGATGTTATGAAGAATTATGTGCAATAAAATTATGAAGAACACATGCACACTTCCATTGCATGTGGCATGCAGGTGGGAAATCTTTATCCCTCCCCCTCCTCCAGTACTTAATAATTGATTTTTCTCACAGTATAATCATTAGCTGATGGAGAGTCAGAAACAATGACATATGACACAGATCAGTTCTTTCTGTACAATGCGACAGATTGCGAGAGAAAACCCACATCCGAGTTACCACTGAAGTTCATACTGGAGTTTCACTTATATCTTGATTGAATTATCAGATTTGGGAAAGGACAGGCTGGATATTCAATTGTAAATGTAATACCAGAGTATCTATTGGCAGCTTGAAGCATTATCAGCATCTGCAGAGATCACAGGATAGTTACAAATGAGGAAGGCAATTTGGTCCATCCAAATTCATCCAGCTAGAAAGATCCAAGAATCTCTCCGTTGTAAAAGCTAATTGTTTTGTAAATGGTTCCAGAGGTTTTGCTTTCACTATCCCATCTGGAAAACTGTGCCATATGTTCAGCACACTCTGTGTGAAGAAGAATTTCCAGATAAAAGGACTACAATGAGCATTTACTATTTGTAACTTTTATGTCTCTTTATCTTACTCCTATGATGTAGTTTAAAAAACATTTCAGATTTATCTTTTCCGTTCTCTTGGCAGACTTATATACTTGTATTAGATTTACTCCCAGAGACATCTGAGGACAATTTTCAGATGCTAGATATCTGTCTCCTGGCTGAAGTATGAATGATTGAAATTTTAAAGTCAGTGAGCATAGAGCGTCTGTCCCCATTGATAGCCAATTGAAACCCATCTTATTCTTCTTACAGATGGGTGAGCTAGTATGTGCAATCCTTTACGCTTACATACCCCCATAGGAATTGCTAGACATGAAAAGATCTAGGACTGTCTAGTTTGCCTTCTATCATCCTGATATTTCAATTATGCCATAATAACAGAGTTGTTAATGAATCATGGTTATCCATACTTATCAATTGATATGTAACAGGTCCAGACATGATGTGAGGAAACACCCAGTTTTGGTAACTATAGCCCACAGCTTGCCACTGCCAAGCATACGGTTTCATATGACTGTGCATCTATTTGCCTGATGAAGAGTCACCCAGGCTTAAAATGCTAGCTCTATTCTCTTTCCACAGAAACTGTCAGATCTACTGAGAATTTCTAGCATTTTCTGATTCTATTCTGTATGTCATGACTCTGGAGAAGGACTAGTGGAAAAAGACAGAAAGGCGAGAATGACAATGTCTTGGCAGCCCACCAAAGGAAGAAAGGCAATCAATTAATCCAATGAACTAATCCATTAACATCTGTTTCACGCCCCCCAAGGCACTCTACCAGTGTCAAAATAGCTCCCTGATGTGGGAAAACCATCAGAAAGTCCAGAGGTTTCTTGGAGAAAACACACACAGACATAGAGACAGTAGGTAGACTCCGCACAGAAAGCGACCACAGACGGTGGTAACTATTTACGGGTCCTTGGTGCTGTGAAAAAAAAATGCTAACCACTGTGGCATCATGCTTCCTTCATCTATACACTTGATCACCACTTTGAAAAATTTAATCAGGTTAGTGAGATATGACTTCCCTTTAACAAAACCATGACTGACTGATTTTGATTAATCCCTGCCTCTCCAAATACAGATTAATTCTGTTTTTCAGAATTGTTTCCAATAATTTCCCATACCATTGAAGTTAGACTGACTGGCCCATAGTTTCCTGGTTTATCTCTTCCTCCTGTTTTGAATAATGGTACCACATTGGCTGTCCTCCAGTCCTTTGGCAACTCTCCTGTGATCAGAGTGAAATTGAAAATTATTGCAAGTGCCCTTGCTAATTCCTCCTTTGCCTCAATCAACAGCTCAGAATGCATTTCATCTGCCCCCAGAGATCTGTCTACTTTTAAGCCTGCCAGACCACTCAGAACCTCCTCTCTGTCTATGTTAATTTCTTTAATTGTATCACAGTCTTTCTCCCTGATTCCTATATCCACATTGTCTTTCTCACTAATGAATACTGACACAAGGTATTTATTTTGAACCCTACATACATCCTCAGGCTCCACACACAAATTACCACTGTGGTCTTTAATAGGCCCTATCAGGAGATACTATTATCTTTGATGGTTTAGTGCCTTTGCTGGCCAAAGTTTAGAAATGTACATTACAATAATGACCAGCAAAATAATCTCCATTCAGGTCAAGGTAAGAAGACACACCTGCCCCTTCAGTAAAGTCCTGGTGCATCTGTTACTGCACCACCTCATCTTGGAAGAGAGAGTGAAAAAGAGAGAGAGAAACATGTGTTGGTGAGTGTGGTGCAATGTGTTGGAGCGATGTGCTGTTATGATTGAAAAGCTGCCAGTATGTGTAAACTGTGAGGAGCGGTTGTGAATCTTGCGACAATTAAATCAGTCTGTGTGTGAGGATGTGGTGTAACATGATCATTGAGTATGAAGCCTGATCAATTGAGATTGTTACTAGGTGAGTGATAGTGGTGTGGTGAAGTAAGCCTAATGGTGCGATTGGTAGGATGTGCCATTTGAAGATGCATTGACTGAGCTTAACCCTTTGTTGGAAGACATGGAACTTCATAGGACACTGCATCAACATCTTTAAGGATTGGCTTCTGGCATTAAGCTCCATGATTACCTGCTCCCTCTGCCTTCTGAATGTGAGTGGGGAGGCTTTTCTGGTCCCTGTAATACAGGACATTACCCCTAATTTACACCTCCTTCACTAAAACCTCCAGTACAGGGTTGAGAAATCTTAGAAGCTGCTCTCTGCTGCATTGTTCCATTTTTCTGTCTTTCCCAGGTCAGAGGCGTTCCTTGCCCGAATGCTGGCACCTGCTGCAGACACAAAACACCTCCCCATCAAGAGGTGCAACAACTGGAGTTTAAACCGTGCAGACTAGCTTTAAACAGAGCTAGCCATTCACAATATTGGCTCCTCCTGATTAGGCATTCAGCCAATCTACAGCTCAGTTACTACTGCCTAGAGGCTGAAATCATTTCAAACAGCAGGCAGTACAAAGTTCAAGTGTTGCCTGCATTGCAGTCAGCGGATGCAGGTTAATT
Organism: Sphyrna mokarran; assembly: GCA_024679065.1. Lineage (NCBI taxonomy): Eukaryota > Metazoa > Chordata > Chondrichthyes > Carcharhiniformes > Carcharhinidae > Sphyrna > Sphyrna mokarran. Next base: position 33,810,281 of record JAGIQG010000003.1, on the reverse strand, counting down.
GTATATAGTGATCCCTGCGCCATGTTTCAGGGACTATCAAGTTTACCTCTTCTCATCTTTCTAACTCATTTTGTCATTTCTGGATTGGCTCCTTGATTTCATTGTACTTCCTATTTTAGTATCATTTGCATACTTGATCATTTCAGTTCTGAATTTAAGTTATTTAATCTGGAACTGTTATACTTTGGGTGCATCCCTGTACACAAAACACAACAGGGGTGAAATTTAACTTTGACTGGGTTGTAAAATGGGTGGTAGCAAATCAATCAATGGAAAGGAAATTTGGACAGGTTGTCGAGTAATCGATTCGTGACTGCCCTCTTTTCACCTCAATGCATTTTTATTAAACCAAGCAGACTGTGTCAAAGAAGCCTTTCTAATGTGTTTTCTCAGAAACACTTCAGAACTGTTTTGTTTTATTATTGGTTATGTTAAGCAATACCTTGTTATCAGACAGGTGTATGTTTACCAGAATATACGAAATATTACTCTGGTACGCTTTACTATTGTTTTTGTAAGAACTGTTTTACATATATGTAGAATCAGAAATTCAAGAGTGAGGATAATATTTTGCCAAAACATTAGCAAAGGCTTTGGCTGTTTGGACTTATTGGAAGGATAAGTAAACTGGAGTAGTGGCTCTCACCCATGTTATTTGATCTGATCTCAAACAAATTAATCAAACTCAAACTTTTGGCCCAACCAGATTGATTATTTTATCCCGTTGCCTATCCTGATAGCAATGGAAAAATGTGGCTCAGTGTCTGTAACAGATTAAACTGGCAGCAATTTGTAACCTCCCTTTCCATAAGCACTCGCCAAAGGCCCAGGTCTTCCTATCCCATCACCAGTCACAAAAAGGTTGGCTTAATATTACTGAGAAACACAATACTAACAATATAATGAGTTTCAAACCATCACCTCTTATTATCAAACAATCAGATTTATTGCCAAGTTAACCTGTTTCAGGATAAATGTTGCTTTCCTATGTTTCCATATTTTCAAACAACAAAGAAAAATGTAGCACATGAACAGGCCCTTCAATCCACCAAGTCTATGCCGACACACATGTCTCTGTAATCTAATATTTTCTTGACTCTACATGGTCCACATCCCTCTATTCCCTGCCTATTTATGTATTTATCCAGATGCCTCGAGAGTATTGTTGTGGAACCTGCATGCCTAGATCCCTCTGCATGCTAATATTTCTAAGGACTTTACCATTTATTGTATACTTTCCCTCTGCAGTAGATCTTTCAAATTGCATCACCTCACATTTGTCTGGGTTAAATTACATCGGCAGTCTTTCAGCCCAGGTATCTAGCTGATTATATCTTGCTATATCCTCTGACAACTCTCCTCACTATCCCCAGTTTTTGCATCACCTGCAAATTTACTAATCAGACCATTTATATTTTCCTCCAAATCATTTATATATATTACAAACAACAGAGGCCCCAGGGCTGATCTTGTGAAACACCACTTGTCACAGACCTCCAGCTAGAAAAGTACCCTTCCATCGCTAATCTTTGCTTTCTATCTCCAGGCCAGTTTTGTGTCTATCTCACCAGCTTATCTGGTATCCTATATGACTTCACCATCTGTATCAACTTGCCATGAGGAACCTTATCGAAGGCTTTAATAAAGTCCATGTACACAACATCCACTGTCCTGATGTGGTCAATTTTTCTTGTCACTTCCTCAAAGAACTCAATTAAGTTTGTGAGATACAATCTCCCCTTCACAAAACCATGCTGCCTACCGCGAATAAGCCTATTCTCTTCCAGATCTGAGTACGTCCTGTCCCTAAGAATCTTCTTCAGTAATTTCCCCACCACTGATGGAAGGTTCACAGGTCTGCAATTTCAGGGATTGTCTCTACTGCTCTTCTTAAATAGACAAGCAACATTGCTACTCTCTAATCCTCTGGTACTTTGCCCATGGCTAAAGAAGATATCAAGATTTTGGCCAAACCCTCACCAATTTCTTCCCTTGTTTCTCTCATTATTCTGGATAGACTCTATCTGGTCCTGGAGACTTGCCTACCTTAATGTTTTTTAAAACCACTAATGCCTCCTCTCTTTTTATCTCAACGTGTCTTTAATGCCAACATCCTCCTTCTTACACTCACCACCCAACACGTCCTTCTCCTTTGTGAGAATAAACAGTAAACAACCTAACCTTCTGCTGGCTCCCAACTTGGTTTCACCAGTCATTCTGAGGAGGAGAGAGAAAGATTTGTCCCATTTGAGTACTTGTACTCTGTCTAGTCATTTTACATTTTCCTGTGCTGGACCCTGATACAAGGAAGAAATATTTCTGTATTTTGAATCTCCACTGCCATCTACTGGAAGAGAAATGTATTAGTGTTTGAATTTGTTTCATGTTTGTGAAGGGAATGCTCCTGTAATTTTAAACACATCAGTTGTGGCGATGAGAAATCTCTGCATTAAAACTGAAACCCATGTAATTTCTATGTTAACCAGTCAGTACATTTAATCTTGCAATGCCGGAATTTTTTTCACTTTAGCTTAAAACCTCCTCCTTCACAGTAAAAAGCTTCAAAAAACATTCAATTCAGAAAAAGCTGAATGAATTTTATTTTCTATTTCAATGCGTTCAAACTCTTTTCTCATGAAAACAAATTCCAAATGTCATCTTTTCATTCAGAGAGGAGAAATCTGTGAATTCTTACATGCTTATAATACAGGTGTTAATGTCCATAGAGGGAGCAGATCCTGGTCATAGGGCAGCCTTCTGCCTCAGAGTGCCAGGGACCAAGGTTCGATTCCCGGCTTGGGCCACTGTCTGTGTGGAGTCTGCACATTCTCCCTATGTCTGTGTGGGTTTCCTTCCACAGTCTAAAGATGTGCAGGTTAGATGTATTGGCCAAGCTAAATTGCCCCTTAGTGTCAGGGGGACTAACTAGGGTAAAAGAATAGGCAAGTGTGGGATTGTGGTTGGTAGAGACTCAAAGGACTGAATGGCTTCCTTCTACACTGTAGAAATCTAGGATTCTATAAATTATCCCTTAGTGTCAGGGGAATTAGCAGGCTAAATACGGGGATAGGTCCTGGATGGGATTTTTATTCATGCAGAATGGGCTAAATGGCGTTCTGTTGTACTGTAGGGATTCTATAACACTGGAGAATTGAAGGCAGACTCTGTGGAGCAGCTTACTTCAAACACTCCAGAACAACATCACATGTACTGTAACATCATCTTATTGGCAACAGGTCAAGATTATAATTTTTTACAATGTGTTTTCCATGTGTTTATCCAATCTTTGTAATGCTGACTGAGAACAGCAACATGTTCTTGTACCACCAAGGTTTCTTGTGTAGTAATGGTGAGGTGTGCTCACCATGGTGACCGCAAATGTCTAATATGTTTTAATGTTACAAAATGAAATGCGTGTTTTCTCTGACAGCTTAATATTAACTGCATTCTTCAAAAAAGCCTAAGGATTGGCAGCACTCACATTCTCACTTCAATGTGAATGCAATAAATACAATTAACAGTGGTCCAAACACAGACTAACAGAATGTAACTACATGAAAGCTTTCAATCCTTTAAGAATGCAGTGAATGACTAAGATCTGTGACCTGCATCTTGGGTCCAAGAATAACGGAATATTCAATTTAATCAGTGATGTTGCATACGGCAATTTTTTAAAATCACTTTTTTGTTGACCTATTATGTGGTACACTTTGTAGGAGAGGGAATCGGCTAAAAGCTATTTGTCATATAATAAGTGTGGCAGAGATCAATTTACTGTGGAGCAGCACTGACAGAAATCATGGGGGAAATCCAAAACCCATTCATCTACATCCCTCAGCTTAAAACCTACATTTTTAGGAATCGTGTAAAATTTAACAAGTTTTAAAATAGGTGCAGATCTTTTAAAAATGGATTTTGCCCTGCCCTGTGTAAATTGTGAAAGAGCAACTGCCCTGTGAATTTTCATCTGCTGAAAACTACATTGAGACCACTCCAACTTATTCCACTAAGCGCTCTTAGCAGCTGTCAGGAAGAGAAATGGGACTTTTATTCCATTTGTCTGGCCTGGATTCAAACACAGGTCCTCAAGGTGAAAGGACAGTATTCTTACCCACCACATCACATTCAGCTCATTTTAAAAAAAAATCAATGTAGGCTTTTGTAAAGTGAAACAAAAGCGAATCAAAGCACTCCTCCTGGTTTAAAATAAACAACTCGAGTGTAGCAAATGTTGAATATGTAAATAATTTGTTAGACTCTGTTTTGCAGGCGCCATTCCTTCCCAAATAAAGTACATTGGAACTGACAAATATGGTGCAAGGCAGTAAGTCTGGACAGCATAATTATAAGTTTCTTTTTAACCACACTTGATCGCTCAAAAATAAATGCAGGTGGTAAATGAAGCTCTGGAAAACCTAAACACTGACTAAACTTATAATCGAATTTCTACTTTCAGGTTGATCATTTCTTATGAAGTAGAAGGGGAAATAATTGAGGAATGGCTGGGATATTTGGGTGTAATCTTGAATTGGTGATTATTATTCTGATTTGATAGCTGCTTTGTAAGGTTCCTCATTACGCCAGAAGTCGAAGGCGTCAGTTCTGCAATTCAATAGCACAGGAGGGGAGCCGAGAGAAGACTGCGCAGTAGCTGCTGGAACAATATCAAATTGAACATTTACGGGGGTTATTCAGAAAACTGAAAGCACATCGATCTTCCAGAATGGTTTGTTTGCATTTAGAAGAAACATGAAAACAACCACTTTCTCACATATATAAGGCATTTGGGATCCAACAGTCGTCCTCGACAGCTGCAGAGGTTGTTGGCATTTGCAGTAAAAAATACAGCATTGCACAAATATTGTGAATTTTTACACCTGACTGATTATGGTTATTGCAATCATTTCTAAGGCAAAGAAATTGCCGTTTCTTGGACTCCAAAGAGAAGTGATTGCGAGGGCAGAACTGTAAAGCTGCATACGTTTAACAAAATAGAATTCAGGAACCTGACATGTCCCAGTCGAATAAAAAAAGAATAATTACAGATGATGGAAATGTGAAATAAAAGCAGGAAGTGCTAAAATACATAACCAGTCAAGGGCAAAGACAATTTTTATGTTATAATTCTGATGTTATGGGTGTGCCCTTTTCATCACAACCAATAAATACATGGGTGTGTTAGTAAAGGCTGGAAAAAAAGAGATTTAAAAAATATTAAAGAGGGAGGGAATCAGCGGATACAACAATCACAGAAATGGGTTGAGGTATCAGGATGAAACAGCATGCTTTCACCACAAGAACATTAGAAGTTTCCACTGCACTCCCCCAGATCACAGAGACACCTGATGACATGGCCTTGCAGACAATTCTGTGGACTGTTAAACTCAGTGGGAGGTATCTGGATCAGACAAATTTCTGCCTACTGAAATCTCAGCCTACAGCACTTAAATGAGAGCAGCACAGTGGCACTGTGGTTAGCACTGCTGCCTCACAGTGCCAGGGCCCTGGGTTTGATTCTCAGCTTGAATCTGTGCAGAGTCTGCATTATGTCTGTGTAGACTTCCTCCCACAGTCTGGAAAATGTGCTGCTTAGGTGCATTGGCCATGCTAAATTTTTCTCTCAGTGTATCCAAACAGGTGCCGGCCTGTGGCAACTAGTGGATTGTCACAGTAACTTTATTGTAGTGTTAATGTAAGACTACTTGTGACACTAATAAAAAAAATTAAATGAGCCATAGAGTTAAAATATCCTGGACATGTGTTTTATTGGGTACGTGAGTTTCGAACTAGCTTTTGTTCCAATATGGAGTCAGGTATTTTCTTCCAAACCTCAGTCATTCTGGATTTGAAATGGTAACTCTCTTTCTCTCCCCATTGATGCTGCTGAGTTTTTCCAGCACTTTCTGTTTTTATTTCAGATTTCCAGCGTTCACAATGTTTCATTTTTATTAAAGCATTTTATTTGTTGCTTTCTTATTCTCACAATCATTGCAAAACAAAGAAATTTGTGCATCCCAATTATAGATAAAATGTATCAAAGGGCACCAATTCGTAGATTAGCTGCGATTAGAAATAGAATTTGGACCAGGATGACATGTATGTACAGTTATTGGTAAGACTCCATGGCTAGGGGATGGCCTGGTGGTGTTATCATTAAACTATTAACACAGAAATTCAGCTAATGTTCTGGGGACCTGGGTTCAAATCCCGCCACAGCTGATGGTGGAATTTGAATTCAATGAAAACCTGGAATTAAGAATCTATTGATGACCATGAAACCATTATTGATTGTCAGGGAGATCCTATCTGGTTCACTGATATCTTATAGGGAAGGAAATCTGCCATCCTTACCTCATCTGACCTACATGTGATTCTGGAGCCACAACAATGTGGTTGACTCTCAACTGCACTTTGGGAACTAGGGATGAGCAATAAATGCTGGTCAGCCAGTGATCTCCATGTGCCACAAATGAATACAAAAACAAAGAAGTGTTGGAAGGAATTTTCCAATTTATATCCAGCGGACACTAATGTTGATGAAAGTTAGTCATGGTTTCAGTGCTGCCATTTTCAAGTTTTAGTTATCTTTATTCATTCTTGGAATGTGAATATTTTAGGTAAGGTCAACGTTTTTTAACAAGCCCAAGTTGACTTAAGGGGGTCAATGGTGAGCCAGTCTTCTTTAACTGCTGCAGTTCAAATGGTGGGGTACACCCACAACTATGAGGAAAAGATTTATGATCCATTCACCTTGGATGGCTTGGACAGGACTTTGCAGGTAATGGTATTCCCATGTGTCTGCTGCCCTTGTCTTTTTAGCCGGTAAAGATCAAAGGATTCTTACTAACTGCTGCATTGTAAATGCAGTTGCCATTGTGCATTGGAGATGGGGAGAAGGATGATAAAAGTGGCAAAAAAGATGCTAATTAAGCAGGGTTGCTTTGGCATACAATGTATGCCCCTGTGGACTAAGGGATAAGAACAACAAGATTGGCTTGATAACTTGAACAGCGGGAGCTCTTTATTTAAGGTGTGCACTCATTCACAGTCAGGTCTAAAACTGTCCAACAAGATCCTGCAGTGGGAGGAGTTAATTATCCAGGGATCACCTGACCCATGTTGTTAAAGGGGCAGTCTGCACCCCAAACCTTAACTATATATATATTTTAATCACAGTTAACTCACCGCAAAATTAACATATTTTGTGCTGTTTTATACCCATAATATGGGAGCAATGTCTACCAATTTCTACCAGACTAAAAGAAGTGTCAGCTTTAGGAGCTAGCTAAAGTGTGTACATGTTCATGCAGAATCTGAGTTAAAATAAACTATGACTGAAATTTTTATGTTGAATGATCTGCAAACATAAAATGTACAATATTTCTTTTCAAGATAGGAATGGCAATAGCCTGTGCCGTAGAATTTTGTATCCTATGTATCATGTTAAAAAAGTATCAATTTCTGCTACAATATCAATCTGATTTAGCTTCCTTCCAGGAATTCGACTTGTGTTTTCATGCTGATATGTTTAAAGTTTAGCAGGGAATCATGGAGGAGATATTTTTACATGGCACTGTAAAAATGCAGATGGCAGTTGTTTTGAAGGTTAAAATTAAAGGACATATTGCACGTTTGAAAAGTAGAGTAAAATGTATTGTAATATGTCCAGATGGCCGAAACCCATCACTATGGCCAGGTCTTGACCTCAACTCCCAAATGGCCAACGTTCTGGGGAGGACAAAGAAAATGCTTCAAAGGCACTCTGAAGCTTGCCTCAAAGGGCAACTATATTGCCATTAATGACTGGAAGAGCTTGCTAACAGTCATTTAAAGTGGTGACAAATTGTCCATCAGCTGTCCAACTTTCATATCCAGAGTGTTAATAATGAGGCAGAGCAATGACAGGGAAGGCAAGAAAAGGAAGCAATTCCTGTGCTCCTGTTCCACTAACTTATCTGATATCTTGCAAATATGCTGATCAAGAATCAGATTGTTCAATGATCTTCACTCCAGGACATCACTGCAACAGTTCTTCAGGGTAGTGTGACAGATCAAACTATCTTAGCTTCTTCATCAATTACGTTCCTTCTAAATAAAGAAGGGAATGTTCAGAAGTGGGATGTTCACTGATGACTGCACAATGTTCATTTCCGACTCCTCAGATACTGATAAAGTTCCTGTCTAAATGCAACAAGACCTAAACCTTATCCAGGCTAGGGATGAAAAATTGGAAGTAATATTTGCACCACACAAGTGCTGGACAATGACTAACACCAACATGAGAAGATCTAACCATCAATGTTAGAACAATGTGTTCTGATGAGGAGAAGTGTCATGCCCCCGGGAAGAAAATTTAAAATTCTGGAGTATTAAAATGGTGAGCAACAGTAATATTTCATTCACTGACATCTCAAAATTTGACAAGTGACAATGTTCCCCAACTATAGTGCCTTATGTCACCTGTGCCCACGCTGTGCCCGTACAATTTTTGAGCCTTATGTAATCTCCTACTATATCTAGGTGTATCCACAGGGTGCACGTCTGAGGTGGAGTCGGCTTGCTGTGTCCATCCCTGTTGCCTGAAATGTCCTTGGTGAGTGTCTTCTGGAAAGTGGAGATCTCAAGAGCCCCAGCCTACTTTCGGGTGGCACAGGTGTTGTAATGTCACTCTGCCGTCTGTGCTTGAGGTGCACAGTCATAAAGAAGGGATTCAGATTGGCTAGACACTCCCAAGATCTCCACATCTCCAGTTGCTTGTGGGCCCGTGGCTTATTCATGGGAAAGAGAGAGACAGTTGGAATAAGAGCCAGAATCCCTGCTAACATCTGGCGCTTCCTCACTGGTCCCCACCAGTGTGTGTAGGTGAAGGTCTCAACCATGGTCCTTAGGGACTGAGCCATACCTCGGACATCTCCTGCCATGGATTTGCCCTCTAGCTCCACCCTTGTAGTATTGGCCTGAGTGACATGCATTGCTGGCACTACCTCCTGTGACGGAAGGCTTTGTGACTCCTCTGTTCAGCCTTACAGTCACAGGAGCGTCTCTAACACCTCGCCTCCCGGTATTCACCGCTCCGCCTCTGCAGCTGAGGGATGAACATGTCCAGAGGCACAGTGCCTGCCTGGAGCACAGCTCTGTGCTGGGACCAGCAGGCTTCTGACCGTCCGATCTCTGTTCTTCCTCCAGCTGATGTGCATCAGAAGCAGTGTAATGCTCATCAGATGGTGATCCAGAGCCTGTCTGCCATAATCGCCCACTGAGGTGTTTGTCTCTGAGCTGGTGGATGGTGCAGAAGACAGCTGTCACACCTCCTCTATATTCTCCTCCAACATCTCTTCAGAGATTGTAACAAGCATTAGTGGTGTGACCCTGCTTGTGGACAGGCCAGGCTGATCCTGTAAGGCAAGAAAAATGGTATTAGTGCATGGCCACTGGGAGTACACAGAAATCACTTGAGATTGGTCATCTGGATGAAGATGCAGTGGCTCCTTACTTCGTTCTCAGCACAGGCCCACTCCTGCCTCTCCCTTTGTGAACTGCAAGGCTTTCTCCACGAATGGAGTCAGGATCTTTAACTCCGGCATTCCACTGCCTGTGTTTGCTTGCTCCAGGTGCTTGTGAGTAAGCTTATACTGCAGGGAAGGAAATGAGGATGATGTTATCTGGCCACCAGGTGGGTCAGAGGTCAATGAAATCTGGCATGTGTGGGCACTTTGTCAATGAGCAAAGCATGTCTCTTTAATGAAGGTTTTAACAACAATATGAGAGTGGAAATGGGAAGCTTCTCACCAAATTAATTGACCTTATTGACTGCTGAATTGGGGAGGGGATGTCCACTCTGCAGCCACTGTGAAGCAATGAGTGACAAACCAAAATAGCGGGATTTTCGCATTAATCTGTTCTTGGGCCAAATCCCAAAGTTGTGGTCAGATTCAGATGGATAATAATGGCAAACACTGACAGATTGTCATCAAAGGCCCTTCAAATTCTTACTATTTTCTCTCAATTTTATTTTTCCGATGAAAATACGTTAATATGTTTCAAGATTCCGAGCAACATAACTATCCTTGCCACAGGCTCTGGCTCTGTTTAATCGATGAACATGCTTTTAAAATAAAAATGCCACTCAGTATAAGTTGGCCTATTTTGTAGTTTTTCACTGGATTAGTATTAAACTACACTGCTTAATATTGCTCTGGCACAGTGGTTACGATATAGGTTCAACAGACGGCACGGTGCCACAGTGGTTAACACTGCTGCCTCACAGCATGAAAGACCCAGGTTCAATTCCTAGCTTGGGTCACTGTCTGTGTGGAGTCTGCACGTTCTGCTCTGCTGCTCTAATTGCCTCCGCCAGTCCTAAAGACATGTTGGTTAGGTATATTAGACATGCTAAATTCTCCCTGAACAGGTGCCGGAGTGTGGTGACTAGGGGATTTTCACAGTAACTTCATTGCAATGTTAATGTAAGCCAACTGATGACACTAATAAATAAACCAAGTCAATGCATTTTAAAATCAGAAGAGATGTTGAATAAGATGTTGACTCACTACCATCCATTTTACTCAACACTGCAAGGTCGACATCTACCCAATAACTTTATTTTCATACAGTGATTGTAGTCAGTAGCTTATCTGAGCCAGGGATCCAAGGGAGGTTTCAAGGCATTCAGTTCAAATATATATTTGATTGGTTGCTCTTTTGGAGCTTAATCAACAGCCATTTAAACTGGCATAGCCCCAGTTGTTTTTAGGAAAGTATTTCTTGGCAAGCCTGGCTTAATTTGCAGAGTTCAACTGAAGCCTTTGGAGAAATACGGTCAGTTCAGAAAACTCCCATGGATAAGTGGGGGGGATAAGAAAATCCAGCACATAAGAATATTATTTCCATTTTAGTTGAGCACAGCAGGTTCAAGTATTTATCAGTTCAGCCAAAAATCTACAGTCAGGCATTTCCACTGTTCACTTATTGGCACTTTACAATGAAATGTTTGTCCCACTGTCTTCCAAAGTCAAGGAAGGGCATGTGACAGAATTAGCAAACTGGGATAAAGTGAAGATTAATCTTGGTGCAATTCCTTGGCGATATAAACTTGCGAGATATGATAAGAGTGAACGGTTTTGTGATTTGAGGAGCATTCAACTTTAAAGAGACAGATCTTAAATTACAGACCTCGAAGGAATGTAATATATCAGACCCGTGGCTCGTAATCAGTCAGCAAGTGGTAATGAATCATAGAATCATACGATCCCTACAGTGCAGAAGGAGGCCATTCGACCCATCGAATCTACACCAACAACAATCCTCACCCAACTCCTACCCCTTAACCCCACCTATTTACCTGGCTAATCCCCTGACACTTAGAGGCAATTCAGCACGGCCAATCCACTCAATCATTGGAGTGTGGGGGGAAACCAGAGCACCGGAGGAAACCCACGCACACACGGGGTGAATATGCAAACTCCACATTGTCACCCGAGGCTGGAATTTGAACCCAGCTGCCTGATGCTGTTAGGCAGCAGTGCTAAGCACTGTGCCAACATGCCATCCAAGAGGTCAAAAATACTACACTTAGTTTTCACTAACTTTATGTGTATGTATTCTAACCTGCAAATAAAAAGCCCATATTATTGTTACACCACACAGGATGGCACAGTGTGTGGTAACTCGTTTACCAAGATGGTGCCCAGTATACTTTGTAATAAGTGTGCACTTGTACTCCAGATGCAGTTTTGGAGCCTTAAGAGTACTTACAGAGTGGAATATTACTGATCCCAACCAGGCAACTTTGATGTCAGGACCAGGGAGAAAACAGGACAGAAGAGCATCAAGTCAGCAGAGCAATGACCTTTCTCCTTTCTTGAGGTGAGGTGGAAATGACAGGAGTTACCTGCCTTGCAATGGCCAATAGTCAATTTGAATGAATAAGTGCCCGCTTGAGAGCAGATTATTGATGCCTCTTTTATATGGGCCACAGGGATCAGTGGGTTATAGCTGTGGCTGCTACTCCCTCCACAGGAATGGCCAGAGAGATGTGGCCATTGCTTATTTTAGAGAGTGCCTTAAGATGGTGTTACTAAGAACAAAGAACAAAGAACAACACAGCATGGGAAACAGGCCCTTCGGCCCAACGAGCCCGCGCCACCGTCCTAACGTCGTAATGACATATAGAGACCAATATAGGGACAATTTGTTACCCAATCAGCCTAAGAGCACATTTTTGGGATGTGGGAGGAAACCGGAGCACCGGAGAAAACCCACGCAACCATGGGGAGAACGCGCAAACTCCCGCAGACACAGGCCCAAATCCATGTGTCTGCACAGCAACAGCGATAGTCTCTGAGCTGTCATGTTGCCCATCTGATGGTCCAGTTTAAGCATACACTAACGACATGAAGCACTAGGCCACTCCTGAAGTAACATCCAAGAGCAGCCCTTGCACGACCTGCCGAATGCATGCACCTTGTTGGTCAACAAGGTGGACCAAATAGCCTGTGGAAACAAATAAAGTATTTAAACAGTCCTCCTATATCCCTCTATCTGCAGACCGCTCATGTGGCTGTCCAAGAGACCCTTAAACAACCCTAGCGTGCCTGCTCCCACCACCCCACTCGGTAGCGCATTCCACACCCCCACTACCCTTTGTGTGAAAAAATGCCCTCTAATATTCGTCTTATACATAGCCCCCCTCACCCTAAGGCCGTGACCCCTCGTTCTATTCGATTCTAATGGTGGAAAAAGCTTACCACCATTTACTCTATCTATACCCCTCATAATCTTATACACCTAGCAGTCCCACTACTAAACAGCATCTACCTCATCCGATGGGGTGAGCATCATTCCCTGGCTGCCAGCCTTTTATTTGGACCTGCACACCAGGAGCACGCTCACCGTCAATAACTTGATGACAGTCATATAGGTGGCCAATCAGAGGGCTGCCACCCACGAGATTGCATCAATAGACACACTATCAGTAAAAGTAGGATGCTGACCTGGAAATGGTCCTGACCAGCCACTGATTTTAAAGTCAGTAAGATTCTGCCCACAGTGATCACAAAATATGCACTACCAAGATCTGCTTCATCTCCAATAGTTCCGTGATAATCCAAGCAGAAATATAAAAAATGGGCAAAGCTGTGTAGGATAGGTGGATTGGCCATGCTAAATTGCCTCTTAATGTCCTAAGGTAAGTAGGTTAGGCGAATCAGTAGGGTAAATATGTGGGGTTACAGGGATAGGACCTGGGTAAGATTGTAATAAACCGCCACAGGCAGAAGTCCCTCCACCAAAATCCCTTTATTTACAATTCCAACAGCAGTACACAGGGTGCTCACAGTCAGCAGTCTACCTTCAGGAGAGCCAGAGGAACCGACACTCTCAGTTAAATACAAAGAAAAATTTCCCTGATTGGCCCATCAATTGACTCCTTAATCAAGGAGTTCATATTCCAGCAGGCCAACCTCTATGGCCTGATTGAAGTCATTACAAAGATGAAAAGTGAGTTGGTGCAGATTTGATGGGCCAAATGGCCTCCAGCACTGTGAGGATTCTATGATATTTATAGTCCTAATGACCAACATGGGAGTGAATTGGAAGAATGACATTAATCTGATAAAACAGATATTTGCCCCAAAACTGAAAAGCCTTGTTTCTTGATCAAGGAGATGCACATTCCAATAAAACAGGAAACATGAAAGTATGCCCACATAGATTTTGTTATTTTCACTCCCCCCTTCAAACTGTGTGATGGCAGTTTCCTCTCAGGAGGTAAAATATATTTAGAATAAAGTCACGCTGCCCCTGCTTTTGGGTTCCACAGGACTTCTGTTCCATTCATCATTATCGCTGCTTTTGAGATGACGTCTTCCAGAATATAAACACCACATCATATTGCAGGAAAAATATAAAATGGATCACATTGAAACTTGAGCAGTGCATCTGAAATAATTAAATGCAAATTTGCCAAGCCTCTCTTCATCCTGCCTTGAGGGGGTGGATTATCACTTTGGACTAAAATGTGAGTAATAATAGATTCAATTACAAAACTAGTGCTAATGATACTACCGGAAATAATTGTTGAAGATGCTACAAAGGCGGCATACAATTATGAACTGATGTCTACAGGTCTAATAAGTTAATCCCTTTGCTTTATAGGTTCTGTTCTGTATAAATATTAAGCCTTTATGGCAATGTTTGCAACCTTGACACCAAAACTATACAAGTTGGGTGTAAAAAGAGTATGGTACCAGCCGTGTGCCAGTGCTCAAGGCAGGAATCAGGAGGCCTAAGTAGTTTTCAGGCTTGGGTCTGATTTCAATTGTAATGAGTAATGGACAATCCCAGTTCTGTACATTAGAAAATCAACCACTTTCCGCTCACAGCCTGCAAGCAGTCCAAGTCTGTTGATAGAGAGCTGCCGTGGGAGGGACGATAGTTGTGGGTGGTAGAAACAGCTGGGCCAGAAGACTTCTGTGGAGTCAGCAACTGCACAAGTGCTCCTCCCAGCTCCAAAAAGATCTTAAGAAAACATAAATTGTCCCTTCCAAGCCTGCTGTGATTTCAAGTTCTGCGGGGCAATGCAGCTCAACACCTGCCAGAAGTGAGACTAATTTGTACTTTGTATACACCTCAGCCATTTGTACATTAAAATTGCAGCTGGAATATAGGAACAGGAAGAGGCCACTTAGACACACCAGCCCATTCCACAAACAGCAGAAGATGTCAATTTGCATTTTTAATTCAGTTCCTGTTTCTTCTGGTGAGGCACACTGGCTCAACAGTAAGTCAGGCAAGATCTACAACAGATTTTTCTTTGCTGATTGCTCATTTCTCTGGCAATAGATGGAAAGCAGATGGTTGAAAATCTCACCCACCTCTCATGGACAGTAACAGCATGACAAGCAAATTATAAATGTCACGGGACCTAAAGCTACCTCTAAAATAGCTTATATTAGAAAATTCCAAAATATCACTAAATTGCTGAAAAATATTTTCTAAATGTGTGACAATGTAACAAATACCCAGGTTTATCAAATAAAGTATGTTATGGTGGTGGTGTACTTTTACATATAATGTTAGGTGTGTCAGTTTCAGCAAGAAGATCTCTGTCATTCTGGTGGGTGTGGACTGATAAAGCCAACAATGCTAACTCCACTGAGATAAGGTACCATCCGTGTTAGCGATAAACACGATCTGTGTTAGTGATAGATCCCCGCCATACTCCACCATCCTTGCCATCCCTCCCATATCCCCCAAATATCAGGGCCACCCCCATCCCAAGACTGGGGCAACTACTCCCTTCATATGAGAAGAACATCTCACATCTCCGCCTCCTCCCCCAGTGTGGCTTGTCAGAGGGCCTGCCCCTGGCATAGTCCCCTGACTGCCTCTCTGGCACTGCCAACTAGGTACTCTGCCAGATCGGTGCTGCCAAGATGCCAAGGGGCAGTGCCAGGGTCACTGCTCGGTCATGCCCCCCTTTCCTGCCCCAGGGCTATACTTACCTCTCCATCTCCAGCAGGTTCCGTTCGACAGCTTCCGGTTTTTCAACAGCTGTCATAAACCTGACGTGGGGAATCCCCTACCTGGGAGAAATCATATAAAATCCCTACAGTGCAGAAGGAGGCCATTCATCCCATTGAATCTGCACTGATCACAATCCCAGTCAGGCTCTTTCTCCCTTGTTCCCCCTGGCATCTAAGGGGCAATTTAGCATGGCCAATTCACCTAACCCGCACATCTTTGGATTATGGGATGAAATTGGAGCATCCGGAAGAAACCTACACAGACGTGGGGAGGAAGTGCAAACTCCACGCAATGACCCAAGCCAAGTATTGAACGCGGGTCTCTGACACTGTGAAGCAACAGTGCTAACCAATGTGCCACCATGCCGCCCCCAACAAATGGGGAAATATATGGTGGGGGAAACACTTTGAATATATTTGAATTTATTTAGCTGTATTTAAATAAGGTACTCATCCTCTCTGAATGGGAACCTCAATGCATCACCGGCAAGGGGGCAGGAAAAATCCAAGAATGAGATTTTGCCGATTAGATTCCCATTTCTGGTCTCACAGGACTTTCCATTTTTGCACATTCCAAACTCTGGCCAAGGGATTTTCCAGCCATTCCAGCCTGTGGGATCTTCCAGTCCTGCTGACAGTGAGGATATGAATGATGGGAAGCCAGTTACAGGACTGAGAGATCCCTCCGCCAGCCAATGGTGGGCCACTTCTGCTATGGGGGGTTGTGGAAAATCTCATTTGTTGTAATCTGGACTTATGGATAGTGATTGTACAGGCTTCAATGTTCTTTCTATCACAAGACTGACCCAGGTTGCTCTAAAGCATCTTGCAGCAAGAATTGAAATAACATCTTTCACCATTTATGTATAAGTGTTTCAGGCCATAAAATAACATGTTGTGTTGAAATGTTTAGCCCTGAGAATCTACAATAATTAGAAGCAGCACAGTGACACAGTGGTCAGCACTGCTGCCTCACACCGCTAGAGACCCAGGTTCAATTCTGGCCTTGGATCACCATCTGGAGTTTGCACATTCTCCCGTGTCTGCACGGATTTCCTCTGGATGCTCCGGTTTCCTCCTACAAGTCAAAGATGTGTGAATTAGGTAGATTGGCCATATTAAATTGTCCTTTAGTGTCAGGGGCATTAGCAGGATAAATATGTGGGGTTATAGGAATTGGGTCTGGGTGGGATTGTGGTCAGTGCAGACTCAATGGGCCGAATGGTTGCTAATCTTTTATGGTTTTCTATGATTCTATGAACATACATTTGATTCACTGCAGTATAATTTCACAGTACATATTTTATGACATAACAGATGGTCCTTTCATGCCGCAACCATCGAGTTATAAAAAATAGTCTGTTTATGATCATGTCACATTTGCAAGAATTCTCCACAATCGCTAAAAGTTAAATTGGAAAAATAGAACATTGAGAGCAGGATTTTCCACTCACTGGCATGCTTTGGAGTGGCAATCAGCCATTTGCCGGTGACGTGGTCTTCTGGTCCCATTGTTGTTAACAGATTTTTTTCTGTTATTCAAAATCTCTGCCACTGGAAATCATGTGGTGGCTTTCATCATCAATGGGACCGGAGGATCCTCCTGGCGGGAACAGCTGGAAAATCCCATGTGTATTTTTTGATTGCAGACTTTGTGCAATCTTCAAAAAACGACACATGTCTGGCATTTTTCTCTTGAATGATTGATGTCATTGTTTCTGAAGTATTTCAAAAATCAGTCATCTATTTCATTAACTTTTGGATGTTATGACTGAAAGACAATAGCCAGAATTTTTCCATTTAAATACACTTAAAAGCATTTAAATGAGGTTCCTGCCATTGAGTCACTGGCAAGGGCCAGGGAAGATTGGAAAATGAGATCTTGCCAGCCAGAATCCCATTTACTGATTCTCGCAAGATTTTGTATGCACATTGCCACTTGCGCTCACAACGAACACAAGCACAAAATCACCCCCCGCGTATCATGAGTTTCATTACTTGAGATCTAAAACTATTTTCTGCAAGAAATGAAATCCCAAAAAAGTTGTTGCTCAAGAATCTGCACTGAAGTTACTTTTATGGAAAGATTAAACAAACTCTACTAGCAATGCAAATTAGCTGTCTGGAAGATCTCAATTTCTTTATGGGAGTATTTCCTTTGTAATTATTGGACCTAAGTAAGATGTTGAGTCTGTGCAGACTCGATGGGCTGAATGGACTCCTTCTGCATCGTAGGGACTCTATGATTCACAGTCAGAAGCAACATTAAAAAATTATAGTGGATAGATCTCCATTCCATTCCATGCAGATGTCAGAGACAGTACTGTTCCTGAAGTGAACTACAACCAAATTATGACAGTGGGTTGCCTACTCTATAATGCACCAATCAATATATATCAGCAATATGTTGTGACCAAAGCAAGTTAAAAATATTACCCACCTCTCAGATAATAAAAACCATTACTTTGCACTATTTTATAAATCAACATTCTTCTTTCCATAAAACCTTTTAATCCTAGATATTTGTATTACAAGATATGTTTTACTCCAGCTATCATGATGTATTTGCTGCATTTGTTCAAGCACATTTTTTTTCACTTGCCTAGAACAAATAGTCAATCCCTCCCCGGCAATGGATTTGCAGTTCTCACTGAAGCTGTGTTTAATTCAATACTGCTTAGGGTGGATTTATTCACTGTCAAGACACAAGCACGTAGGATTCAACTGGAGTCTGACTAACTCCAACCACAAAGTCACTAACAAAGCACCAAATAAACCCTCAATCAAGCCCTATACAAAAACCAATCCTTCTTAATGACATAATAAAGCTCAAACCATGACCTTGAAATTTTCATTCAATGGATTAAAATGTATAAACCACTGAGGAAAATATCAGGGCCAATTTTCCTTGCGAAGTGTCAACTGGATGCCTTGTGAGTGCAGCACTCAAGAAAGCATTTCCATTGTCAGGAACACCTACAGGCCTTCAGCAACATGGAGGCATTTTATTGGATCTATGAACAGTAAAAATGGAAGTAATCCAGGTTTTAAAGACGGATATACCATTAAAGTGGCAGGTACAGTTAATAACCCGTGAGAGAGAGACAGATTTATTTCTCTTTTTTTTCTGCTGAAGGAAATGAGCTAGCATTTCTTTCTGGACACCTTTGGGTGATTTGTGGTATGTTTTTCAACGAAAGCATGCCAAAACCTGGGATTTGTAACTTTGCAAGCTTCGAGCAAATTTAAAGGTGCTGTCCTTTGTGAATGAGTTTGTGCTGCTGCTCCGTAACTGAGATGGCAGCGACAAATCTTAGTGTCAGTTCAGTGTGTTTTGAGCGGAGTTTGTAAGAGAAGAAGACTGTGGCACCAAACAGGGCTGCAAAAATGGAGGCAGTGTGAATTATTGCACAGGAATAGGAAGCATGTGCTGCATTTTGATAGTGAGGATTCCCTCTATATTCCTGGCGGCATGAAGCAGGTGGAAATTTAGCAGATATTACTGAGTCCATGCCAGTGCAAGGAACATTACTGAGCAAAAAAGGAATCAATGTCCTTTCTTAGGTGCCCAGATAAATCTGAATCATGGTCTAGCAGAAATCACAGGATTATTTTGCACATGACGTAACGTCACAATGAGAAAGGTCTGCTGCTTCCGAAAGTGGAAAGTGATGAAAGTGAGGAGGTGCTTAAGAGAAAGAAAATGTGTCTTAGGATAACAGGCAGTCAGAGAATGAGCCAGCAAATGGATATCCCTGTGCTCTCAATTAATAAAGGCTAACTGAGTATGGTAAGTTAACTAACCCAGGAGTGTTTTTTTAATGGGATGTAAATGTCACAAGCAAGGCTAGAATTTGTTGCCCATTCCTAATTGCTCTTGTGCTGAGTGACAGTTAAGAATTAACCATATTGCTGTGGACCTGGAGTCAAATGTAAGCCAGACTAAATAAGGGCAGCAGATTTCCTTCCTTAAGGTACATTAATGCAACAGTTGGTTTGTACAACAATCAACAACGGAGTCATGGCCACCATTAGACATTTTCTAAAATTCCACGTTTTCTTTTTATTGAATTTAAATTTCACTATCTTCTGTGATGGGATTTGAACCCAAGTCCCTAGCTCAGTAAACTGAGTATCTGGTTATCAACATCAATGACAATACCAGTATACCATCACCTCCCACAATGACACTCACAGTCAAAATTTTTTATCATATTTCTACATAACTCTACATGTTATTGCCATCTTTCAAATACTCAAAAGTTGAAAGCATTTTCAGAAACGCGCATCCATAATTTTATGTGGTCAAGTCACGTTTACAGCTCAACATTCACTAGAAAATGCCTACATTCTTATCAACAGCCTCTCCTCCTACCTCCTACCATTTCTGCTTGTGTCACTGACTAGTCTGAAACATACGGTGAGGGTGGGTGTTTAAACCTAAAAACATTAAGAAAAATTCATGAAACAATTGATGAGATAGGTTCTCATTTTACCAATTTTAGATCTTATTACTTAATTATAATTCTGTTGCTTCCAGCTGACATTAAGCTATGTTAGGCTAAAAGTTTCCATCAGATGTATTTCTATTTATAATGCAAGTCATCTGAAATAGGCCAAACCAGCAGAAAAGGTCGCAAGACCACAAACACTAACTATGTCCAGCACATGTCCAGTTTTAGTAATTCTTTCCCGCCAGCCAAAAATATCATTGTGTTGGAAGCCAACCCTGCTACAAAATTGGCATTGCTTTCAAGCTGAGTTAATCAATTCAAAACCCACAAAATACATAGCCACTACAAAAAAAGTAAAGGGCAGCACAGGGGCACAGTGGTTAGCATTGCCACCTCACAACACCAGGGACCCGGCTTTGATTCCCAGCTCGGTCACTGTGTGGAGTCTGCAAGTTCCCCCATGTCCGCATGGGTTTCCTCTGGGTGCTCCGGTTGCTTCCCACAATCTGAAAGATGTACTGGTTAGGTGCGTTGGCCATACTAAATTCTCCCTCAGTGTACCCGAACAGGCATTGGAGTGTAGCGAATAGGGATTTTCACAGTAGCTTCACTGGGGTTAATGTAAGCCTACTTGTGACACTAATAAATAAGCTTAAAAAAAAACAGCTGCTAAAATGTGCACCGCAAGGTTCCACAAACAGCAATATGTCCAAATAACCTTTCATAGTAATGTCGGTTGAAGATTAAAATTAGCTAGGACACCCGTGTTCTTTTTTGAAATAATGCCAAAGGATCTTTAGTATATGGAATGTTGTGTTCAGGGCAGATTTTCTGAAAAAAAATTCATAGAAAACAGACACTCACTGTGAAGAGGTTGCCTTTTGTCGAAATTTTAATTTGAGCTTTGAACTATAGTTCACATCTGTTTTCTGACAACTAGGCACCACAGGCATGCTGCAACAGGCTATAGGCCGATAGAAGACATGTCATCAGTGACATTCAACTGCTGCTTCTGAGTGAAGTTTGATGATAGGTGATCATTAAGGTGCAAAGAAACAAAGAAAACCCTTTAGGGGAAGCAAAGGCTAGTTTATTACTCATCATATCATCACACCCAAGAAGCAGTTCCAGAGATACACTCACCGACATTACTGCTTTCCATTCTTGTTAGTAACACTGAATATACCAGGCAGTTTCATGTCATAATAAACCCAGCTTGTTTTTGCTTGGCCAGCTGTTTGTTGGTCCTTTTTGACAAAATGTATAAGACATGATTGCACTAGAAAGGGTGCAGAGGAGATTCACCAGGATATTACCTGGCTGGAATGTCTCAGCTATAAAGAAAGGCTGGTTAGACCGGGGTTTGTTTTTCTTAGAGCAGAGAAGGCTGAGGGGGGCCTGTATAAAATTATGAAGGGCATAGATAGGAACAGACTTTTCCCCTTACATTCACTTGAGAATGCCAACACTCTTATCAAGAACCTTCCTCCCTATCTCTCACCATATCTGCCTGTACCTCACTGGCTGGTCTGGGAGGCAAGGAAAAAGGTTGGTGTTTGAGAGGGGTGAATAGAGGGGGGATAAATTTATGGTAATGGGCATAAGATTTAAAGGGGGTTTGGGGGAAAAACTCTTTCACCTAAAAAATGATGGGAATCCGGAACTCGTTGTTTGAAAGGGTGATAGAGGTAAGAACCCTCATTGCTGCAATTGTACAAGGTACTGGTGAGGCCGCAACTAGAGTACTGTGTGCATTTTGGTCCCCTTATTTGCGAAAGATATATTGGCCTTGGAGGGAGTACAGAGAAAGTTTACCAGGTTGATACCGGAGGTGAGGGGGTTAGCTTATGAGGAGAGGTTGAGTAGATTGGGCCTGTACTCTTTGAAGTTTAGAAGGTGATCTTATAGAGACATATAAAATAATGAAGGGGCTAGATAGGGTAGAGGCAGGAAGGAAGCAAGAATTAGAGGACACAGCCTCAAAATAAGGATAGGGGGAGGATCAGTTTAGAACAGAGTTGAGGAGGAACTTCTTCACTCAGACGGTAGTGGATCTCTGGAATTCTCTGCCCATTGAAGCAGTGGAAGCTACCTCGTTGAATATGTTTAAGTCACAGGTAGATAGATTTCTGACTGATAAGGGAATTAAGGGTTATGGGGAGCAGGCGGGTAAGTGGAACTGAACCACTATCAGATTAGCCATGATTTTATTGAATGGCAGGGCAGGCTCAAAGGGCTAGATGGCCTACTTATTTCTTATGTTCTTATAACATTTAAGAAGCAATTAGATGAGCACTCAAAATGCAATGGCACACAAGGCTGTGGACCAAGTGCTTGACAATGGGGTTTACCGTAAAACTTTAAGGGTAGAAATTTCCCATTCCACCTGCCATGGGCAGGGACAAACCAGGCAAAGGTCTGTTGGCCTTGGGCAGGATTTTCCGGTCTGGGGGCAAACGTGGCCAGAAAATCCTGTCCTATGACTCGAAAAACTCAAATAAATACTTTTCCTGAACATGACTGAGTCTTTTTTCTAACTAGCAATTCTGTGCTGGTGCTTGAGGTAGTTTGGGATTTTGAACACTGCTATTTATTAAGTACTGAACTGGAGTTTGTTTAATTATACCTATCATTTAAAGCCACTGCAAGCTATTCCCACTGCTGAAATGACCTCAAGAATCAAATCTGGGTAATTAGAGTTGCTATTAAATTAGGTCTGAAGAATTTAGCATGACCATCTTTCTGTCGGATTGTTTTGTTATTTGGGTCAGGATTTTACAGCCTCACTCCGGTGAGACTGAATGTTCCCGCCCGAGTTCAGTGGAGATTTCTGTTGTCGGACCTTCGCCCACTCCAATTCCATGGTGGATGAGGTGGCAGAGTTCCGGCTTTGAAGTCTGTCATCAGCAGGATATTATTTTGAGATATGGAACAAGTGTGAATTTGACACAAGACATAGAAACATAGAAGATAGGAGCAGGAGGAGGCCTTTTGACCCTTTGAGCTTGCACCACCATTCATTACGATCATGGCTGATCATCCAACTCAATAGCTCTAATTCCGCGTTCTCCCTAAAACTCTGATCCCAGTCAGCCCCAGTGTTATATCCAGCCACCTCTTGAATACATTCAATGCCTAAAGCCTGCACAGGTGTTAATGAACCAGTTACATTTGGTTCAATTTTAAGTTGATATCACAAATATGTCAATTCTGTTTGCAATTAAAGTGAGACTGTTTTGTTTCACTTACTGTTTTGCAATGCTTTTCATGAACTCATTGCATATGCTGAAAGCAAAGGAAACTAGATTAAATCATTGTAGGTGGAAGAGCGGTGAAATCCCCCAAAGGTGACCACCCACCCCATCCCACCCCACCATACCTGCCCTCCCCCCTCCCCATGGTGGGGGGTGGGAGGCGTTGTCCAGTGGTGAGATGAGTAAGTCACATAAAATATTATGGCCATCAGCAGGTCCAGAAAATCCTGCCAGGGGCAATTGGCGAACTGTGTCTACCGCAAGAAAACAAGCCATGGGGGGAAACTGGAAAATCCTGCCCAGTGTCCTTCCTTATCAAAATGTATAAATTACTGTAAAATTCTGAATTATCACCAACATTTGGAATTGCCATATATTTCACATTCCACTTACATCAGTAATATTCTACCCAAGGACGCATTTAAGGAACAGCAGAGTTGTTAGCACTGCTGCCTCAAAGCCTGAGGGACCTCGGTTCGATTCCCGGCTTGGGTCGTTGTCTGTGTGGAGTCTGTAAGTTCTCCACGTTTCTGCTGGGTGCTCCAATTTCTTCCCACAGTTCAAAAGATGTGCTGGTTTGGTGCATAGGTCATGCTAAGTTCTCTCTCAATGCTCACAAACAAGTGCCAGAGTGTGGTGACCTGAGGGGGTTTCTACAGTAAGTTCCTGTCAGTGTTAGTGTAAGCCTACTAGTAATATTGATACTTCCTCCATTGTGACCATGTTCAGTGGTACGTTCCAATAGCAAAGCTCTGCCAGATTCCAGATGGGTTTCCCTTTTGTTGACAGATGGAATCAAATTTTTCTTTAAATTTTACTTTTCTAGCATTTTGCTTTCATTCAGTTTTTCTAGTGATCTATGAGACTTGCTGCATCTGACATTCATAGTCCAAGAAGTGCTCTTTGTCTTGTTGTGCGTAGTTTTCATTAGGGTAAGCAATAGTTCACTGCCTGTTTGTCTAAGCTAATTTTACTACTGTGCAAACATATGATTTTACATCTGTGGTGGAAAAGGGTAGCTTAATATGTTAATTTTTAACTAATGAACTGCAGTCATTTTGATGGAGAAACCTCAGGAATAGTGAATAGCAATCCTAGTCATTGAATGAGCACACATAAATGTAGTTTTATCTGGAGTTCTGCCAACTGACGTAATCATCATTACTGTGTTGAACAAGAGCATTTCTGTAAATATTTCATAATTTTTGGAATATCTATTTTAAAGTAGCAGTTGTTTTCTCTTACCAAGAATCAACATGGAGGATTGCAGACATTGACAGGATAGTCTCATTAAAGTTTTCCCCTAATTAGGGAACTCTGCTTGCCAGAGTTATATACTGAGGGAATAAAGACTAGTGGCATGGTAGCATTGCTGCCTCAAAACACCAGGGACCTGGGTTCAATTCCAGCCTCCAGTTACAGTGGAGTTTGCACATTCTCCCCATGTCTGCATGAGTTTCCTCCGAGTGCTCCGGGTTTCTTCCCAAAGTCCAAAAATGTGCAGGGTAAATGATCAACCAATGCTAAATTGCCCCTTAGTGTCTAGAATAATAAAAGCAAATTACTACGGATGTTGGAATCTGAAACCAGAAGAGAAAGCTTTGGAAAATCTTAAAGGCTTGGCAGCAACATTAAGGAGGGAAAAAGAGCTGATGTTTCAAGTCCAGATAATCCTTTGCCAAAGTTTCCCACTAATTAGAGAACAAAGGGTCATCTGGGCTTGAAACGTCAGCTCTTTTCTCTCCTTACAGATGCTGAGATTTTCCAGCATTTTCTCTTTTGGTGCCAATGGGCTTAGTGAGGTAAATAGATGAGGTTATGAGATTAGGGCCTGGATGGGATTGTTGTCAGTGCAGGTTTGATGGGCCAAATGGCTGCCTTCTGCACTCTAGGGATTCTATGATTCTATGACTCATTCTGTGTTAATTTAATGGATGGAAAATTATGAAAAGCAAATATCTCAAAAATGGCTTTTCTCATATGGGCAATTTCACCTCTGTTATGCATGTAAAAATTAGGCAAGTGTTTATAGATTTGTTTTAATCATTCAGCAGAAGCATTCATTAGTGGTAAGACCAGCATTTATTGTCCATACTAATTGCTGTTGAGCGGGCAACGGTGAATCACCTTCTTGATTAAAAATAAGTGGTTTGTTCAAGCATTTCACTCAGTAGTTAAGAATCATGAGTATTACTGTGGGTCTTGAATTTCATATAGGTGACATGAGGTAAAGATGACAGAATTTATTCCCCAAAGGACATATTGAATCAGATATGACAATCTAGTACTTTTGTAGGACTGTTGTTGATTTTCTTTTTTCTAATTATACATTTACTTAATTAATTAAATTTAAGTTCCCTCGCTGCCATGGTGAGGTTTGAATTCAGAGGCTGTATTTTAGGACAGTGGGGTCTCGTAAATATAAAATGATAAGGTTGTTTGCTGCCATCCCACCCACCTTTGACCTTTCTCCCAAATAAAATAAGTAAGAAAGGCACATTTAAGCTTTAAATTTATTTATTAGTGTCACAAATAGGCTAAAATTAATACAGCAATGAAGTTATTGTGAAAATCCCCTAGTTGCCACACTTAGGTGCCTATTTGGGTAAACTGAGGGAGAATTTAGCGTGACCAATGCACCAAATCTGTACATCTTTCGGACTATGGGAGAAAACTGAAGCACCTGGAGAAAACCCACACAGACATGGTGAGAGCATGCAAACAGCACATGGACAATGATCCAAGCTGGGAATCGAATCCAGGTCTCTAGCGCTGTGAGGCAGCAGTGTTAATCCCTGTACCACCGTGCCATCCTATGGCAGCTGCTCACACTTGGGGTCTATGTTTTTTTTTTAATTTGATCTTTCATGAGATGTGGCTAGGCCAGCATTCATTGCCTTAATTGTCCTTGAGTAAGTGGTCTTGAGTTGTCTTCTTGAACAGCTGTGGTGGTGTAGATACACGCACAGTGCTGTTTCCAGGATTCTCTCCCAGTGACATGGAAGGGATGATGATACATTTCCAAGTTCAGAAGCTTGGAGGAAAACCCATGGGTGATGGTGTTCTTATGTAACTGCTGATCTGGTCCTTCTAGGTGGTCATGGGTTTGGAAGAAGTAAAGACCTCAGTGAATTGCTGCAATGAATCTTGTAGATGATACACACAATTGCCACCATATCTCAGTGGTAGAGGGAGTGAATGTTTAATGTGCAAACATATGAACATACAAATTAGCAGTAGGAAAAGGCCACTCAACCCCTCGAGTCTCCTCCACCATTCAGTAAGACTGTGTCTGGTCTGATTGCAACTTCAACTCCACATTCACAGCCGGCCCCTCATAACCTTTCACCCCCTTGGGTATCAAAAATTTATCTCTGTCTTAAAATACTCAAGGATTCTGGCTGGGATTTCCACCCCTTTTGTCTTGAGCGGGTTAGGTTTTGGAAGTGGAAAACCAGCAATAATAAATTAACATACCCTCAACAGGCCACAACACCAGAATCATCCCTCACCTGGCAATCCTCGTGATCCCCCCAACCCTCCTCCCCCCAACAGAAACTCCATCCATAACAGCCTCTTGTCAGAACAGTGTGAATCACAACTGGCTCTTGGTAAACACCACTGCCACAGTGACATTGCAAAGGTCATCCACAATGTTGGGATCAAAAACCCAGAAGATGTACAGCCAAATTTTTTTGGGAACTTGAGAGAATGCAAACCTTCATTTCTGAAAGTTGACATCTTGGTAAGTGACCATCAAGTTCATCCTGACTCAATATTAGCTCTGCTCTGTCTCCACAGATGCTGTCAGATCTACAATCATAGAACCCTACAGTGCAGAAAGTGGGTGATGAAAGAAGTGCTGAGTTTCTCCAGCATTTTCTGTTTTGGTTCCCTAGCCACCCTGTCCATGCTGCTCATAATCTTGTACAGCTCAATCAGGTCGCCCCTCAGTCTTCTCTGCTCCAATGAAAACAATCCAAACTATCCAAGCTCTCTGTCTCTTCATAATTTAAATGTTCCATCCCAGGCAATATTCTGATGAATCTCTTCTGCCCCCTCTCCAGTGAAATCACATTGTTCCTATAATGTGATGACCAGAACTGCACACAGTATCCAGCTGTGGCCTCACCAAAGTTCTATACGACATCAACATGATCTCTTGCTTTTATAATCTATGCCCCAATTGATAAAGGCAAGTGTCCCATATGCTTTTTCATCGCCCTACTAACATGCCCTTCCATCTTCAGAGATCTAAGGACAAATGCATCAAGATTCATTTGTTCAACAGAATTTCCTAGTGTCCATCCATTCATTGAGTACTTCCTTTTCAAATTACTCCATCCAAAGTGTATTACCTCACACTTCTCAGGGTTAAATTTCACCTTGCTTTATCTGTCCATTTGGCCAAAAATATCTCTATTTTCTTGTAACCCAAGACACTCAACCTCACTGTTAACCACCCAGTCAATCCTTGTGTCATCCTCAAACTTACGAATCCTACCCCATATCATCATCAATGTTGTTATATAAAGGACAAATAATAGGGAACCCAGTATAGATCCAAGTGGTACACTACTGGGCATTGGCTTCCAGTCATAAAAGAAGCCTTTTTTCATCACCCACTCTCACCTACAACTGAGCCACTTTTGAATCTACTTCATCAAATTACCCTGTATCATATTTGCCTTCTTTATAAGTCTCCCATCTGGGATGTTGTCAAAGGTTTTGCTGAAATCCATGTAAACTACATCAGCTGTGCCACCCTCATCTACACACTTGGTACCTCCTCAAAAAATTCAATCAATTTTTTTAGGTATGACCTCTCTCTAACAAAGTCATACTAATTATCCCTAATCAACCCATGCTTCTCCAAGTGGAGATAGATTCTCTCCTCCAGAATATTCTCCAATAGTTTCCCTACCACAGAAGCATGACTCACTGGTCTGTAGTCCCTTGTATTATCTCTTAAACTCTTCCTAAATAGTAGAACCACATTATTTATGTGGTCAGAAGGATAGAGCATAGGTCAGGAGAAAAGTATGTCCTTTATGTGTGATGTGTGCTACCCAGGAAGGAGTTGGAGCAAGAAAACAAATGGGATGGTGGTGCAGTGGAAGTCTCATTGGGAGGATAAGTGTTTGATATAAGAACATAAGAACTAGGAGCAAGAGTAGGCCATCTGACCCCTCCAACCTGCTCCACCATTCAATAAGATCATGGCTGATCTTTTTGTGGACTCAGTTCTTTATAAGTCTCTTTATAAGTCTTCTTTATAAGTCTCCCATCTGGGATGTTGTCAAAGGTTTTGCTGAAATCCATGTAAACTACATCAGCTGTGCCACCCTCATCTACACACTTGGTACCTCCTCAAAAAATTCAATCAATTTTTTTAGGTATGACCTCTCTCTAACAAAGTCATACTAATTATCCCTAATCAACCCATGCTTCTCCAAGTGGAGATAGATTCTCTCCTCCAGAATATTCTCCAATAGTTTCCCTACCACAGAAGCATGACTCACTGGTCTGTAGTCCCTTGTATATATAGTAGAACCACATTATTTATGTGGTCAGAAGGATAGAGCATAGGTCAGGAGAAAAGTATGTCCTTTATGTGTGATGTGTGCTACCCAGGAAGGAGTTGGAGCAAGAAAACAAATGGGATGGTGGTGCAGTGGAAGTCTCATTGGGAGGATAAGTGTTTGATATAAGAACATAAGAACTAGGAGCAAGAGTAGGCCATCTGACCCCTCCAACCTGCTCCACCATTCAATAAGATCATGGCTGATCTTTTTGTGGACTCAGTTCTACTTACCCAGCCACTTACCTTAATTCCTTTACTGTTCAAAAATTTATCTATCTTCATTTAAAAACATTCAGTGAGGTAGCCTCAACTGTTTCACTAGGCAGGGAATTCTACAGATTCACAATCCTTTATGTGAAGAAGTTTGTCCTCAACTCAGTCCTAAATCTGTTTCCCCTTTTTTTGAGGCCACGCCCCTCAGTTCTAGTTTCACCCACCAGTGGAAAGAATTTCCTTGCTTCTATCTTATCTATTCCCTTAATAATCTTATATGTTTCTATCAGATCTCCCCTCATTCTTCTGAATTCCAATGAATTAGCTCCAATCTACTCAGTCTCTCCTCATAAGCCAACCTTCTCAACTCCGGAATCAACCTATTGAACCTCCTCTGTAACTTTTCCAGTGCCAGTTTATCCTTTCTCAAGTAAGGAGAGCAAAACTGTACACAGTATTCTAGGTGTGGCCTCACCAGCACCTTACATAGCTGCAACATTGTTTTTGAACTCCATCCCTCTAGCAATGAAGGACAAAATTCCATTTGCCTTCTTAATTACCTGCTGCATCAGGTGATTCTTGCACAAGGACACTCAGGCCTCTCTGAATTGCATGCTGCAATTTTTTACCATTTAAATAATATGGTAAAAAATTGCAGCTGTTATTCCTACCAAAGTGGATGACCTCATATTGACCAACATTGTACTCCATCTGATAGACTCTCATCCGCTCAGTTAGACTATCTATCCTTGTTTAAAAACATTCAGTGAGGTAGCCTCAACTGTTTCACTGGACAGGGAATTCCACAGACTTTCAGCATCCTCTGCACATTTTGCTCTACCATCCATCTCAATGTCATGTGCGAATTTGGTGATAGCCATGCTAGCCTTTTTGGCAACAGCCTCTCAGGCTGGGGAGGTAAAATTGATTTGCTTCCTGGGTAAGGGGCTGTCAGTGCACCCACACTCCCTAAAGAAGGACCTCTAGGACCTTAGCGCTGAAAGCTGGCACTGCCTTCTTGAAGCTGCTACCCTTTTCCTTCTGGATTCTAGGCATGTTGGAGGATCTGGTGAAGACAAGTGAGTTTCAAGAAGTGATAATTGCTGAAATGCTGTTTAAATATGGTACCAGAGATCTTCAAACCAGTCAGAAGAGGGCAGGCAGATGAATCAGCTGCCAGCCCACCAGGAGAGTCGGAGGGGAAGTCATCTGTGCATAATTAATGAAGTTCCAAATACAGAATCTGGCACAGGATCCCAGTATTCTGGTCGACGGACAGGCGCCACTGCAGCCTCTCATCACTGCACTTAGTCTCAAAATGGGAGAATTCTTTCAGTGTTTTTGCAGTTTCTTCTCCTTTTTCGAAGCAACCCAAGGCATTGCATCAGTTGATGAAACAAACAATTCACATTCAATGCTGCACACGACACATTACTGTGGCATAAGAGACAACGCTAAACATTCGAGGATGAACATTATGGAAAGAATACTATTTACTGGGCACTCTTGTATTTCCATACAATCAAATTTGAACTGTTTCATCAGTGTAAATAATCCAATGTTATAATGCTTCGGCAAACCAGTTTTTTAATACTTTTTATTTACTTAACCATTTTTGAAGATTAATTTTCCAAAAATTATTTGAATTATTTTTGAATGATTTTACAGCACACGCTGATTAATGCGGGCAGATAATTTAAGTGGTTTACATGTATTAATGTCCTTTTATGGTTAAAATTGTAACTGGATTTGTTTTTCTGTATGTATCATTTACATGCAGTTGGTACATTTTTATAATATGTATGTGTACATATACATATACATGCCTATAATATAATGCAGTTAGTTCTCAGACTTATGACACAATTGGTTCCTGAAATCTATTCTGTTAGTCAAAATGTCATAAACCAGAACTAATTTTCCAACAGGAACATCGTTATAAATGGCGGTTGATTCCTGCACAAAGGCCAAAATCACTCATGGAGTACCCAGTGGTGTTAGATGTTCTCAAGTCTTGCCCTGTCAAGTCACTGAGGCAGCTTGATGCCTGCATGCCTTAGCACAAGTTCCTCAGTTAGTTTGGGGAAATAATAAAACCATTGATGACTGTTAGTTACCTGCTTTGTCTTGAATTTCTGAGAGTCTGAGCATATGTTAAATACAACATAAGTATATAAATGCATTAAAGTGGTGATAGTCCTGCCAAAAGAAATTAGAGGAATGAAATATTCATTTCCAACCTAATAAAAATGGTTCAACCCATTCATTTAAACAGGTAGTGGTGCAGAACGTTAATTCTTATATATGATTGTGCTGGTGTGGCATTGTAAAGTCAAAACCAATGCTGTAAAATCGAAATGGGCTATCCACTTATTAACATTGTAAGTACCATATTTTCTAACTTGGACATTGAACAGTCAAGGATTGACTGTATGTATAGGATGCATCACAAAACAATGTTGTCCAAATGCCCATTTTAATACTTTGTTGGCAATTAGAAACAGTATGCAGTTACACAAGATTCAACACAATCTTCTTGAACATTTTTACTGGCAGTAGTCAAGCCAGTTGAACTGGTGTAAAATAAAGATGTCCTTTAATTAAGGATGTATGTTCCAAAGTGATCAAATATGGCTCATTAGGTGGCTGCAACATATGTAAATGGACAACAGTCTATGGAAGTGTTCCAAAACTCATAGTTAACAACAGAATCAATTCTGCCAACAAGCATTTCACAATCTCATTTTAAGCCTCTATGTTTAGTGACTAATGGAATGAAAGCAAGTATGAAACAGAGATAATTACAAGCATGGTTCTATGGCATCGATATAGACCACAGAACCCTTCAGTGCAGAAAGATGCCCTTCAGCCCATCAAGCTTGCACCAAACACAATCCCACCCATATTATACCCACTAATCCCTCTAACCTACACATCCCTGGATACTAAAGAGCAATTTTCTTAGTGTGGCCAATCAACCTGACCAGCACAGCTTTGGACTGTGGGAGGAAACCAGAGTACCCAGAGGAAATCCACACAGACATGAGGAGAATATGCAAACTCCACACAGAAGTGACCTGAGCCAGGAATTGAACCCAGGACCCTGGAGCTGTGAAGCAGCAGTGCTAACCGCTGTGCTACCATGCCACCCACGATTTGATAGCACTTAGCAAGTATGCTGTGAAATGTCAGAAGTGGATTTGTAATCAAAAATTGTACTTGTAGCACTATGATCACTTATTGTTCACAAAGTATTGTTGGTGAGGACAACATTCTTTGCTGACCTGTTGAACAAAGCTTGAAGGTTTAAACTGTGACTTTTCACCTGTAGGGTGACATCTTCTGAAATCCATCTGGAGGAAAACGAATACTGGCACTTGAGAGGGTGGTTATAAGCTTACAATAAATTTAACATGAGAATTTGAGAAATCATTTCCGTCTGATAAATTACTTTTTGATTTAAACTTGGATTAGGA
This sequence comes from Sphyrna mokarran, assembly GCA_024679065.1. Lineage (NCBI taxonomy): Eukaryota > Metazoa > Chordata > Chondrichthyes > Carcharhiniformes > Carcharhinidae > Sphyrna > Sphyrna mokarran. The sequence continues at coordinate 33,777,776 of JAGIQG010000003.1, read as the reverse complement.
GTATACTGTGTGTTTGGAAGTGGTGCCATTAGAGATGGAATTTTATCCTCTCCTGTTTCAACAGTTACGTGACATGTAGTTAATGGAACCTGGTGTCGCTGCTGTGCATTGCTGTAAAACAGAGTAACATTGAGACTTGATTAAATTCTGCAGTAATCTTTGACATTCGAAATGGAAGTATTTTCCAAACTAGATTTGAAAATCTAACTCCAATGACACAGGCATTTCCCTAGACACGGGGAGATTGAGTTCAATGGAATTGAATAGGTAACTAACGCTGTTTTGCATTACAGTCCAAGATGAATTTTGACCCTGGTTGCTGCTTTATTAAAAATACTCTGCTCTCTTCTCCATACAGTGTGGAACACAAATGCATATCGACCTGAATACCTTCAGAGTTGGCTCCTGGACCTTTCAATATTGAATCAGAAAATGAATGTTTCTGTCAGGGATAGAAGTGTAAACCACAAAGAAAAAACATACACTTCAGGGCAATTGTTCACCTTCTCACGCCAGAATTTGCTGGGAATGTGTATTGGGAATGTGTTCAAGTGCAGCCTCTCTCCCTTGATTTCCCATCCAATATTTGCACAGATTGGGAAGGCAGCAAAGGGCAGATTGATGGACTGGTTCATCTATTTTCCCTTCAGAATATTAATATGATCAAAGCAATGCATATATAGCCATTAATAAAGAACTGTGATTGCTAAATCTTCCTTTTTGTGTGTCATGTAAAAGTTCAAGATTTCAATCAATACCTTTGCCTTGCTTTTTTCTGAAAGTCCCTCTTGGAAATGCACAGACAAACCATGAAATTAGAGACCATAAGCTATTCCTAATAATGTGCTTGTTCTTCTTTTTATGATATAACAGCCTGCTTTTTAACACTTGAGTTAAGGATTCCTGGCCATCTTTCTATGATGATAGTTGAAATTATGGGAAAGATTGGGGTTTTAGGGTCAAATGGAGGTCATAATTCCACACTGTTTAGGAAACGGTCACCTGGAAGTGATATTCCTCAAATTCGCTAATTAATGGCCAGAAGGCAGTCATCTTGCCTTCCAATTCATGATGGAAAGTCAACTCTTAAAAATCAGAAACACTAAGGAGCCCTTCAGCATGAGAAAAGAAAATGTTTTTTGAGGTAAACAAGAGAGAAGGAGAGAATATCTATCTTGAGGTATCCACTGTCAAATTTCTTAGATTTTTAAATAGAAAATGGAATCAATAGCCTGGCTACAATTGTGAAGATCCCTCCACAGGTTTGTGCATGGCCAGACACACACACACACTTCAGAATGATGCAGTTCAAGAGGAATACACTTTTACAAGTTGTACTAAAGGAATAGTTCACTTATTTGGCTCATCATAGGAAAAACAGTCAATTTGTGCCACTGAAGAAATCATTTCCATTCCTGAAGTATAGTTAACCAGATGGATTCAAAAAGCTGGAGTCATATGTCAGAATTGTTTTAAGATTCTCTTGAAGAAATTGACTTTTTTCCAGCAGTTTTTAAAATTGTTTACTTATCATTTCCTTACAAGGAGTTAAAGTTTCTATCCAGATAAACTTTGATTAGGGACCAATCTAAGAGACTTTTAAGATGCAATAAACTCCAGATTTATGTAGGTATGGGTTTACTGCTGATGCCCTGCAGTGATGTTCTGTGTAGATTGACCAGTTTCCCTCTGATTTGTGGAATAATTAATCTATTATTTAAAGACAGTTCCAATCAAGTGACTATCAAATCAAATATTGCTATTGTCTATCCAGAATGGTTTAAAGGCATTGCTATACATTGAAGAATGAATGGTAGGTCTGTTCACACCCATTTATGATAGACTGACTTCTGCAGCTCTCTTTTGTTGAGTTTCACACGGAGCCACGGAGTCTCAGAGTCTATAGATTTTGAGCTTCAGATGAATCCACAAACAAAGCAAGTGTAAATCCCACAGATGTGTACATCCATTCAAGACAAAGGTTGCCACCAATGGTCATTCAATCAGGAACTTTCTGGAGACATGAGGCAGAAATTGCAAAAATCACCTGACTTCTGGCAGCTATCTTAACAGTGTTATTAGTGCCCGTTTTTAAATAAGAAATGGTTCCAGAAAATTATATACCAAATTCAGTTCGTGCTTAAACTTAGGAATATAACATGCTTTCACTGTTCAAGATACAAATTGATAACTTACTGCAAATTGATTGCACATGAGAAAAAAAAACAATAAAGAAACAGACTGCCTAGGAGTTCAGAACAGTATTTGTAATATGGAAAATTCAAATGATTGCTGTTAATTGCATTGATATTCTGAATTGAATATCTAAAGAACAGAGTAAATTAAACAGAATTTTAATCTACTGCAATCACTGGAGTTTGGTTGAATCTAGAAAAATAATCACAGCAGGACAAGAAGTCCTTAAATGGCTAAGCCAATGGAAGACAACTTAGGAACATGAACAACTAACAATTCATCATGCACTGTACTAAACAATCCATATCCAGACCAGGATAGTTCATGAGCTCTTTCAAAAACAGTATTCCGAATGTAACTCCCGAAAAAATCCAAAGTATTGACACAGTGAACTAAGCAGAAAGATCTCAGTGAAAGATCATTCCAAAGTGACCTCCAATCATCTCAAATTGACCTCCTGAAGGGTAATGATGTAAGCTTAACCTGAATACACTAAGTTCTCAATCAACTTTGTGACTTCATTCTTGGAAAGTGCAACTTTAAATGAATTAACATTAAGCAAGTTTGATTAGGCTATTGAGGTGGATGATCAGCCATGATCATAATGAATGGCGGAGCAGGCTCGAAGGGCCAAATAGCTTATCTAATCTTCTCTTTTATATTTCTAATCTTCTCTGTTTCAAATCAAATTTTCCCATTGCAACCAATTAAAAGCTGTAAAATACATACTTTTAAAACTATATTTTCCAAAATTCTAACTCATTCTACTTAGTACTTGCTTGGCTAGGATGGTATGATGACACAGTGGTGAGCACTGTTGCTTCATTGTGCCAGGGATTCTTGTTCAGCTCCATCCTCGGGTCACTGTCTGTGTGGAGTTTGCACGTTCTCCCCATGCCCACATGGGTTTCCTCCAGATATTCTGGTTTCCTCCCACACTCCCATGTGTGGATTAAGTTGGTTGGCCATGCTAAATTGTCCCTTGGTATCAGCGGAGATTAGCAGGGTAAATACATGACGCTATAAGGATATGGCCTGTGTGGGACTGTTGTCAGTTCAAGCTCAATGGGCTGTAACACTTTGGGGATTTTATAATTGACACCTCTCCCATTGCTAGACCTCCTGCTTCTCAGCTCTCTCACTTGCTAACCCTTTGGTTGACTGACTGACCTTCTGGTTCACTGCCTCTTCTGTGAGCTGGCTTTCCCATTCATTGACCCTCCTTCTTCCGCCCCCCACCCCCCCCACCCCCCACCCCCCCCACCCACCCACCCCCCCACCCCCCACCCCACCCCCACCCCCCCCCCCACCCAAGCTCACTATCTCTCCTACTCACTGACTCTTTGGTTCTGAAAATAAACTAGAAACATGAATACTGCTATCAGACCGGCTGAGTTTTTCCAACATTTCCTGTTTTTAATTTCATACTGCCAGTATTTTGTTTTTATTTCATAGAATAGAATCATAGAATCCCTACAGTATAGAAGGAGACCATTCGGCCATCAAGTCTGCACTGATTACAATCCCACCAGGCCTTATTCCCTTTACCCCACGCATTTACCACACGTTTTAGCAATCGACACCAGTAGGTTTTTCACCATCGGTGACTTGGAAATAAATATTTGTGCCCACAAAATATCCAAATCAAATACAGACAGCAGCTCTTAAAGATCTCCAGGGACATGCAACAGATCTGTAACTTCTATGCCAACATATCAGTTGTTGAACTCAACTGAAAAACATTTGAAATAAATCAATGAATTCTAAACGTCAATTCTCCTGTTGCAAAAGTAGAGAAAGAAAAACAATATGAAAAAAATGTGAAGGAAATTCATGCCTCATTTCTCTTCACAATTTAGACATCCTGCAAAATGCATCGATCTTATTTACATATAGACTGTTTCCCCTGTAGACATGAGACAGAACTCATAGCAAGTAATTTGTAAGATCAACAGTATTATTACTTCAAAACTTCAGAAAGAATACAATACATAATGTTCGGGAGATAACTTACAATGGAATTCTCAAAATCCACATTCTAATTGAATAGTATATTTTGAAAAGGATATTTATGGTGAGCAGTGTTCACGACCAAAGGATCAACTCTAAATAATTGTCAATGTAAAAAATACCTCGGATTTGACCTGCCGAGCAATTCAATTCTAACTCAAAGTCCTTGCCAAAGTAAGTATAAGCAGTTTTCAGATTTCTAAAAAATATAAAGGAGCTACACAAAGTTGCGACAATGTGAAGACTGACTTACATTGTAGGGGCTATTTTGGCCAAGGAATGATGTGTTAATAAGAAACGCCTGCCTGAACATTCGGACTTACATTGCGATTTTCAGGCTAATTGATGATTATCATGATTTGAAAGTGCCTGTAGCTGTTAATCAGAAGCCTACAGGTCTAGCACTCATATGCTGATTGCATACTGTTTTCATGGAGTATCCATTTCCACTAATGTGTGGCGTGCTGTGGCTAACACACAGCAGCACACTGCAGAAATACTTGGTGAGGAGATGTCTTGGTTATGTTCAATGGAATGTGACAATGGACATTTTAGAGGATGGGGAATGACCTGTAGTCACAAGGAAAGAGCTCTCCTGCCCTTCTTGACTGTGGCAGGTGCTATTCTAGCTTGGCTTCATGTCTTCCTTCCTTATCTCATCCAGACCATGGGGAGAGTTCTAGATGTAACTTGCTAGATGTTAGTGGCCAGGCACTCCTTTTCCCCGAATATATATTACAAAGGGAAGGGTGGCATAATGCTGATGTTACTGGACCAATCACCTCAAGGCTCAGACTGAAGCTCCAAAGGCAGCTCAAAGGGCAGCTCAATTAATAAATCTAGAATAAATGCATGTTTTATTTTAAAAAAATGATAAAATTACTTGATTATGTGAAACCTTATCAGGGCAGTGTCAAGGAAATAGGCCACAGCGGGCAGGGCCTATCGGCCAATGAGGGAGAGGGCTCACTGGGGGCAATCAGTGGGAGTTGGGGGACCCATTGCCACTCTGCATCATTGGCAGAGGGAAGTAATAGGGTGTCAGACAAAGGGGAAAGCAGTCAGGACTGACAGGAGGATTTGGCTGATCATCAGAATCGGGGGGAGGTCAGGGCTGGCTACGGTGTAGGGGGTAACATAGGGGGTGACTACTGGCCTGGAGAGGCACATGCCCAGTGGCCCACTCAATGCTATGCTGCTGGCCTTTCAGGTGAGAATAGGCCCCATCCACAGATTTCCAGAGTGAATCGTGCTAGGGCATTCTATGATGCACAAAACGTTGGAAATTTGTTTCAAAAATCACACTGAAAAAGCTGACGGATTTACTCCCATTTTCCTGCATGTTGGGAAGTTGGAATTTTTTTGACAGAATCCCACCCATTGACTTTTAACTGTCCTCTGGAGGCCTAATAAGCCACTCAGTTGTACAAAACAAAGCACTGCTTGGACATCTATTCCAAATGGACTACAGCAATTGGTTTACAAGGCACCTTTCTCAAGGGTAATTAGGGATGATCAATAAATGCTGGCCTTGGTACAAATCATGGTACAAAACTGAGCTTTCCAATGCACTATATGTGTGCCTCTGATGTTCTCATCCCAACAATGAATAAATAAAGTAAAAAGAGTGGAGAAATACAGTCCTTACTCTATATAGGTGAAATCCTCAGATCATTTTCAGAATAACTTTTGATTAAGTGTTAACAAAGTGTCCCTAAACATCTCCCAATGATTTTCAGAGGTTTACAGCTCCAGGAGCAATGATCATGAAAATAGCTCTTTAAGGAGTCAGTATCCTCTAAGTAGTGCTTGAAGTCTAAATCAATACCATGCTTACTCAATAGCAGCTGGTCAGTCGAAGCACAAATCACTAAAATGCCTTTTTATATGTGCTAGCAAGTACTTTAAGTTGCAGTTGTTTAAGTCACAGTCGGACAGTCACTCTTAGCAACAACTTCAATTTCTTTACCAAGGTGGGCATCATGTTCTTCACTTGTATTAAACTGACCTTACAGCTTAAGATCTTGGCTACCTCTTTACCACCTAAAGAATTCTGTGAAAATTGTACCCCACAAATGTCTCTTAATACTTTTTGTCCTTGACTCAATCCAATCTAGTTGCCAAAGCTTATTGCTCTCTCATCTTTGGTCTGATTATTTTTGGCTGAAGTTATTCAAATTGCAAGGCCCCACACAGCGTTCATATTCAGTAAGTAATTAATTTGATAATTCTTTGGCTTAAAAACAAACTTCTTTGATATCACACTTTTCAAAACTGCATTGTGCTCAAGTGCCAGGAAAACAGCATTAGTTCACTGTGAAATTGTTAGAAACGAGTGAAAAACTGAAGGCCTGTTCTAGATTTCAGACAATGATGAATGCTGCTCTTCAGATAGCTGGACAAATTATAAGCTACAGAAATGCTGTATCAGTAAAATGTAACACCTGCAGCTTAATCCATAAATGGATCATGGTCCAAAACTGAGCTTTATGATGTAGTACACATGTGCATTTCTATAGAAAAGCAATAGTTTACAATCAAGATAGTAACATTGCAGATGGTAGTGTGCAGCCCCCCCTTCCTGTAATGTTGTCAAACTGTTTAAGTAGGTAATTTAGGGCCATGGGTCAGAACTAAGATTGTAATTTTCAGGCCCTCTCTGCCCAATTGTATCAGATCTAACTTGTGGTTACAGTAATAGAGTTATAGAGGTTTACAGCATGGAAAGAGGCCCTTTGGCTCAACTTGTCCATACCGCCCTTTTTTTAAACTCCTAAACTAATCCCAATTGCCCCCATTTGGCCATATTCCTCTATACCCATCGTACTCATGTAACTATCTAAATGCTTTTCTAAAATAAATGGCTCTTAAAAGGACTATCAAAAACCAGTTAAAGAATAGCACAGAAAACTTCAGATTATTTTTAGTAGGCCTAGGAGGAGCTCCCACATATGTACCGCTCATTCCAGCCTTCTATTCTCTGTTTCTATAGCTCTATCACAGCTATGGAGATGCCGGCATTGGACTGAGGTAATCACAGTAAGAAGTCTCACAACACCAGGTTAAAGTCCAACTAGTTTATTTGATAGTAAACTCACAAGCTTTCAGGGTTTGCCTCTTCATCAGGTCAGAACTCTCCACTCACCTGATGAAGGGGCAAACCCTGAAAGCTTGTGGGTTTACTATCAAATAAACTGGTTGCACTTTAACCTGGTGTTGTGAGACTTCTTAGTCTATCACAGTAACAGGGGTACAAAAGGAGGAAGCTGGTCAGGAGAAAGTATCTTCAATAACCATAAGGATGAGAAAGAGGAGGAAAAGAACCATTCCATCTGCCAATTGTAGCTGCATCATGGAATCAGAGAATCCCTACAGTGCAGAAGGAGGCCATTTAGCCCTGGCAACAATCCCACCAAGGCCCTATCCCTGTAAACCCACATATTTACTTTGCTAATCCCCCTGACATTTATGGCCAATTTAGCATGATCAATTTAGCACATTTTAAACCTGGAGAAAACCCATGCAGACACAGAGAAAAGATGTAAACTCCACATGGACAGTCACCTGAGGCTGGAATTGAACCCAGGTCCCTGGTAACTTGAGGTCACAGTGCTAAACATTGTGCCACCATGCTACCCATCCTACCCATTCATCAAGTCCCTCACTCACCAAAAGTGATGGCCACTGCTGGGACCATAGGAAAGCCAATGAGTCAGTGCTGGGCATCGCCCCCACCCCCTCCTACAAATGCGACCTTCTCCGCTGGTCTCAAAATTAAATAGCCATTGGTTGGCCACTTAAGTGCCTCAGTTGGGGAGAGTGTGGTGGCAATATTAAAAATATGGACAGATCATTTTTGGGCTGAGGAGGGGTGGGAAGGCCTCCCAGGGAATTTTACGAGCCCTCCAACGTGCTGATCTTCCAATGGGGCCCCAAAAGATTCTTTATATTTGCATTTCCAAGTGGGCCCTCTCTTCATTTGTCTGCTTGCTCTTTTTATATCTAAAAATATCTTTGGGTTGTCCAATAATTTTAATTGTTAGTATTTTTAATGCCCTAATTTCCTTTTTAACATAACCCTACCTTTTCTATACACCTCTCGGATTTCTGCAGTAATGAGCACTCAGTTTCTGAAACAAGCTTTTTTCTTTATCTTAACCTATTCTGCACACACACACACACACACACACACACACAAAATTTGTTCTGAATCTTCTCTTGAATGATTTGACTGCCTTCTACTGTTCTGAAACTGATTTACCTTCAAGTCGCTGTTTCCAGCCCTCTTTTGCAAAATCACAGCTCAGCTTAGTAAGTTGGTCTTACCCTAATTTAAAACTTTCACTCCTAGTCTATTTTTGTCCTTTTCCATAACTATGATAAATCTACTTGAATTATGTTCACTCAAAATACTTCCCACCTGCTCAGCTTAATTCTCTACAATTAAGTCCAAAGCTACCCCTTTTTTTGTTGGGTTTGCTATCTATTGGCCATTGGCACAGTGGTTAGAGCCGCTGCCTCACAGTGCCAGGGACCCGGATTTGATTCCGGTCTCAGGCGACTTTGTGTGGAGTTTACACATTCTCCGCATGTCTGCATCGGTTTCCTCCAGGCATTCTGGTTTCCACTCACTGTCCGAAGATGTGCAGGTTAGATGATTTGGCCATGCTAAAGTGCCCTGTAATGTGTAGCTTAGGGAGGGTAGCAGGTTTAATATGGGGAAAAGGGCCTGTGTAAGATAAAAAGGTGGTCGGTGCAGACTTGATAATCCGAATGCATCCTTCTGCACTGAAGGGATTCTATAAAACTCATCTGAATGTATTTCAAGAATTTTACCTCTTTCATTCCCTTTACAGAGAATTATCAATTAATGTTATGGTAGTTTAAATCCCCTCCTAAAACTACCCTTTTTGTACTTTTCAGAATTTATCTATTTATTTGCTACTCTATCTCCCCCTAACCATTTAGATGTCTATAAGGTACGTCCAGAAGTGTGATTTTCCCATTCTGTTCCGCATTTCATAGCTTAATGTAGCCCAAATGGATTTTAGTAAAGCTTTTTACAAGACACTCATATCGTAGATTGGCCAGGAATGTTAAAGTTTATGAAATCCAAAAGAAAGTTGGATTCAAAACTGCTTTGATGTTATGATGCAAAGGGTACTACATTTTTGTGACTCAAAAGTTGTTGCTGGTGAGCTCAGTACTATGTCTGTTGATTTTTGTGGCATATGTCAATGATTTAGACTTAAATATAGGAGACATAATTATGAAGTTTGCAGATGCTACAAAAGCAGGCCATGTCACTGATGGTAAACAGGAAAGCTGTAGACTTCAGGAACATGTCAATGGCTTGGTCAAGTGTGCAAGAAAGTAGCAAATGGAATGTACTCTGGAAAAGTGTGAGGTAATGAATTTGAGGAGGATAAACAAGGAATGGAATATATTATAAATGGTACTTACTGAGAACATGTCCACAGTTTCTTAAAGGCAGCAGAATAAATTGATAAAGTATTTAAGAAGGCATATGAGATACTTTACGTCATTTATTAAGGTACAGAACATGAATGCAAGTAGGCAATGTTAGAATGTGTGAAACATTAGTTGAACGATTCTGATTACCACATTACAGGGTCAATGTGACCCCATTGGAGACAGGAACAGAGGACATTCACCAGGATGTTACTAGAAATGGAGAATTTTAACTATGATGAAAGATTGAGTACACTCAGATTGTTTTCTTTGGAACCGCCAAGGCTGAGAGGTGATTCATGTAAAGTATATAAAACTTAAGGGACCTAGGCAAATTAGAAACAAAACACCCAAATCAGAGAGGTCAATAACAAGGATTAGAAGGAAGTTGAGGAGAATTTTATTGATTTTAGCGGTTATTTCAGGGGACCAGAAACTCACTGCTTGACAGAGTGGGCAGAGGCAGAAGCTCTCAATGCTTTTAAATATTGCTATAATATTCATTTGAACTGTCACAAACCACAGGACTATTGACCAAGAGCTGGGAAATCGGATGAGGCTGGATAGTTGCTTTTCGAGCAACACAAATGTGATGGGCCTCCTCCTGTGCCATAAACGTTCAATGTTTCTATTTTTAAATTATCTCAGGATATTGAAGATAACCGTGAGAATCCATTACAAAAACTGAGGATTGAACTTTCAACAGAGTTTTGAAACAAACACACCAACGCTGGATTAAGGAGTCAACATCCTTAAAACACCATGACATGAATGGAATTGTAAATTTGGTCGAATTGAATATAAAGTAATTGCATTTTATTTCTGCGCTGCTCAGGGTTCTGACTACCCATCAGGAAATCATTTTGCTGTATCTCAGGGGACCTAAACCAGCATCCCCCTTGTGTTTAATATAGCACCAGCCACAAGTTTCCATATTTCTCTAGTGGACAGGATTAAGTTGGTAAGCATAGCTCAACTGCATAGAAATAAAGTAGCATTGCAAATAAGTTGTATTTATAAGATGTATTTAAAGCATTTTTGATACAATTCTATTGGATTTTGGATAGCAGCATCCTATTTCAAGACTTCATTGTAATTTTAGCAAAGGCACAAAGTTGTAAGACGATACAACTTAACAAATGCAGCAATTAGTAATCTCATTCTTCTACACTGGCTCAATCAAGAACTTTCCCCCTTGAGGATGTTCTCACCACCTTAATTGCAACCATTGCCTCATAAATGGCAGTGACTTCTAGCAGATATAAAGAAAGTCTGAAATGAATGGAAATGGTTTATGCAAATGGTGCTGTTGGATTCCATCTTTACTACATTATTTTAACAACAACAGCAACATTTTGTGTTCTTGCCTTTAACACAGTAAAACATTCAAAGGCACTTCACAGCTGTGTTACCAAGCAAATCTGACATGAGCCACATAAGGAGATATTAGGGCAGATGATCAAAAGCTTGGTCAAAGAGATAGGACAGACTAAATTCCATGGTGGAGAAGGGGGCGCAGAGTATTTCCTGGAAATTTACACCATATCACATAACTCCAGCCTTATTTATAATGCAATGGGGAGTTTTGCGTGACAGGACAGGTTGGATCCTCAAAAGGCCTGAAATAGATGATCACAGATATCCAGGAAGATTGCAGAGAGAGAGAGGAGGTTGCAGAGCTAGGGCAGAATGAGGCCATGGAGGGATCTGAAAAAAGAATAAGAATTTTAAAATTACGATGTTACTTCGTCATTTGAAATGACAATCAAAAATGTAATTGAAACCATCAACTCTCCATGGCTTAAAAGGCTTGTCATAAGTGTCTAGGAATGTATTTCTTACTTGAAGTACATTTGATTGTCACATAAAAGGATTTAAATTGACATGTGTTGTACAACAATCTTGAGTCTAGTCTGATTGCAGATCGTGGGCCTGCTTCACTCAGGTCATCCATTCGTGGAGATGGTTTAGCAACTGACTACTATTCAGAAAGGTAAGTGAAGAAAAGCAAGTTGATCTAGAGTGAGGAGAAGAATGATTACCCTTCCTGGCTCCATAGTACACTTGGGAACAGCTGCATGCCAACAATTAGCACTCTTGCTGTGCCCTACCACCCCCACCTAATACATGTATTCACCATCCCTGAGGACATACGTGGGGCAAAATTGATTTGTTTGAATTTGGGAAATCTGTCTCCTGTGGTGTGAAGTCACTTAAATTAATCAAATCAGAATGAGTGTCAATGTTGGGTGAATCTCAAGCCTCCCTCCGTTAGATCATGAATTTTCCACATACTATTGGTTATGAAGCAGAAAGTAGATCAAAAATACCTTTTACCTTAAAGACACCTGGGTGAATTTATCCATTGAACTGAATATTGGAAAAAGAGCGTAAATGTGTCAATTTGATCCCACCTGTTTTGTACAATGCTTATACCATGTCTGTACCTCATTATTTTCAAAGAACAAAACAAATTACAGCAGAAGAATAGGCCCTTTGGCCCTCCAAGCCTGCACCAACTGAACTAAAACTCCCTCCCCTTCTAGGGACTATATCCCTCTATTACCATCCTATTTATGTATTTGTCCAGATGCCCCTTAAAAGTCTATTCAATTATGTATTTAAAATACCTTTGCCTAGAAAATCCCATTTAAAGCATTTTGTAATGGACACCACAGAATTACACCTAAAGGATTTAATTCGTGATATTGTGATAATGCACTAAAACATAAGCATTGTGTTTGTGGAAGTGCTGCCATCCTTTATGGATCAAAATATATAACTTAATCATTTTCTTCAAGATCACTTCCTAACAATTGGTTCCTTCTGGTCTATATTTATAGAGTCTATCAACAAAAACCATTTCCTCCATCCTATTAATAACAAATTGGACCAGGTAATCTCAATCTGAAATAGGTGAATAAATGTCAAAAGTGGCAGAATGCATATGCTCTGAATGGGAATTTGTTGTTGCTAATGAGAGAGTGGATGACAACACATTTAAGTTTATTTATTAGTGTCACAAGTAGACTTACATTAACACTGCAATGAAGTTACTGTAAAAATCCTCTAGTCTCCACACTTCAACACCTGTTTGGGTACACTGAGGGAGAAGGTAGCATAGCCAATGCACCCAACCAGCACTCCCTTCTGACTGTGGGAGGAAAGCAGAGTATCCGGAAGAAACTCACGCAGACACGGGAGCTGGAATTTTACTGGCTTGCGTGCCACAGAAATCAGAACGGGTGAGAGGCAGAGCATGGGAAGTCCGTTGACCTCAGGCTGGATTTTACAATTTTGTGACGAGCGAGGTTGTAAAATCCTGCTGGAGAGAAGGTGCAAACAGGGTCTGCACAGGTAGTAACCCAAGCCAGGAATCGAGCCCAGGTCCCTGACACTGTGAGGCAGCAGTGCTTTCATTTGTTTTTATTTGTCCTAGGCAGTAAGTTGATGAACTAGCTCCAGCAGTGAACTGAGGTCACGTAGTCCAGCTTCCTCTGGCTTTGAGGAAGTCTCAATTTGAATCAAACTTGAATGAATTGTGAGTCACCTCGAGAAACTGACAACAATAATTTATTTCTAATTGTTTTTAGAGGGAAAGAAAGTTTAAATTGACTGTTGACTCAGCTGCTTGCCCAAGTGATATGTGGTGTGCTTAGTTTGCATGTATGGATTTTACTAATTCAGCGCCGACAGCTGCATATATTTTCAGTGCAGTCTTTTTTTTAAGCAGAAAAGAAATGGATGAAAATTAGGTTGAGCAGGATCAGTTCTGGCCATGGCAGCCCTGGAGTTAAATAGATTGCCAACTCACTGCCAAAGCACACAGAGTAAAAATGGCTACTTGGAGGAGAGACTGAGTGAGCTATGTGGGAATGATCAAGGAGTCAGAAGAGAATAAGGTGCTCAGACCAAAGGGAATACAGAAAACTTGGTGGCAATCTGCATGTTGATATTTAATTCTGTAGAATGCAGATTGCTGACAGCATGTTAGCAAAACAAGTCACTGCTATTGTTGCTATTGTCTGCGGTAGCATTGGTGATTATCGGAAATGTTTTCCTCGTAGGAAATTTATCACTTTGTTAAAGTTACAAAGCTAGAAAAAGGTTTTCGCAGAGTAGAAAGTTCTCACTGTCACATTGAATCATAGCATGGGATTTTATGGCCTCGCTCATCCCGAAATCATAAGATCCCACCCAAGGTCAATGGACCTTTTAATATCCCCTCCTCATTCCGATGTCCGTGTGGACGGGGCAGTATAATTCCAGCAATAGAATCCCTACAGTGCAGAAGGAGGCAATTCAGCCCATCAAGCCTGTGTTGATAATAATCCCACACAGACCTTATCCCACTAACTCCACATATTTACCCTGCTAATGCCCCCTGACACTAAGAGGCAATTTAGCATGGCAAATCAACTTAACTTGGAGTGTGGAAGGAAACCGGAGAACTCAGAGGAAACACATGCTGACGAGAGAATGTGCAATCTCCACATAGAGAGACACCTGAGACTGGCATTGAACCCGAGTCCCTGGTGCTGTGAGTGAGACAGCAATGCTTACCACTGTGTCACTTGTGTTGGTTTTTGTTGGTCTTATTGATAAGGCCTACATTTGGTACTATTTCAAGATGACTTACAAAGTTATTCTCAGGACTCATAGGGCAACAAAGCAGAATTGCTTTTCTTACACCTCATTTCTTTCTCCACCTTTAGTCACTTTCATCGTCCAGTGTTCTCTAACATCCTGTAGCAGGTCCATGTTTTGTGTTGCCTCCTGATCCAAATGTGTGAGCTATACAAGCTGTCAGAATAGGATAGAAGCTTGCTGGTTGAATGTAAGTAGGAACCAAGCATCAAAATGACTTACAGTTTTCACACTGATGTCGTTGTTAGGAGTCCATTGCAACTGCTTTCCCACTTGCCAACGTACATTAGGATAAAGTTTGACTCCATGGTTTTTTCAAAAGTGGAGTGAATCTAAAAAATCCTTAATGCCACTAAAATGATAAATGATATATCCACTGAAACCAAAATATTTCATCAACTTTTCTTCACACAGCAGTACTAAAGCTCAAACCACAGATAAGACCCTATTCACCGCAAACAACTGCAGCATAAGTGATTCTCACTCACCTTTCTCCAATTAGTGATACAATATTACACCTCTCCCATTCCTACCCCTAGAACCAGCATCTAACAGGAATGTGGATCTCTGGCTGGGTTTCAGAATCAAAAAGATTCACATCTGTTGTTTTGGAATTATTTCACCATTCATCTTAATGAAGTGAAAGCGTTTGGTTCCCACTGCAGCAAAGGTATTAGTAGAAAAAGGCAGAAAGGTCATTTGGAAAGCAGCCCATTTAAACAACACCTGCAGAAATGCTATTCTACAGCACTGCCAGTGGCTGATGATTATGACAATGTTGTTATGTCCCGTACAAAGGCTATCCAGGCTGTCCCACTCAATTCTGCTGTTGGCGATTCTGCTGAGGTTGCTTTATCATCTGCATCTGACACTGAGCCTCTGTGTGTGCTTGAGTCTCAGACAGTGCTATCATCTGAGACTTAGCCCTAGTCATCTGAGTCTGAATCTGACTTGGATGAAAGCTACCACCCACAAATGAACAGAATAACCAGCAGTGAGTCCATCACCCTTGCCATTTCCGTTCTCTGAACTTAGCCATCTTTCCAAAGGAGAAAAAAAAGCCTTGTATTGTTTGAAATCATTTTACCATAGCTTCTGACGATGAACTGAATGTGGTCTGTATATTGTGAGAAAAGCATTCATGGAGGCAGACAGGAAAGTGAAGAGCGAACATGCACATTAATGAGACACCTGTGGCTAAACTATGTGCTATGGTATTACATCAGAGCGGTGAACTGACAAGGTTTCATGAATAAGGCACAAGTTTATTTGATTAAAACTCGAACAATGCTCAATTCTGCACAAAATAGTAACTTCAACCCGAAATTTGTTCCATTGAAAACGGAGCAGAAACAATGATGAGGCACTTCCAAAATTCTCATCTTTGCCATGGGTGTCAATTGAAGCAAAATAAAGATTATGCAAGTGTAATAGCTCAGGATAGCTGCTTAAAATCTGATACTGTAGAAATATGAAGCTTGTCAAAATATTAAACTTGTAACTTATGTTTTAAGGCAATTTGAGAAAGCAGTGTTATTATTGGTTGTCCTGTTCAATTTGCTTCATTTGCGATGATAATTCCTGTTCAAACCTTCAGAGAAAATGGTTCTGTTTCTAAGAACAACCTACTGGGAGAAAGATTAGAGCCAATAATGGATGATGTGTGCTAATTAAATCAGAAGTAGGGGGAAGAAATGTTGCCATGGATGGCTGTCAAAGTGTGAGAATCAAAAGATTTCTTCTCCAACATACCAGAATAATAAAATTAGTAACTAAACACACTTGTTATTTTCCTTTGTTCTGATCTATTTGAGCAATGTGCAGATTGTTAAAAGCAGCAACAGCTATAACTTGTATAACACACTTAATGCAGTAAAATGTGACAAAGCTCTTGACGGGAGCAAAGTTTGATGTCAAGCTGCAAGAGGGGATGACCAAAAGCTTGGTAAAAGAGGTGAGTTTGAATGAATATCTTAAAGAAGAAAAGAGAGGTAGAAAGGCAGAGAGAATTAGGCAGAGCATTCCCAGAGCTTCGGGCCTTGAGAGCAGTCACAACTGAAGTAATTCAAGCTACAGGTTGTCAGGAAAAGTTTTTAAAGTTTATTTATTATCACAAGCAGGCTTACATTAATGCTGCAATGCAGTTACTGTGAAAATCCCCTTGTTGCCACATTTTGGCGCCTGTTCAAGTGCACTGAGGCAGAACTTAGTGTGGCCAATACACTTAACCAGCACATCTTTCAGACTGTAAGAGAAAACTGGAACACCTGGAGGAAACCCACGCATACATTGGGAGAACATGTAGATTCTGCACAGCCAGTGACCCAAGCCAGGAATCGAACGCAGGTCCCTGGTGCTGTGAGGCAGCAATGCTAATGACTGTGCTGCTAGGGAGACCAAAACTGAAGGAGTGAGATACCTAAGAGGGCTTTGGAGTTGAAGAAGGTTTCAGAGATAGGGAGGAATGAGTCCTTAAAGAAATTTGAAACCAAATATGAGAAGTATAATGTCAATGTAATGCTTAGCCAGGAATCAGCAGCACAAATGTATGAAATTTTCCACATGCTTTGGAGAAGCTGTAGGTTTCATGTGCAGATACATGAGTGGACAGAGCAGATCCATGGGAGACACATGATGGAACGGTGCAAGTGTGGAGAGAGAAGCCATTCCAATTTTTCTGCAATACAGATGAATTGTAAAGGATGGTCACAGATTAGTGCAGTTCCAACCACTCGGACAACATTGGAGAGGCGTTGAAAGAGAACATGGGAAAGTAAGAATTTACTGATGACCACGAAACCATTGTCAATTGTTGGAAAAACCCATCTGGTTCACTAATGCCCTTTAGAAAAGGAAATCTGCTGTCCTTACCTGGTCTGGCCTACATGGGACTCCAGTGCCACAGAAAGGTGGTTAACTCTCAACTGCTCGGCAAGGCTAATTAGGGATGGGCAATAAATACTGGCCAGCCAGTAACACCCATGTCCAACAAATGAATAAAAGAAATAGTGTGGCCAAATGTCTCAAACTGATTAAGAATTGTGAAGAGAGAAGGTTTACGCTGGTCATAGTCAACACAATCTGAGAGTAGAACCTGAGGCTTGGGAAAGTGAGCGCATTTCAATGAAGCTACGGGCTGAATCTTTCATGGAGCACCAATCATCATCAGATTGCCACTCTGCTCCTTTTTAC
Source organism: Sphyrna mokarran (assembly GCA_024679065.1). Classification (NCBI taxonomy): domain Eukaryota; kingdom Metazoa; phylum Chordata; class Chondrichthyes; order Carcharhiniformes; family Carcharhinidae; genus Sphyrna; species Sphyrna mokarran. Next base: position 33,760,259 of record JAGIQG010000003.1, on the reverse strand, counting down.
TTACGTTAAACTGCTGCTGCATCTTTCTCATTAGACTCCTGTCTCTGGTCTGCTGAGAAATGTGCAAAATAACTGTTCCTGGAGTCCTGTTTGCATAGTACTTGATCATCAAGACTGGTGAAGCCACACACCTTTTCGAACAGCACCAGCTGACATAAACTGGTCATCTGAATGCTCTCAGCCACATTGACAGGAGGGAAGATAAGTATGTAAGGTTATGACCGATGGGATAAAGTGGTAGAGAGTGAAGTGGGCATGCCTACAATGTCACAACACTACCTCAACCCATTTAATATGGGAATGCTCATTAATGTCACTGCCACCTACAAACTTGGTTATTTTAAAATCCTCCTGCTGATCTCCCAACCTCAGTTCACTGTGAACATCATCTGAAATATAACTATTGGTATTTGTATCCTATCCTTGGTCCTATTCATACATCACCATTGTTATCGTTGCTCTACATTGACTCCAAAAATCCCAGCAATTCCAACTTAAAATACTCATTTTGTGTTGAAGTCATTCCATGGTCTGACATTCCCTATGCTACAGTAAGAAGTCTGACAACATCAGTTTTAAATCCAACCGATTTATTTGATAGTAAACTCACAAGCTTTCGACTCTATGGCCTTCGTCAGGGGAAATGTCATTCGCCTGAAGAAGGCCATAGAATCGAAAGCTTGCAAGTTTACTATCAAATAAATCGGTTGGATTAAAACTGGTGTTGTCAGACTTCTTATTGTGTTTATCCCAGTCCAACACCAGCATCTCTACATCATTCCCTATGCTAAACAAGCTTTCAATTCATACATAGATATGGAACACATATAAAGAAAAGAAGCAGTAATAGACTTTCGATTCTGCTCTGCTATTCATTATGATCCCACTTTCCCTGCATTTCCCCTGAAAATGTATTTTAAAGAGAAGGGGATAGATACCCTCAAATGTCAAGCCATTGCAATCAATGTAACTAAAGAAATAAAAACAGAAAATACTGGAGAAATTCAATTGGTCTGGCATCAACCGTGAAGAGAAAAACAGATTTCAAATCCATGTGAATCTTCTTGAGAATCATATGGGATCACCTTTTCTGAAGTTTTAGACAAGATTTTGTGTTTCCTATGTTCATTATGTTTTATTACTCGTGAAGAATAATGAGAAACTCTAACTGATTTCTTGAAGTAGAGGAAACTTTATTCTTTAGTTTTATAACCTCCAGTTGAAGCATGTGCAACACATTGAAATGGTATTCTCTGAAGAAACTGAATAAATAAAAATTTGCTTTTGTATGATATTATTTTTGGATATGGTGCCGACTTGCTATCATAAGCCCAGAGGGTTAATAGAGTGATATCATCTTCTTGCCACAGCTGCAACTTCCACATGGGAACCAAATGGAAATGATCAGATTGCAAATGCAAAATATAAAAGAAAAGAAAATGCCCGTCACATTAAGAAAGATCAATCAAAAGTAATGTGCACAGTCAAATTTGCTACATGCATTATGTGGATTAACCAAAGTGTCAGTCATTAGAGACACATTCATTATAATGTTGATGAACAATGTCCCAGATTGGATTACAAAATTAAGTCATGCACTGTTCTATGAATGATTGTACAAATGAAACCAGTTAATTAACATGACCTATTGAAGAGGAAACTGTCTCATTTATCTGGGCTGCAGATGTTATTGTCCATTAAATCAACACAATCAGTTCAACATTACTGACCAGTAGCTTATTTAGAAATAATTCATTTGACATCATTTCAAAGAGAGCTCTTCGGTAGAGAATGTTTTCTCAGGCCTGCAGCCTCTTTGTATTTTAAAAACTAGCATTAGTATATATTTTTTGAAGTGGCCAGGGCTCAGGATTTCCTAGAGTGTTTTGGTGTAACTATGGTGTAAAAGTGATGTTTTCTTTTTATTATTGTAAGAACATTTCACATGATTGCTTATTGCAATCTTAGACTGGGTTCCACGTGGATTTTCTTAATTGTTTTACTACTTCCAAGATATTTCCCCTAAAACACTTACTTCCAACTTACAGACGTACAAAATGCCAGTTCACATGACTATGTGGGATTTCTACAAATAATGTGTTAGCATAGATCTACACCAAGGATTTAAGATCCCAAGTTACCTGATATCAGAATAATTCATGTTTGGAATTTGGTACTAATATTTTTTGCATTTAAAGAAATCTTATTCCACCACTTGTGACCAAATTACTATCTTACTCTGGGGGTGGCATGGTGGCATAGTGGTTAACACTGTTGTCTCACAGCGCCAGGGTCCTACGTTCGATTTCCAGCATGGATCATTGTCTGTGCAGAGTCTACACATTCTCTTTGTGTCGTTTCGGTTTCCTCCAGGTGCTTCGGTTTCCTTCCAGGTTTGAAAGACATGCTGGTTATGTACATCGGCCGTGTTAAACTTTTCCTCAGTGTACCTGAACAGGCGTCATAGTGTGGCGACTCGGGGATTTTCACAGTAACTTCATTGCAGTGTTAATGTCAGCCTACGTGTGACACTAATAAATAAACTTTAAACTTACATGCAAAATATTTCAATACCACTACCAACCAGCCCCACACCTTCCAACCTTTCAGAAGAATGAAATATCCTTTCCAATGGACAAGATCCAGTTATGCAAGAGAGAGATGAGAGGGAGAAGCTGTAGAGGTTCTGAGATTTTCTGGCAGAAGCCAGTAGCAATATTGGAACTATTTTTCTCCAATGATGGAAGATGGAGGCATGAGAGGGGATAAAGGGCCAGTCAAACTTCAGATTTTGCCAATTTGATGACAAGGGAACTGGAAAATGGGGAATGTCATCTTACCTCATCCAAAGGCACAGCCGAGAAAGGCACAAACTCACAGGCTGAGAAAATCTACTCTCTGGCTCAGCCTGTGATGTGAATGAGAATTGGTGGGAACGGTAACTTTGACCTTTGTAGCTAAGCATCTAGGATTGCTAAGACTGAGGGGGAAGAAGCGTCTGAATTCTATGCACAAATGCTTCCATGGGCAGTCTGACCATGAGGAGGGGGGGATCAGTGGGAGGGGGCATCTGCCCAGGTGATGTGGGTGGGGGAATTGCCACTGCTAGAGGGTGGGCTGTACATTGGAGTATCAGGGCTGGCCCAGGAATTGTTGTGGGGGCTGTGTGTGTGGGGGTGGAGTGGGGGGGTTGCTAGAGGAGCAGCGCTGCTGAGGTCCCGGGCTCGCCAGCAAACAGGAAGTCTGACAAATTGGGGCCACTGCACACGCGCAGAGTTCCAGAACTGTCAGACTCTGGCGTGAATAGATCCTGCCCTCCTGGGTTTTTAATAAGATTCACAATTGGGACCTCTGCTGTGCACAGAGTGCGGAGATTTGGGTGAGAAGCTGAACTGACAAAACAGTCAGGATCTAAATTAGTTTCCCAACAATTCAGCACTTTTGGGAAAATCGCGGCCCACAGCTGTGTACCAATTCAAACATTTTGAATTTGGATAGTAGATCAACCGCGTCCCAATTCAAACTGGGAATTTTGTGGACAGTTTGACAATATTCCTTTGACCTCTCTTCTGCTTTAGTATTTGGGTTACTTTCACAGACATTCCCAAAGCTCCACTCATTATAATCACAACATTCGGTGGCCTGATTTTGATAACAGTTTTTTGTTTGACCCTCCCACTTGCCATTGATCCAGCCCATATCTTGGTCACTTGCATTTCCTGGTGCTGGCCTTCTTGATATGCTGTCCTACTCATCATCTGCTTACCAGCTCTTTATCTGAGCACTATCCCAGCACAGTGGGAGTGATCTTATCAAAAAAATTCTAATTGTTGAAAGAGTGAGAAACCGAAAAAAGTGAGCTCCCAGACCATCTCTTATGGCACTTTGAAAAAAAGATCCCAAAAGTGATTCTCACCGCAGGGAGAGTGGATGGAGCCTCTTCACGTGGAAGTCAACTGCAGACTGCAAGAGGGTACTATTGCATGTGCACCCTGATCTCCCAGCGTGCTATGTACAAGAGTACACAGTGCATTGGGAATCTGTCATTCCCCCAGCCCAAACCCCCTCAGATATTGATCCCCACACACCAATCAACCTCTGATCACAGCCTCCCAATCTCTACCCACTATTGTGACCCCCGATTACTACCCCGATACCCCTACTTCCGCTGATTGGCACCACTAATCTAAGCTGATTAATGCCCACAACTCTCCCCCACTGATTGCTGCCCTAATACATAGTACACAGCCACTGTGGAGGTCTCCACACTCTCTTTCCCCTTCAGACTCCATTCTCTTCAACTCCTTCCCCCTTCAGGCCCCAAACCTCCCCATAGATCTTGCCCCTATATAACATGATCAAAAGCTGTTCACTGTGTCGCATTTACGTTTAACCTTTCTGCACCATGCTGTTTGACCATGGCTGTGCTTTTATAATGATATAAAGCCACCAAACATTCAAAAATGATTGTGTAAACATATTGTGGGATCATTTATTTAAACTAGGCAATGGAAATGTATATATCAGATGAAAACTTGAAGCCTAAGTGAAACTGTGATTTGATTATATGACACACTTCCTTTCTCGTGATGGCATGCTGCTATCCCCTAAAGCATATTACAATAGACGTCATCAAAAACACTCTTATCTTGAGTTAACCTGCAAGAAGTTCCATTCATCCTTCACGCGATGTCTGTGTTGGCCAATATTGATTTCTAGTTAAGCAATGCCTCAATTTCACAATTTTCATTCTTGTATGCAAATCCGCCTTTGCCCTCACCCCTCCCCATCTCTTAATCTTCTTCAGTCCCACAATCAGCCCAAGAAATTTGTGTTTCTCCAATTCTGGCCTTTTTGAGCATTCTCTGATTTGAATTACTTCATTGTGGAGATACCAGCATTGGACTGGGTTAAGTACAATAAGAAGTCTCACAACACCAGGTTAAAGTCCAACAGGTTTTTTGGTAGCACAAGCCACAAGCTTTTAGAGTGCTGTTCCTTCATCAGGTGAGTGGAAGTTGTGTTCACATATAGGGCATTTCTAAACACAAACTCAATTTACAAGATAATGATTGGAATGCGAGTCTTAACAGGTAATCAAGTCTTAAAGGTACAGACAATGTGAGTAGAGAAAGGATAAAGTAAAAGTTAAAGAGATGTGTATTGTCTCTAGCCAAGACAGTTAGTGAGATTTTGCAGGCCCAGGCAAGTGTGAGGGTTACAGATCGTGTGACATGAACCCAAGATCCCAGTTGAGGCCATCCTCATGTGTGCGGAACTTGGCCATCAGTTTCTGTCAATGGCTAGTGGCATTTGCTCCCAAATAAACCTGTTGGACTTTAACCTGGTGTTGTGAGACGTCTTACTATCAGTTTCTGCTCAGTGATTCTGCATTGTCGTGTGTTGTGAAGTCACCTTGGAGAACGCTTATCTGAAGATCAGAGGCTGAATGCCCATGACTGCTGAAGTGTTCGCCAACAGGAAGAGAAGAATCTTGAATGTGAATTGCTTTACCATTGGTGACCATATCTTCAGATGGACAGGCACTAAGTTAGGAAGTTCTCTCCCTGCATCTCTCTGACACTTTGCTTTCGTCATTTAAAACACTGATTTTCACCAGGTTTTTGGTCATCTTTCTCAATATCACAGCACCAGGGACATAGGTACAATTCTGGCCTTAGGTGACCATCTGTGTTGAGTTTGCACGTTCTCCCTGTGCCTGTGTGGATGTCCTCCGGTGCTCTGGTTTTCTCCCAGTGTTCAAAGATGTGCAGGTTAGGTAAATTAGCTATAGCAAATACATACGATTACGGAGTTGGGAGGAGAAGTAGGCTTGGATGAAATGCTGTTTCATAGAGTCAATACAGATTCGATGGGCCAAATGCCCTCCTTCTGCACTGTAGAGATTCTATAGTTTGTATCTCTTTATATGGCTTGGTGTCAAATTTTGCTTTATAATGCTTCTTTAAAGATTCTTTGAGAGATTTTATTATGTTAATGATGCTATATAGATGCAAATGATTATTTTTATCTATCTAAAAGGCTTCCATATACCGAGTGGGAATATATTTTCTATTCCAAGTTTAAATTCCATTTATTACCTCTCTTGTGCATGCAAGCATGCACACTGAGCATTGACTTCATGAGAATATAATCAGGGCCACTCCAATGCAAATATGTGAAATACAAAAACTGATTGAATAGCTGTTGTTACTGAAAGTGAAATGTAGATAATAGAAGCAACAAAAAGTACTTGAAGATACAATAAAGAGGGGTGGCATCATGTGTGCAATCAGACCCGCCAACATGAAACAAAGAGTATAGCCATTAACAGTAGTTATGGGAACGGCAAACACACAGTGTAAGGTCGAAAGCAGGTTAAAGATGAAGTGGTTGTTGCGACTGTAATGATATTTTACTTTGAGCTAGCTTTTTCCAGAGCTCCAGATGTGCCTGCCGTTTACGTTTGATTTTGTCTGCTGTTTTATGTCAAATTGGGCAATAATCTAAGCAACTGGAGCTACTTCTTCCTTTCAGAAAATCTTTAAATGATTTTTTTTTTCCCGATGACATATATTATAGCAAGTTTGTTATTGGTAAAATAGTGGTCAATTTGCCATGCCCCAGTTAAATAAATGCATTGGATCACTCAATGCCATCAATCCCTTTCATGTTCTCCATAAAATCCTTTAGACTCAGATAGAACAAATCCACCACGTTTATTGTATTCCATTCACTCAAATTACCTGACTGTGCAGAAACTATTCTTTGTCTCACCACAGATTGCTTAGTGAAAATAAAGTCAGCCTAGAACCCATAAAATGTTGTGACTCTATGTAGACATACAAATATACAAAATATACAGGAGGACTTGATGAATTATGAACAAATCACAAAACAAGCGATACAGCATAAGTTAACGGGTAGAGCTATGGTTGAAATCTAAAGACCGACTCCTAAATATGTCAGCAATGTATCAGTTCAGAGTTATGTACATAAGGATTAGCAGTATGTCTGAACTTGCAGAAAGGTAGCAGAAAGGTCAGCTGGTGCTGCTTGGTTTGAATCATAGAATTGTACAGTGCAGAAAGAGGCCATTTGGCCCATCAAGTCTGCACCAACCACAATCCTACCCAGGCCCTATCCCCATAACACCATGCATTTGTCCTACTTAGTCCCCCTGACACTAATGGACAATTTAGCATGGCCAATCCATCTAATCAGCACATCTTTAGACTGGGGAAGGAAACTGGAGGAAATCCACACAGACACGGAGAGAGTGTGCAAACTCCAGAGTGATCAAGGCAGGGATCAAAGTCAGGTCCCTGGGGTTGTGAGGTAGCAGTGCTAACCACTTGATACTATGCCATCCTTTATAATCAGAATGGTTGTATTTTCAAGAAGACTTAGTGATAATGATTGTCTTGGGCACAAAGATCTGTGCCAAATTAAAGTTCTGCTTTCATATTGTTGGACAAATCATAGTTTGTGATGTGCCTAGGTTGGGTATCTACACATTCAAACAGGACCTGTGGAAACCAACTAGTCAGTGCAGAAGAGGATGCGTGAAATGTCCAGGTTAAATGGCTGAGAGGTAAGAAATGGGTCTTGGCTGCTAGTTATAGGACAGAACTTTACCGTTCTGCCTACCAAGGGAATTGTAGCCAGTGGGACATGAATCATGCTAAGGTCTGTTGACCTCGAGCAGGATTGTCCAGTCTTGGGATGAGCGCGGCTGGAAAATTCCACAAAAAATGTATGGAATGGTTGTAAATTCACAGCAGCAAAAGCTAAAACATGAATTTGATAAGAAAGCTGCACATTGAGCAATCAACTAGCTGAAACTTCAGCATAATTCCCAACAGACTGTTTAGAACAGGGGGTCACAAGCTGACAACTCAGTTCTACCTTGTATCATTCTGATTGTCCTGATTCCAAGATACAAACAAACAGAAATAAAGTGACAGGAAATCATTTGTGTATATTTGTAATAACTTCAAAAGCAACTCATTGTGGCTTCAAAGCTATAAAGGGTTTATTACAACGATAAATGGATATATAGAAGCAAGAATCCGGCAGAATTGGATATATGACTTCTCTCCACTCCTCCCTAGCTCTAACTGCTGATCCTCTGAGATGCACACTTTTGTACGATTGACTCAGTTTCCCGTACTGCCACTCAATAAGGTGTGGCCGAATCACATGGTCTTCAGGCATCACCCGCTTGAAGGAGCCACGTTTTCCCTTAGCTTTCCAAACAAAGGGAGTGATATTCAATTGTTACTTATCAGTTTCTCATCTGAGAAATGGATGGCCACTAACTGGAGGAGAGGAAAACACGTAGGTTGTCTCAGAAATGAAGAGCGTCCCTACCTGATGAAGAAGGAAGGTTCTCGCAAATCCAACTGCAGAAACCTGAATGCAATTTTCAGGTGCAAAAAGGCAGAATGAGTCTCATCAACGGTGAGTGCACTAAAGAATGGTTTTTAAAGCATCCACTGGAAATCACAGAGAAAATTGTACAGGAAACTTGCACTTTTCTCACTGAGCCTAACCAGCACTTCCAAAAGGATTCTACCCAGTTCCCCGCCTTTTGGAAGCCCTCCTTGGGATCAACTAACCAACTCCTCTACCCTCCCCACTTCACCCACTCCCAATCCCGCAGGCCTAGCCTGCAAGTTGGCACCTGCAGCTTGCCAGCAGTATTCTGATGAAGCCCAGGCTTTCAAAAGGTTCCAAGCCTCAGGGCAGCATGAGAAGGCAGGTGGAGCGGACTTCATACTTGCTTCTTGACGTCACTTTAATACTGCCAACAAAACACTTGTAGCTGAACAATACAGAGTAGCATGAACATGAAAACTGGAATGGCACCTGTTCTGCACCATTACAATATGCCTGCGCACATTCTAATTCAAACTGACACTGAATAAAGTTCAACATAAGTGTCCCACTGAAAATGATCAAGTTTGACAGGTCAAATAAAGGTCAGAATTGCATTTTCAATGAATTACTGAGGTTCTCAACATGTCCCTGATAAAGGATCGTATTGGTAACATAACATACCCAGCCAATGATATTCTATTATGCAACAGACAGCAAGTTTGGCAAGAAAAAAGTGACATGCACATATTACACACTGCCTGTTTCTGACATTCTGAACCTAATCCTGTCATCTCTCAAATTCCTATATAAACTAGAGTAACATAACAGTTTATTAAACTCTGACAGACATCTTTAGTTTTCTTAAGAGGGTCATTCTGTGGTCACTGCACACGGTAAGCTTTCGACAGACAAAACAATAAACTTGCATGTTGACAGATAACCAGGTTGGTATGTGGCCATATTCAGAGTGGGCAAATTGGTGGCTTAATTCAAACATAGTGTTGAGTGGATCTATTCACTAATAAAAACTGGGAATGAAAGCTTTCATCCGAGCATCAAAAAGACTCCGCAGATCTGTAAAAAATGTCAATCAGTTGGCCAACAATGGTCAGATGACAAATACAAGCCTGTCCTATGTAGGGTGGAATGATTAAACATAAACAGTAATTCATGTGCAGAGAAACATGGCAGCACAGTAATAAAGTCCCCCGTCTAAATGAAGAAAAACAAATTGATGCAAGTAAAATGTTTTCGACTGGATCACAGTAAAGCTGCATTTTGAAAGCAGATCAGAGAGGGTTTTTACCATCAAGTTTGCTATATTGTATTTAACCCAGGAGATTTTAATGCTTACATTGTGTACCAAAAGTCGACATATATCCAATTTTCCAATACCAGTATCTTGCTGATTGCAAAATATCAACACAAAATCGTTTAGGAAAAAGACGTACATATTCATCAAATCATGGACTGACAGTGACATGACGTGATGCTATTGTACTTGCAATCTAGAGACACTGTCTAATGCTCTGAGGATATAGGTTCAAATCCCATCACAGCAGCTGGTGGAATTTGAATTCAGGCAATAAATTTGAAAGCTTGTCTCAGTAAAGGTGACCATGAAACAATCTTCAAATGTCATAACAACCCATCTGGTTCATGGCTGCTCATAAGGGAATGAAATCTGTTGTTCTTCTCTGGTCTGGCCTACATATGACTCCAGACTCCAGGATACATCATCCAATGTGGTTGATTCTTAACTGCCCTCTGAAATGGGCTAGCAAGCCACTCAGTTCAAGGGCAATTAGAGGTATCAAACAATTTTATGTCTGGTAAAGAGAAATATCCAAGAAAAATGGCAAAAAGAACCATTTTATTTTTGAAGTCTCATAATTCTCTCCAGGGTTGGTCAGAGTAGTGTCCTGGAGCTTGATCTTTAATTCCTGAGACATTCAGATCAATCCTAGAGGATTGGCGATCTAATATGTAAGTGGCATTGTAAGACACTGGCTCCTTTTTCATGTTAGTATATGGTGATCTGATTAAAATAGCCATTATTTAAAGGATATGATTTTCTACTCTGGGAGTTATGAATGAACTCGGAACTACGAGAGTTTGGCTGAAATATTTTGATTGTACAAGTATTATAGGACTGGAAGTTTGAGTGTGATGTTAGAGTGGGGAGTGTTTTGGATATTGATGTAAGTAAAAGACAGGCACCTTGAGGATGAGGAACTGGGCGCTGGGCCAATCACAGTGACCCAGTGAGGCAGATGTAAAAGTCACTAGGAGATCTCAGAAACTTCACATCGGTTTTCATTGTTTGCGTTGTTACAGGGGAAGCTTTGCAGGAGAAGTTCTGCTAAGAACTAGATTTGCTACTTTTCAATTGTAATACCGCCCCCTCCCCCCCCCCACCCCCATTCCTGCAGACTACCTTAGGTTAAACAATCTGGTTATATCAGGTGCCATTACACTGGGGATATAGGGAGGACACTGGCTGATCATACAAATACTTATCCCAAGGCCATTCCATTTTGGCACTTAAACTTTATTTTTCTAAAACTTAGATTACATTTTGGTTATTCAGTTTTTACTTCTTATAGAATTATTGGCAATGTAAGTTTGCTTGAAACCCAGAAGTTTCTGGCCAAAGTAAATATCTTCCTTGTATCGGCTGATTAATTTTGAATGGGGTAGAGTATAAATCTGGAATTCTCATTGATTATTCTTTGAAAAGTTTTTGCCATTGATAACCATGTAGATTCCCATTCCTAATTTGTTCTTGTAGACCGTTACTCTACCAGATTAGTGGTCTCTTTCGTTCACATGCTGAAGATGTTTGCTGATTGTCCTGATAAGTGTACTGTTATGAACATGTGATATTATAGATATTTCAAAAAAAGCTCATCTTCCTTTTAAAATAGTTGCAATAAGCTTTAAAGTTAACTGCCAGAGATCCCCTTAGATTGCAATGTGGTCAGCAACTTCCAAATGGATTTCAGGCAGGGCCTTGACATGTGAAAATACTCAAAATGCAATTCTCGTTTCTACAAGGAGTAAACAGAAACACATCAAGCAGGATTTTCTTGCCCAGGGACCAGAAATTCTCATCTGAGATCAACAGACCTTCTGCATCTCTGCTAGATTCCTCCTCCCACCTGTAACAAATCCTGCAGCAGGTGAAATCAAAAAGGTGGAAATCAAAAGATTTCCACGATTATCTTCTTCCTGGAGGTGTGAATATCTCTTTCTTATCTCCTCTAAACTGGGAAAATGGGAATTACTGAAATTAATGGCTTGGACCTTTAAAAAGTTAATTATCTTAACTTAAAAGACTATGCCACTCAGACTAACACAATACCTAATATGAAAACATGATTAGAAACATAAAGATTAGAAGCAGGAGTAGGCCATTCGGCCCTTCAAGCCTGTTCCACGACTCCTGTGATTCAAGTGTTTGAGATCATAGCTATTTCAAATTTTGGAAATATATAGGGCGGATTTCTCTAGTTCTATCCTTGTAGGGCCCTGTTGTGGGCAACAACGGAAAACTTGTTCCAGCCAAACCTCAATTTGGTTTTAACAGCATCAGAAAATCCCCATCACCCAGGACAGAAGATTTTGACCTTAATGCTTGGCCATGAAAAGTTATTTTGTGTGCAGAACGATCCTGTAAATCAACGGATAGATACCTTGAAACATAACCTGCTTCGCAACAGTAAGAGACTGAGGAAGGTTTTCCAGGAACAGATATCAGGCTGGTGTACTAAAGCAGGTTACCAAGTACCAGCACCTGTAGTGTTGTAAAGGTGAAAACCTTTGGTCAATCTCAGGACATGTAAAATGTGGTTATAATCTGCACACGACAGACATCAACACTCAATGTCTTGGAGACAGTCATGATGACTTTATTAGAATCTTAAAATCTTCGTAGTGTGTGATGAAATATTCAGCCCATCAAGTCTGCATCAAAATTCCAATAGGACTACTCATCTACTCTATCCTCATACGCCCATGCATTTACCATGGCTAATCCACCTAACTACACATTTTGGAGACTAAGGGTCAATTTAGCATGGCCAACCTAACCTGAATATCTTTAGACTGAGAGGAAACCGAAACAACAAAGGAAACTCATGCAGACACAGGGAGAAGTTGCAAGCTCCACACAAACAGTCACATGAGGCCAGAATCAAATGTGGATCCAGCACTGTGAGGAAGGCTAACCATTGTGCCACTATGCCGTCCTGTGTCAGCCTGACATACCATCAGCATGTGAAAAAGTGATTGTTGGGTGACAAGGGCTATTTGCTGACCTTCTGGCTCATGACGCTTGGTATGGAATCCTTGCACATGTTGGCAGCATGCATACAAGATCCATCCTGCCATATGAAATGTGACAGTAAACCCTTGGAGAGCTGAAGCAACAATTCCATTGCCTGAACTATTCTGGAGAAGTATTAGTGCAGAAATCAGTAAAGTGCACATCACAACCTTTGGTAGCCACTGCATCCTGCACAAACTTGCTATCATGAGTGCATAGCCCATGCCATTGGGTATTTGGAGTTGTTGAGGAGGAGAAGATGAAATGTCAACCAACATAGTCCCTTTTGCTGCATATGACTTGCAATGTGTGATCTGCTCCCACTGTCCTTGTAGTGTCTGTCAGCAGGCAGCATGTTCCCTGCTAAAAGATTACCTTTTTCTCTCTGTCCACATTCTACACTAAGACTTCCATGTTGCATCTGTGAACTTTGGAGCCCATTCTCGGCATATGCTGTCATTCTTGTTTCTCTTTCAAAGGAATCTCTCTGTCAAAATAACTTCCAGAACCTGTTCTATCCAAAATACTGCCTGAACATTGGAAACTATTGACAAAGGTTAAATCATGCAATGTGCCCTTTTAGAAGTTTACATACGATTTGATTTATAATGATCCTTATTTGCATTTATTTATTATACCAGATCATGTCCCTTTTTTGCAAACTACAACCTTTCTTTAGATCATGAATGGGTAAAGACATCTGTTTCACAACCCATTGACATTGCTCACTGAGGATTGCTATCTGATGCCCATCCATATCACACAGTATAAACATTGAGCTACTGGCAGAGACGGGAAATGGATTATAGAACATAGAACATTACAGCGCAGAACAGGCCCTTCGGCCTTCGATGTTGCGCCGACCAATTAAGAAAAAGCAATGACTCTCTAACCTAAACCATTCCCTTATGATGTAATCCAGAAATGTACGTGCAGGAGGCATTCCTGAGAAGCTATATTCATAATAGATTCTTTGAGTTGGGATTTTGAGATCACTCAACAAGATGGATTTAGGGACATCTTCTCTAAAAGTTACAACAACATAATAATAGATTCAGCATTCACAATGCTCAGTCATTCCAGCACAGAAAACTATAAACAAACAGAATTCAGAACTGAATTATCAAATCTGTAAAATACAAGTCTTGAAGCCATTCCACTGAAGCTAATTAGTCCTTTGCTCAAAGTATATACTGGATAATTTGGCTTCTGACACATTAAAGGAAAGATTTGATTTGATTTATTATTGTCACGTGTATCGGGATACAGTTTAAGATATTGTTTTTTACGCGCTGTACAGGCAAAACATACCATTCATGGAGTGCAGAGGGGAGAAGGAAAGGATAGGGTGAAGAATTGCTGATCAAAGACAGAGGGTGGTGGTTGATGGGATATATTCAACCTGGAGTTTAGTTACTAGTGGTGTACCTCAGGGATCTGTTTTGGGGCCACTGTTGTTTGTTGTTTTTATAAATGACCTGGATGAGGGTGTAGAGGGATGGGTTAGTAAATTTGCTGACGACACCAAGGTCGGAGGAGTTGTAGACAGTGAGGATGGATGTTACAGTTTGCAAAGGGACATAGATAAGTTGCAGTGCTGGGCCAAGAAGTGGCAAATGGAGTTTAATGTGGAAAAGTGTGAGGTGATTCACTTTGGTAAGAGTAATATATGTGCAGAATATAGGGCAAATGGTAGGATTCTTAGTAGTGTAGATGAGCAGAGAGATCTCGGTGCACAGGTGCATAGATCCCTGAAAGTTGGTACTCAAGTTGATAAGGTTATTAAGAAAGCGTATAGTGTGTTAGCATTTATTGGTAGAGGGATTGAATTTCGGAGCCGAGATGTCATGTTGCAACTGTACAAAACTCTGGCACGGCCGCACTTGGAGTATTGTGTACAGTTTTGGTCGCCACATTATAAGAAAGATGTGGAGGCATTGGAAAGGATGCAGAGGAGGTTTACCAGGATGTTGTCTGGTATGATGGGTAGGTCTTATGAGGAAAGGCTAAGGGACTTGAAGTTATTTTCATTAAAGAGAAGAAGGCTAAGAGGTGACTTAATTGAGACATATAAGATGATCAGAGGATTAGACAGGGTGGATAGTGAGAGCCTTTTTCCTCGGACGGAGATGGATAACACAAGGAGACATAGTTTTAAATTAAGGGGTGGTAGTTATAGGACAGATTCTTTACTAAGAGGGTAGTAAGGGCTTGGAATGCCCTGCCTGCAGCAGTTGTGGATTCATCAAGTTTAAGGGCGTTCAAATGGTCAGTGGATAGGCATATGGATAGCATTGAAATAGTTTAGGATAGAGGGTCATAAAATTGATTCCATTGGTCGGCACAACTTTGAGGGCCAAAGGGCCTGTACTGCACTGTAATGTTCTATGTTCTATGAATGTGGTGTTGCAGTTGTAGATAGGGTGATTGGAGATGGAATTCACAGAAAGCACCTAGTCCCTAACCTTTACTCCCTGATTGCTAGTCTCAGAGGAATGAGGAATTATTGGAACAATCTTGCTAAATGTTAACTTCCCCACCTAATAAAAAGAAAAAATTAGAATGGAGTGGAGGACTTATCCACTCTCTTAATGCCTTTAGTTGGCCAATTGCAATTTTAAATAATGGGTGACAAGACAATATGCCCAAAATCAAGAAATCCTTTTTAAATGTGCAAATCACACTCCAATTACATCATCTACTATTTTCACACATTTCCAGCCAATTTCAGAATGTCATTGGATTTGGTAAAATCCTGCTAAATAATGAGCAGCACAGGAACACAGTGGTTAGCACTGCTGCTTCACAGCTCCAGTGTCCTGAGTTTGATTCTCAGCTCGGATTCCTGTCTGTGTGGAGTTTGCACATTCTCCTTGTGTCTGCATGTGTTTCCTCCAGGTATTCTGGTTTCCTCCCACAGTCCAAAGATGTGCGGGTGAGATTGATTGGCCATGCTAAGAAGTTGCCCCTTAGTGTCCAGGGAAGCATAGGTTAGAGAGATTAGGGGGTAAAATATATAGGGATATGGAGGTAGGGCCTGGGTAGGATTGTGTTTGGTGCAGACTAGATGGGCCAAAGGGCCTCTTTCTGTAACTGTAGGGTTCTATGATTCTAAGATAATTTCTCTGGAAGTACGGCTTCACGTGCATGTATCTTTGTTACCAGCTAATCTCATTGTGCACCACTTCCTACACCATACCTTTATATGTCTTTATGCACCAGTATACCAATGTGTAGTGCCACATTACCACCCAGCAGTCTTATGTTAAGTATATTCAGGTTACTATTTACTTTCATCCGTCATTACTATTTCTAGTGGCAAATGTGACAGAATTACAGAAACAGATTCGAAATAAATCCCGCAAAGGTTTATTATTTCAACAAGTAAAAAGCAAAGTTGGAAGTAAGTGTTAGATTGCTCTTGTAGAACTCATATGCAAGTTCTTACTATTTCCGTGGTACAAGTGGTGACATGGACACAACTTATTGAGCTGACAATAAACAGACTTTTCTGTTGATTAGAACAAATCAGGAAGAGATCAGAGTTTAAATATTTGACCTTACAAAACGCTGTTGAATGATACTCGCTAACTCCATTTTGAAAATACAGACATTATTAACTGCTAAATTATTGTATAATTTTATGGTGATAATCTGGGATCTAATTTTGTCAACTACATCTGACATTGATTACAGATCTCTAATTTTGAAAAAAAGTCATCTCCCCATGCAGCTTAGCTAAGAGAAAAACACTCTGCGGAATGATTTTTGTAACCTTGCATCCTGCCTAAGCCTGAATAGTTTGTTACAGCAGAATTTTACACTTTCTTTTCCCTTTGGGTATCTGGGGTATTTTGTTTTTCAAAGTTTCCAATTACTTGGGTCAATAATGGTAACATATTCTGACAAACCTGGCACAAGCAAATGTATTGTGGCTCTCAGTAAATTGAATCCCTCTGAAACTGGAAGTGCCACGACTCACAGTGAGCTCTGAATCATGAGCAGCTCTTTTCCATTATCACACCCATGAAGTCAAGCCTGTACATTGTTTTCGCAGCACTTAAAATCAGAGCTCAAAGACAGTGCTTTCAAACCTTCATCATATTTTTCTCAAGTATTGTTGGAGGAATGATCAGGTTGCAATAAATTACTCACTTCACTTAAATCCACCCACCATTATAGACACTCAATTACCTAACTAAGATGCTCAGACCAATCTCGAAGCCACATGAGCCATATTTTTAAATCCAAATGAGTCAATCCTAAAGCATTTCTGAGAGTTCATGATGATGTTTAAAATTAAGCTTTAACTGCAGACTTCCTAAGTGTATCCCCTAAGACTGCAGAGGTAGTCTCAGCAACAGGTTTTTAATGCAAGCGTCTTGGCAGTGCTTTTTTTTTCATGTTCTTTTGCAATAATTGGAGTCAAATGCCTCTGTTTTCTAAAAGCTAAACAACGTTGGCCCCCTGCAAGAAGAACATATCATTTTTTACATGGCTTTAGAAATAATGATGTTTGGCTTTTTTCTACTTCATCCTGATTTCCAAACTGGCCAAAAATAAATTCCAATTTATAATAATTAAAACATGCAAAACAAGGGGAACTGGGTGATGCATGGGTGGTAAAGCATATTCACTTTATAACACTTGGCCTGGGATCAAAGCCAACTTATAAGACCATAAGACTATTAGACATAGGAACAGAATTGGGCCACCCGGCTGATATCTTTCTCATCTCCATTCTCCTGCCTTTTCCCCGTGATCCCTTTATTAATTAAGAACCTATCTCTGTCTTAAAGACTTTCAATGATATGGCCCCCACAGCCTTCTGCGGCAAAGAGTTCCACATATTCACCACAATCTGGCTGAAGAAATTCCTGTCATCTCTGTTGTAAAGGATAGTCCCTTTAACCTGAGGTTGTGCCCTCTGGTTCTAGCTTTTTGTACTAGTGGAAACATCCTCTCCTTGTCCACTCTATCCAGGTCTCGCAGTATCCTGTAAGTGTCAATAAGATACCCGCTCATCCTTCTAAACTCCAACAAATACAAGCCCAAAGTCATCAACTGTTAACTATTAATGATGCAGCTCTATAAGACCTTTGTCAGACCCCACTTGGAGTATTGTGCGCAGTTCTGGTCGCCTCACTATAAGAAGGATGTAGAGGCTATTGAGAGAGTGCAGAGGACATTTACAAGGATGCTGCCTGGATTGGGAGGCAGGCCTTATGAAGATAGGTTGAGGGAGCTGGGACTCTTCTCACTGGAGAGACGTAGGTTGAGAGGCGACCTGATAGAGGTTTATAAAATGTTGAGAGGAATAGATAGGGTGGACTCTCAGAGACTATTTCCCCAAGCTGAAATGGTCACTACAAGAGGACACAGATTTAAGGTGCAGGGAAGTAAATACAGGGGGGATGTTAGGAGTAAGTTTTTCACTCAGAGGGTGGTTAGTGAATGGAATCGGCTGCCATCGGAGGTTGTTGAGGCAAACTCACTCGGGTCTTTTAAAAGACTTCTGGATGAGTATATGGAAACGAATGGGATAGGGGGTTATAGATAGGTCTGTGGATTGGTAGATGTGATCAGCGCAACTCGTGGGCCGAAGGGCCTGTTTGTGCTGTATTGTTCTATGTTCTATGTTGTGTGTAACTGTTCTTCATATGACAAGCTCTTCATTCCAGTGATCATTCTTGTGAACCTCCTCTGGACCTTTTCCAAGGCCACCACATCCTTCCTGAAATATGGGGCCCAAAACTGCTAACAATACTGCAAATGGGGTTTGACCAGAGCCTTATACAGCCTTAGAAGTACATCCCTGGTCTTGTATTCTAGCCCTCTCGACATAAATGTTAACATTCCATTTGCCTTCCTAACTGCCGACTGAGCCTGCAAGTTAACCTTAAGAGAATCTTGAACAAAGACTCCCAAGTCCCTTTGTGTTTCTGATTTCCTAAGCATTTTCCCATTTAGAAAATAGTCTATGCTTCCATTCCTCCTTCCAAAGTGCATAATATCACACTTTTCCACATTGTATTCCATCTGCCTCTTCTTTGCCCACTCTCCTAACTTGTCCAAGTCCCTCTGCAGCCTCCCTGCTTCCGCAATACCACCTGTCCCTCCACATTTCTTTACACTAATTACAATGGAAATCTCACCATTCTAGTTGTGAGTCTCCATGTGAAGAGGGCCATTTAACCCATCATATTCATTCTAGCTCTTACGAGAGTTATACCAATCACACTGCTCGATTCTGTATTTTCCTCTGCTTCAAAACATGTAATGTTCTCTGCCTAATATCTTGACACAAAACATTTTTTTTTCCTGACCTCTATCTCCACTTTTTCTTTTGTAACGATGTTAACTTGATGAACCTTCTTCATTTCTATTTGTAATTTTTATCAATGACTTGGAAGAGGGGGCTGAAGAGTGGGTTATAAATTTGCTGATGATACCAAGATTGGTAAATGGCCATTGTAGGCTGCAAAGACATTGATAGGATGCAGAGCTGGGCCGGAAAATGGCAGATGGAGTTTAACTCTGATAAGTGCGAGGTGGTAGAACAAACTTGAATGCGGATTACAGGGTCAATGGCAAGGTTCTGAGAATTGTGGAGGAACAGAGAAATCTTAGGGTTCACATCCACAGATCTCTCTGAAGGTTGCCACTCAAGTGGATAGAGCCATGAAGGCCTATAGTGTGTCAGTGTTTATTAACAGGGGGTTTGAGTTTAAGAGCCATAGGGCTATGCTGCAATTGTACAGGATGCTGGTGAGACCATGTTTGGAATATTGTGTGCAATTCTGGTCACATCACTATAAGAAGGATGTGGAAGCATTGGAGAGAGTGCAGAGGAGATTTACCAGGACGCTGCCTGGTTTGGAGGGTCTTATGAGGAAAGGTTGAAGGAGCTAGGGCTTTTCTCTTTAGACCAGTGGAAGATGAGAGGTGGCATAATAGAAGTCTATAAGATGATGAGGGGGATAGATAGAGTGGACATTCAGAGACTGTTTCCTCAAGTGTATATTACTAGGGGGCATAGCTATAAGGTACATGGTGGGAGATTTGGATATATGTCAGAGGTAGATTCTTTACTCATAGAGTGGTTGGGGTGCGAAATGGACTGCGGGCTGTGATAGTGGAGTCGGACACTTTAGGAACTTTCAAGCGGTTATTGGATAGGCAGATGGAACACACTAGAATGATAGGGAGTGGGATAGCTTGATCTTGGGTTCGGACATAGCTCGGCACAACATTGAGGGCTGAAGGGCCTGTACTGTGCTGTACTGTTTCTATGTTCTATATGTCTACTTAACTTCCCAAGCAGAAAAAATATACTTTCCTCGTTCATCTTCATAATGTTAAATCTCCTGATACATCTTCTTTTATCCTGTTCTGCTCCAATAGAACTAGTCATGTACCTCAAGTTTCTCTCCACAATTATACGAGACAGAAGTTCAAACTAACCAAGAGCTTGCTCGCAACTCTCAAAGGAAAGAAAATTGTGTTTTTCACTTTGTGGGGATTTCTCTCTCCTCTTATCAGCCATTTGCAATGTTATTAAAAATTTGTTTGCCATAATGAGTTTCCAGGACATCAAGCAACTGACAACGTCTCCTCAATGACAGCAGGAACCACAGAAGCAAATGGTCAGCAACTATGGGAAAAGTTTCTTTTATTGTGTTGCATGAAGGCAGTAGCTTTGTCCCTAAGGAAGGGGAGAAGGATGGTGGGTTGATGATAGCAGACACTGGGTACAATCCCCAAAGAGCACAAAATTCACCATCCGTCAAATTCATTCAAAGGGAAACCTACTTCAGACTGTTTTGTTTGATGTTTAAAAGACATTCAAATAAAGCTATTACTGTTTAGATGATTTCAAAGAACTAAATCAAATCCCAAATTCTCTATCTCACGGCAGCCAAAGTCCACATCACTTGTCCTTTCTGCATCTTTCCCTGTCATTAAAAGTCTGCTCGAAACTTGTCTCTTTAATGGTGCCTTCAGTTTCTGATTCTTCTCTACCTCTGTCCTTTGTAAATGCTTTGAGATGTCCATCAGCACGAAGGATATCATAAACTGTAAGTTATCATTAGTGTTGGTTTTGGCACAGCACCAATGTAAAATAATTGATGGAAAATTGCCCAGATATAAGTAAGGGTTTGAACAGTTTCAACATTAGAAGTTTAATCTGACATGTGCACTTGGACAGGCCACGTACAAAAAAATCATAATTAGGTGGATGAGGTTGGTGACCAACTAATGCATGACCCCACATTACCTTCAGCAATTTCAAACATGAAGCTCTGTAGTTGGCATGTATAATTTTAAAAGCATGTAAGGTTTTTTTAACAAGAAAATATGCATTAAAACACTTTGATGAGTCTAGTATTTCACTGGAGATGAGATTCATCACGTTCCAAGTCACAGCAACTGATTTGGATGATCTGTCGTGATAGTAATGAATGGTGGGGCAGGGTCAAAGGGCCAAATTGCCTACTCCTGCTCCTAATTTCTATGTTATTTGTAATAGATTACTGTAAAGCATCATAAACTGATGCACAAAAGGACATTGTTACCATAGTTCCAACTGTTGTGATTTCATTTTTGTTTTTATTTAGAAGTGATTCTTATTTAAAAATCACTTCTGCTGTCAATGATTTTCCCATCATTTTATTGCAGAGTATGTGGAAATGATAAGTGGGTGAGAGATGTAAAATTTATAACACCTGACTTCAGTTGTGCATAATCATAAAATGAATTACTTTTAAAGAAAAGTGTTAAATTTTGTTGGGTGACAGTCTCCTGATCTCCTATCCTGTTGCTAAAGGTCTCTTCCATGAGAACACAATCGACTAATGGGATTTTGATGTTAAACCAGTTAGTTCAACATCAATAACAAATAAAGTGAGAGCAACTGCCATGCCTAGTAAAGGCATATCACATTCATAACTTTACACATGGACTGCATTCAGCCGAGAAGTTTTTGGAACTGCATTTTCTTTTTAAAAAATGTAAATCAAAACGCTGCTAAGATGGCTGCAAAGGCTCTGAATTTTGTAATTTCTGCATAGACTCAGCAGTACCTCAAGTCCCTGGAAAGTTTCTAATTGAATAACCATGAATAGAACCAAAGAAAAGTTATAATGCAGAAAGAGGCCATTCAACCCATAGAGTGTGATTTTTCCAAAAACATTCTAAGTATTCAGTAAGTGGCTAAACAGGAGTTTTCCCACCCACTCTTTGGGCGAACTTAGTGAAATAAATTTACAGAGCGCTGTGCAGCACACGGTCCTTCAGTAGATTCATGTTGGCGAGGTGGGAAGGATGCTAATCTCATCAGAGGTGGCCATTGCGCATGCACTGATCTCCCAGCATCTTGGGATATCAGTTCACATGCCCCACCCCATCCGGGACATTGCCAGCCCCAGAACTCCCTACCACTGATGGCCAACCCTCACTTCCAGTGACCAACCCTGGCCTCCAATTGCTGGCCCAACATCAACACCACCACATGCAGAGTTCCTATCTTTACTCCCCTCTTACCTCCTCTCCCTTGTGTGGCCCCACTCCCATGAGGTGACACACTCTTAGGTCCAACTCCTTAACACTGCCTACTGCCTGGTAGACATTGCCAGTAGGCATGATGGGCGGTGCCATGGTGCCAGGCTGGCGAAGCCAGAAATGGCACTGCCCAAGGAGCACTTTCCCCTCTGCCCCAACCTCTCTGGGGCTTCAATGGCCTCTCATCCCATCGTCATAACGAGTCCCAATTACTGGGGACCATGCATGACCCCTGCTGGTGTAAACAATTGCATCCCGGGCTCAGTGAACAGTTTTAAATAAGAACAAAGATCAAAGAAAATTACAGCATAGGAACAGACCCTTTAGTCCTGCACTGACCATGCTGCTCGACTTAACTAAAACCCCCTGTCCTTCTGAGGACTATGTTCCTCTATCCTCAGCCTATTCATGGACTTGTCAAGACGCCCCTAAAGCCACTACCATATCCGCTTCCCCTATCTCCCCTGGCAACAAGTTCCAGGCACCCCCACTCCTGTCTGTGTAAAAAATCTACCTCGTATATCTCCTTTAAACATTGCACCTTAAACCTGTGCCCCCTAGTAATTGACTCTTCCACCCTGGGAAAAAGTTTCTGACGAGTCTCCACTCTGTCTATGCCTCTCATAATCTTGTAGACTTCTATCAGTCTCCCCTCAACCTCTGTCACTCTAGTGAAAACAAACCAAGTTTCTCCAACCTCTCCTCATAGCTAATGCCCTCCTTACCAGGTAACATCATGGTACACCTTTTCTGTACCTCTCCAAAGCCTCCATATCCTTCTGATAGTGTGGCAATCAGAATTAAACATTATATTCTAAGTGCGGCTTAACTAAGATTCTTTAAAGATACAACATGACTTGCTAACTTTTAAACTAAATACCCCAGCCGATGAAGGCAAGCATGCTGTATGCCTTCTTCATTATCTTCTCTAGCTGCGTTGCCACTTTCAGTGAACTATGCGCCAGTGCACCTACATCATTTTGCCTATTAATACTCTTCGGGGTTCTGCCATTTACTGTATATTTTCTATCAATAGTGGACCTTGGAAAATATATTACCTCACATTTGTTGGAATTAAACTCCATCTGCCATATCTCCACCAAGTCTCCAACTGATCTATATCCTGCTGTATCGTCTGATGGTCCTCATTGCTACTTGTAAATCCACCAACCTTTGTGTCGTCCGCAAAATTACTAATCAATCCAATTACATTTTCCTCCAAATTATTTATATATATTACAAACAGCAAAGATTCCAGTACTGATCCCTGAGAAACATCACTTGTCACAGCAAATAGGGTTATGAATATTTAAATCAGCTTCGCGTCATTCCCTGGCACAAGGCAGATTACATCACAAATAATAGCCTGGGAGATTTGCATCAGGCCCGTCATGATTCTTATTTTTGGCCTCCCGGTTAAATTTCCTGGCCTGCTACGCTACTTAACCAACACATCAGGCCAAGAAAATTGAGCGTTATGTATGTGCTAGCCAAAAAAGAGAAAAAAACAAACTAGCCACTCATTCTAACCCCAATTCCCAGCACCTGGTCCATAGCACGAATTATGTGTTATTATATCTGGTAATTGACTCCTTAGCTAAGGAAACAAGTCCTTTCTGTGTACCCTGCCTGAGCCCCTCATAGTTTTGTATTGCCCAATTAAGCATTTCTTAGCCTTCTCTATTTAAAGAAAAACAACCCTAATCTACCCTGATAGCTGCAATGTCCAAGCCCTGGTAATATTTTTGTAGATCTCCTCTCTCTAGAGCAATTATGCAGAACAATAAGGGTAGAGTGCCTCCTTGAATGGAAGTACCAAGGTGAAATCATTTGTGGAATTTACACCTCCTGTTGTTGGTGGATTTACCCATGACTCAAAATCAATGGATTCTTAGACCCACTGTCTCCAAGCACAATACTTCTCAAGAGGGAAAATAAGTTAATCATGAGTAGGTATGAACTACTATTCCAAGTAGTACTTGGAATACTGTGCACAATTCTGGTCACCTCACTACAAGAATGATGTAGGAGCTATTAAGAGGGTGCAGAGGAGATTTACAAGGATGTTGCCTGGATTGGGTGGCACGCCTAGCAGGGAGCTTGGTCTTTTCTCCCAGGAGAGATGAAGGTTGAGAGGCAACCTGATAGAGGTTTATAAGATGTTGAGAGGTATAGATAGGATGGATTTTCGGAGGCTATTTCCCAGGTCTGAAATGGTCGCTACGAGAGGACACAGGTTTAAAGTGCTGGGGAGTAGGTGCAGAGGAAATGTCAGGGGTAAGTTTTTCACTCAGAGGGTGGTGAGTGAGTAGAATCGGCTGCTGTTGGTGGTGGTAGAGGCGAACTTGTTGGGGTTTTTTAAGAGACTTCTGGATGAATGCATGGGATTTAAGGGATTGAGATTTATAGATAGGCCTGGTAGGTATGGATATGATTGGCGCAACTTGTGGGCTGAAGGGCCTGTTTGTGCTGTAGTGTTCTATTATTCTATTGTAATGGCCATCATTATCACCCATTGTATAGCAATGATTTTGAACTTTAAATCATTCTAGGTGGACTGCAGAAATGTTGATCTTGTGGTCATATGATCAAAACTGATCACAGATGATGAATCTTACTATCTCGAGAATGAGGGATAAACCAGTCAGTCTACAAATGCACAGTTGGAAACAGCAGCAGGAAAAGTTGGCACTGCTATCTCACAGTGCCAGGGACCCAGGTTTGATTCCCAGTTTGGGTCACTGTCTGAGTGGAGTCTGCATGGGTTTCCTTTGGGTGCTCCGGTTTCCTCCCACAGTCCAAAAGATGTGCTAGCTATTTGCACTGACCATGCTAAATTTTGTGTCAGTACCTGAACAGTGCCGGAGTGTGGAAACTAGGGAACTTTCACAGTAACTTCATTGCAGCTACTGCAAGGATAGTGAAACATAAGTGTACTTGTGATACTACTAAATAAACTTTGAACTTTTAAATAATTCTTAACAATTTTTTTTCTCAAGTGTGTGTGTGTGTGTGTGTGTGTGTGTGTGTGTGTGTGTGTGTGTGTGTGTGTGTGTGTGTGTGTGTGTGAGACAAGCGAGTGATGTTGCATTTGACTTTTTGGGGTGCATGCATAAATAAATAATCCTCTTTATTTAAAACCTTAGAAATGAACACACTTTCAAGCATTAAGAATTACACACACTTTTTCAAAAACAGACTCATCATAGACAGTAACAATTAGGTCTTCAATTCTCTTTCATCCTTGACCAAAGCAGAATTGGAAGCTTCAAGGAGGAACTGAACCAACTGGACTAAAATGAGTTGAATCGAACAATGAAAGAATAAGTTGGAAACAAAAAATGAAGAGCTTAACAAATGAATTTGTTTCTTTCCTTTAAAAAAACGACTGTAGCAGCAGGCTTCGCATATATTGACAGTAGAAATTAGAAAGGCCGACATTAATATGAAATCATTCATAAAACTGATGATTTAACTTGTCATCAGTTAACAACCTGAACCATTGAACAGTCCCAGCAGTGGCTGACTATTTGGAGCTTAACATGAGAAATAGGGCAAAATGACCTGAAGTGTGAAAATGCTAGCAGAATATTCCTCTATCATCCCAGAACTGCAACTAACATGTACAAAAACTAAAACCAACCAGGTTATCTCAACAAACAATCCATCTGGAAAAGCTAAAGTTCAAGTTTTGGGCAAGAAAGAAGGAATGAGAAAAACAGCAGTGAAGGGAAAAGGAGCAACAAGAAAGAGAATTCCAGGAGCAAGAGGGAGAATTCCAAGAAAAAGAGGTAGGATTCCAGTGGGAAAAGTTTGAGAAGGAATTACAAATGTAAAAGGCCAGTGAAATGAAACAGGTTAAAATGGCTAGGGAAAAATGAGCTATGTGACAGGGAATCCCCAAAAATCAAATGATTTTTGTGCAGAGTAAAGCAAGGAATTGCTCTGTTACTTCACAGTGAGTTAGCTGGATGTCAACTTTCTGTTCAGGGTGTCTAGAGCAGGCCACAGAAACTGAGGGGAACCAACAACATTTGGCTCAGCTACTGAAGGTTGAGGAAATCCCCAAAACCCATATGGGGCAATAGAGATAGTAAAAACTAAGGAGGCTAAAGAAAAGAATTAAATCAAAGGAGTCATGGCAGAGACCATGGAATTTAGAGAGGCCAAAATAGAAGAGAGGAAGAATGCTGAGAAATAACAGAAGACCTTGAAGGAAATGAGCCAGATTATGGTTAACAGAGTCTTTAGGGACCAAGAAAGTTCCCAAGTTGGGAATTAGAAGGCAAGGGAGATGCTTCACCTGTTTAAAAAGTCACAGAGGGTCTCAGCAGAAGTTGAACAGTCATCTCCGAGTGATACTGTCTCAGAGGACAGGTCCATCCCTGAAGGGACATTGAAACAGATCGAGCTGATTTGCGTTACTGAAACCCACATAGGAAACAAGTGTAGTCAGAATGGAGTTCCCCACAAATGGACCAAAGATTCAAAATTGAAATATAACTTAACCCAACAACTCAGTTTCAGAAACCACCTTAGACAAGGTGCAGGGGGAGAACCCAGGCAGCTTATAGTAGCTTAAAACTGTCCAGCATCCAAGCTCATCCTAGAAATAAGAATTATCAAAAAACAGAATCTGAAGTATTAGGTGCATGGGTTATGGAAGCAGCAATTACAAAACTTTACAGGCAAGCAACAAAACAGTAAGGGAATTAGTTTGAAACAAACAATATCTTTTCACTAACCTGCCAATTTGATTTCCTCTTAAGACTCCAGAATTGAACTTGTGCTTCCATAAAACCCAAAGCTTACCAAAACTGTGGGGGCAATCTTATTGGTTTGTCACCCTTGTCGATGTGTAGTAAGTCAGTAAGATATGCAAGAGGTGCAAAATAAGGCTTATGCCTGGTTTCTCACTTCTCGTGGTCTTACAGACCCTGGATTTCTGACATGAACAGCCTCGCATCTGGGAAGGCTATTAAATTCTAATTTCCATATCATGAATGGGAGTCAGATGGAATTGTCTGGGCTCATATTTCTCAATGATCTCACTGGTGAGTGTCCTCACTGGCGAGGAATGGGTATGGTCCTTATCAATGGGGATTTGATGTGATAGCCTAGCCAGCAGAAGCACAGGACATTGCGGTCCCTCATACGGTCAAGAATAGAGGGAATGCCAGCCAGGGAACCTTGGCAATGCCAGCCTGACACCCTAGCACTGCTAGCCTGGCACTGCCCACTGGGCACTCTGGCACTGCCCAACAGGCACCGTGCAGTGCCAAAGGGTGAGGCCATGATGGAGCAGGGCCTAAGGGGAGAGTGCAGAGTCAGGATGAAGGCAAGATTTAAGGAGAGGCTGGCAAGGAGGAGCTGTGTGTTCTGCAATCGAAAATCAACTGGTGGGAATGGGGGTTTTGGCATCAATTCACTGGGCCGGGGGCGGGGACACAATCAACCAGGCTGAGGTCGCTCAGACAAGAAGACCAGTAATTCGGGGGAAGGGTGCAATTTCCGGGGGGGTGGGGGGCGGCGCGGTGGGTGCTTTACAGATCTCTGTGCAACAGAACAGAGAGATCTACGCATGCACAATAGTGCCCCTTGATGTGAGCAGCCAGCTTGCTGGCAAGAATAGACTCTGCCCACTGCTTTTATTGGTGGAAATCAAATCGTGCATATGTTTTGTATCAAGTGGAGTAAGATTTCATTTGTGGCCTCACCAAAAAAACAGATCTGAAACTCTCCCAGTTTCACATTTAGAGATTTGTTTGGTAAGATCACACCCAGTAAGCAGAATCTTCTGGCTGTTTACTCTGGCAGGATTTTCTGGTCCTGTTGCAATGAGCAGAGAAATGGCTGAGTGCTAAATTCTCCATCTTCAGTTGTAGTGACAAAGGGGCATGAACAGTCAGTAAAATTGCACCCTGTGGATGAAATTTTCCCAAAAAATGACTGGGTGAGAAAGCCGATATGATTTGCGCTGGAGATAAAGCAGATCACAATTTTCCCACATTTAGTCATTCTTTTTCCCACACAGTCCTGCCCCCAGTTATCAAGGTCTTGGACAACATGGACCACTTTTCAGACCTCGGTAGCCTCAAGTCAGCAAGGACAGACATCGACAATGAATCTGCATAACTCTTTCAGTGTACCAATATAGATTTTAGTTGTCTGAGGAAGAAAGTGTTTGACAACCAGGACCTCAGACCTGGCAAGCCCATAATCTACAGTGCAGTAATGATATCCACCCTCTTATATGGCTCAGAAACATGGACTATGTGTGTAGGCACTTTAAAACCCTGAAGAAGTACCATCAATGCTGCCTCCGCAAGGTCCATTGGCAGACACAGTACCGTCAGTGTTCATACCCAGGCCAGCATCCCCAGCATCAAAGCATTGACCATGTTCAATCAGTTCGGCTGGCCAAGTCACATTATTCATTTGCCTGATATGAGACACTTGAAACAAGCCCTCTACTCAGAACTTCAACATAGCAAGCAAGCCCCAGGAAGCAGAGGAAATGCTTCAAGGGCATCTTCAAATCCTCATTGTCCCACTTACTATCACTTAATCCATGCCCAACATTGCCCGAAGTGGAGTAAAAGCATCCAAAAAGAAGCTGAAATTTCATTTCCAAGTGCACGCTGAAGCCAAGCATCGACTGCGAAAGGAGCAAATGGCAACCTGGACACCCCACCCACCTGCTCCTCCAACAATCACCTGCCCCCCAGTAGGCCATACATTTGACTCCTGAGAATTTACTTTTACTGAAGGAAGTAAATCATCTTTGACTCTGAGGGACTGCCCAAGAAGAAGAAGACACCCTCTTTTAACTGAGGGCTAAAGTTTGCAATTCTCCAGTCCTCTGGCTGAAGATTGAAAAATTATGTCAAGTACCTCTGCAATTTCCACTCTCACTTCCTTCGATATCTTTGGATCCATCTTGTCCGGTTCTGGTGCCTTTTCACTTTTAAGTAAAGATAGCTATCCAATACCTCATTTTTTATTAAATCTAAATCCTTCGATTGTCTGAAATAACTTTTCTTTTACCTCACCTGGGTCGCACCTTTTTCCTCGTTGATGGCAAATGCAAAGTATTCATTTAATAACTTAGCTCTGCCTCTGCCTCTGTGTGTAAAAGCCCTCTTTTTAGGTTCCTCAGTAGGGAAAAGAGGCAGAAGGCATTAGATTCCAGAACACACATCTGTTTAATGCCAGATCCCAACACACAAAAAATTCAATTTCACTTGCGCTTCATCCAAAAAGGATGATGAAATCGTAAACTTGAACATAAAAAAAATCGCTGTTATAGACCATTGCAGCGTAAGATTAATGTATGGATGTTCAGTCTGAGTGTGTCCAGACTATGTGTTCATATTTCTCTTGCTTTATCAGGGAAGCAATGTAACAAAAAATTCATCAAGATTCCATTTCTTTCGCTGTGTGGCAGAGGCATGTATGCCCAGTAAAGACATATTGCTTTAATAAATTTAAACATGGACTGTATTCAGTCTGGAATTTTCTGGAACTGCCTTTTCTTTTTAAAATAACAGATACTAAAAGGTTGCTAAAATGGCTACTGAGGGCAGGGTAACTTTTGTAATTTCTGCTTAGTCTCAGAAGTATCTCAAATCTCTCGAGAGTTTCCAATGGAGTGACTGTGGGTGGAATGCCACACTTGATGAAACCATTTGAGGAATTCATATCTCCTACTGTTTGGGGACCTATCCAGAACTCAAAATCACTGGACTCCTAGACCCATTTGATACTAAACAAAAGAATGTCACAGAAACCAATAATCATAAGTAGGTCTGAATGGCGACCATCCATCTATCCTTGTGTATTAATGACTGAAGAACAAATCATTCCAGATGAACAACAGAAATATTGATCACATGGTCACATGATCAAGACCAACCACAGATAAGGGATCTTAGTACTTCCAAGAATCAATCAATCGGCAAACCACAATACAGCAAGAAAGGGAAAAAAAACACCAATGCCTTAAAACTGGACTGAACTATTACAACACCATAAGGTTTTTCAGCCAGGTTCTTTCCAGTACAGAATATTTTCCTCCTGATAAAACTACAAATAGTCTGCTGAAAACCCATCTTGTCGACAGTGTCCTGAAATTATCCTGAGATTGACTCTAAGCAATTGAATGCATGTAGAATGCACTTTGGAAGTGAAAAATGCCTTATTTCTGGGACATAAAGTCCATGATATGATTACGAACTATTCTTCTGTTTATATAGAAGTGCATATTCTCCTTAACAGTATTTTGCATGTGTGTATGGGTGTATGCATTTGTGAGTGACGGATAGTGTTGGGCTTTCATGGTGAAGACAAGTTCATCTTGTCTAAATAAATTGAAATACACAAACTGAATATTCAAATTGATCACATATTCAGGGGTTAAGAAACACTGATTACAGAAGGGAAGTTTAAGTTTATTTATTAGTGTCACAAATAGGCTTCCATTAACACTGCAGTGAAGTTACTGTGAAAATCCCCGAGTTGTCACACTCCAGTACTTGTTTGGGTACACTAAGGGAGAATTTAGCATGACCAATACATTGAACGTGCATGTCTTTCAGGTTGTGGGAGGAAACCAGAACAACCAGAGGAAACCCACTGAGACATGGGGAGAATGTGCAGATTCCGCACAGACAATAACTCAAGGCGGGGATCGAACCCAGTCCCTTGGCACTGTGAGGCAGCAGTGCTAACCACTGTGCCACCATGCCACTTTGAATTGGAACATCAGTTCTCTCTCGTACTTATTTACAGCACAACTACAAGGTACATTAGAGTACCAACATAGTTATAATAGGAAATGAAATGGATTTAGAAAATAAATTTAGATTTATGACAAAATCTATTGTCTCTTTCAAGAATATTGCAGATGACAGATAGCGATATTCCTGACGATATAGTTCACTTGTGTTCCCAGAAGCTTAATAAACTTTTAATTGAAAATCTTCTAATTAAACAAAAGCCCTAATGATGCAGAACACCATATCAGCATATTTCATGGTGTAAGACCACACACATTGTCCCTTCACATATTTCCCAGCTTAAAAGATTATTTTAATAATTAATTCAAAACGTAGTCTAATATTTTACTTTACTTTGCTTGCTCCTGATAATCAATTCAACATTATCAGAAAGATGTATTGAAATTCTACTAACTCTTCAGTTCATATTTACACAAGCTTATTTCCCACAGATTGTATTTGCATCACATCATAAACGTCAAGCCTATAAATTTCATGAAAACGCTTCCTGCTCACTGTTTCAATTTATTTAGACAAGATGAACTTGCTAATGGTTAACAACAAGCCATTATTATCTGGTCTGCTGACCCCAGTGGTGATGTATGACGACAATCAGAAGTGAGAGCTTGTAGGCCATGCTGTTATTTAGGAGCATCCATTTGTCATGGTGATGTGAACTCACAGTAACAATGCGCGATTATTCTGCCCTTTGGCTGCCTGCCAGGAGTCACTGCTGAGTGCTTCAGAAAACCCGCTTTCATGTGGAACTGATCAATGTACTTCTCTGGTTTCTTGACATTTCCTTGATATTTGGATTCCAGATATTTTAGCGACTTTAGAAAGATAAAAAATTTGTGGATGCTGCTACGAGAAGGTTTTCTTTCAAAATTACCTGATCCTTTAAGTGTAATCAAGTCGTATCAGATGCACTGAATTTGGTTCTCTTAAATGCTCTCAACGCGTTGAAATAGAAAAAGGCAAGACTTGCATTGTATTTTTGAAAATTTATTGCTTTTTTTTCTGAGCAGTGTAATAATGCGACAAGGTAACAATACAATGGCCCAAACATTGCTGGAAAAGTGATGGCAAGTTCACCATGTCCAGAGTTATTGGTGCATAGAGACCAAATCCTGTGGTCACAGTTGGCAAGGGTAAATCCAGAACTGGCTGTGATTTACTGTGCCCACTTTCCATTTTTATGC
Organism: Sphyrna mokarran; assembly: GCA_024679065.1. Taxonomy (NCBI): domain Eukaryota; kingdom Metazoa; phylum Chordata; class Chondrichthyes; order Carcharhiniformes; family Carcharhinidae; genus Sphyrna; species Sphyrna mokarran. The sequence goes on along the minus strand of JAGIQG010000003.1, from coordinate 33,728,010 downwards.
TGGAGTCTATGCACCTTCTGATGCCAGCTCCAGTAGAGATGCAAGGATGAATCCAAAGCAGCCATATTCCCTTTCCTTGACATGAAATAAAATCACACCTCGTCATCTCTACCTTTAATTAATTGTCTTACACAGTTTTTAACTGGACCTGTCAACCTCAAACTGTGCAGACTCAGTCCATAGGTGGCACGGTGCACGGTGGTTAGCAGCGCCAGGGACCCACATTCGATTGTCGGTTTGGGTTACTATCTGATAGAGTTACGCGTTCTCCCCTGTATTCGTGGGTTTCTTCAGGATGCTCCAGTTTCCTCCCATATTCTGAAAGACATGCAGGTTAGGTTCATTGACCCGAACAGGCTCCGGATGTGTGGCAACGAGGGGAATTTCACAGTAACTTCATTGCAGTGCTAATGTAAGCCTTGTTTGTGACTAATAAATAAAACTAAAACTAAACTAACATGACCGAGAATGCTCAAACACCCTCTTCAATATTCACTGTTGGAGGCTATGCTTCAGTACATTGATAACAAAGTGGAGAACATTCTGCAAACAGTCCCTTCACTGATACCATGGTGGTCACTGCATTGTCCAGTTGTGTTACCTCTGGAGTATTTGGCACTGACACTTTCACAGGCCGCATGACAGCCTTTAAATCCAGTCCTGAATGTGAAATCACTTTCAGTTCCCAAATCCCATGATGTTTGCTGGAAAATTGAACAAACCGTGAATGATTATGTACAGCCCTTCCTGGACAAGCTGTCATGAATCACAAACCTTTCCCTGTTCTTTGATAAGACCTTGTCCGACTTTTCTCTAAACCAGATAGCTTGTTTCATGTGATCAATCTGCTCCAAGCCAATCTGGGGGTCCAGGATTTCCCCAAGTTCATGGCTTTTAAATTTCCTTCTCTCTATATTCTTGAGTGTATTTAATCACCCTCCTTCACTTCATGAAAATACTCAACTTTCCTCCTCAAACGCTTTTGATTCTTCTGAAATCACTTGGACAACAATCAGTGAGTGGGGAGAGATGGTACATGAGGGGGTAAGAGGATGAACACTGTCCAGTGGTGTGGGACTCACCACAGAATTCCTAGTCTTTGACCAGCTCTAGTAGTTACAATGTTCATATAGCAAATCCAGTTCAGATTCTGGTTAATTTTAAACATCAGAATACTGATAGTGGGGGATTCAGCGACAGTAATGCCATTGAATGTCAAAGGGCGATGGTTAGATTCTGTTGGAGATGATCATTCACATCATATAAATGCCGGGCAATGTTACTTGCCACTTGTCAGCCCGAGCCTGGATATTGTTCAGTTCTTGCTGCATTTAGACATGGACTGCTTCTAAGGTTAAAAACATTTTATGCTTCCACTCTCTAAACAACTGTCTATGATGTTTATATGATAATAGTCAATCATTTCAACCTTGATTTGTTTAAAATAGATCAGCAATGCACACGTGCAGATAAGAACAATCTAAATTAGGTTTTGGCTTTAAACAACGCTTGACTCTTTTTCAAATAGATGTTATGGAATAGATATTTGTGCTTTGTTTTATTCCCATTTCCTTCTATGGCCTGTTAATGTACTGTGTTGCCCTGGGTTCTCACATAGAGATTCGTCTCTGCTTTTTTCTAACTAGGTCAACAATACTTTTAGTTTGTCTGTGATATTATCGCTTTGGGAGACTCATTGTCATCATATTAGCAAACTGTTTTTTTTTTCCCTTCCTGTACACTTTTTTTACTGTTGACTGTCTATAAAACTTTTAAAAAGTTATTAAAAACATCAGAAATATAAGCAACTTCTCCTGGCCTCAATGATGCTAAAAGCATACAGAACTTTCAATCACTGCATCAAGTCAATGAAGATTCCCTGAATGTAACTTGCATATAACGTTATTGTAAAGTTGGAACTGCTGCACCAATCTTAAAACTTAAATGACAGTATCTACATTTTGATGGGGGTGATTTAGACTGCATTAGGGAGTTTTCAAAGGAGATGTGGATTCTATTTTAACCAGTAAAACAGATGTTGAACCAACTTTCATATAGTATTGTTGCATCTCAATAGGAGAAACTTACTTTAATCAGTGCAAAGGGCTGAACAACCTTTGAGGTAAGCATGAAATTTTGAATGATGTTGATAGTAGGAATCTTACTGCACCAAAGATTATGCTCATAGTATCTTCTGTGGGTTCTAAACGTAATGTATTAGACAAATACATTATAAGGGTAACATTTCATTGTCAATGCAATTCTGCCAATGTTAGGAAGGAAGTTCCTTGTCACCAAACAAACTATTTATGGACTTTTGTTTGTATAGAACACTGAGTGTGCTGTGTGCTCTCAATTACAGAGAAATGACACAATGAAGCCTCTGATTAACAAATATATTTCATGTGTTTGTTAAATTGCAGCTTCCTGTCCTGGAATATTTAAGTTGCTGCTGGATCCAAAGGATTTCCTCAGGATTAAAAGCGTAACCTGGCAGGACTTTTGAATACAGTGTACTGAGTAATAACAGCCAATTTAATTTCTTTAATTTATTTATTTCTTCTAAAACTTTGTATCTTGTGTGAACCAGTCAAGGACAACAACTTATCTGCTTTGAACAGCTATTCCCAAAAGTGGAAATGGGAGAGATAAAAGAATTCTAGTCTTATGCCCTCTTCGCCACCCCACCCACCTTTGAACAAAAACTGTCTGGTTCTCCAACTTGTGAAAGGAGATAAACGTTTGCTTGCAATGCTCAGAAAGTCTCATTTGCAACAGAATCTTAAATTCCATTTACAAATTTAAAACACAGAGGCACCAGCTTTAAATCAACTGCGATGAGTTAAAAATAAGTCAGTTACCAGCAGGTTATTCATTTGGTCAGAAGACCACTCTTTATGGCCATCTCCAATGTGTTTTTCTTTACTCTTTCCTGGGATTTGGCTGTCACTGGCAAGGTCAGCATCCCTTATTACCTTAAAATGAGTGGCTTGCCATTCTATATCAGAGATGTTGTTAAAGAACCTCCCACGTTGATCTGGGTCTGGAGTCACATGTAAACTAAATTTCCTTCCCTGATAGATATTAGTGAACCTGTTGGTTTTTATAATAATTGATAATAATTCCATGCTCAGCTTTGCTAAGATGAGCTATCAATTTCAGATTTATGAATAGATTTTAAGTTCCACCAGCCGCTGTGATGGGATTCAAACTCTCATTAGCCTGGCCCTCTGGATTGCAAGATTAGTTGCATTATCACAGTGCTACTGTCTCAGGATTTTGACAATGAAAGCCTCCCACATGAATTCATGCAAGTTGTAGCCCTTACTACTTCATCGAAACCCTAATGGCATGCTAACTATAGCTTCAGTAAAGAAGCCTCTAAAGAAAAAGAAGCCCCTCTATATAGGTCAAGAAACTACATTTGTAATTTCAGGCAATTGGCTGGCTTTAGGTAGAGGCTTAGGCTGTTTTTTTTATTCTTTATTCCAATTCAATCCAATCAAATCCAATTCAGAGTCTCAACAAGTTGAGACATTCCCGATCCAAGCTGACAAGACAGGGCTCTCACCTCCTGTCTTGGGCTTGATCTGCATGATTCAAGCTGATTGGAATAGGTATACTCCAATTTGATCTCATTTGCATCTTAGCCAAAAGGCCTAGATGCTGCTTTCAAATGAAGCTAAAATGTAACCTAATGACTTCAACCAAGTACAGCATGTCGATACTACAGTTGATCTTAGCCTAAAGACTGAGAAGCGATAAAGGCTGTTATTTGGGTAATTAGCAGGGAGAGGTTTTAGCAGGATTTCACCAGTATGAAAAGGAGAGGCAGCACACATTTATCCACACTTTGTTATGGGGTTTAGAGTACCACATAAAATATAAAGCAAACATTGCTGCAAATACTCAGCAGATCAGGCAGCATGTGTAGAAATGAGACACAGAGCGTTAACATTGCAGCTTATCATCATCTGCAATGCAAATTCTATGGGGTGGATTTTACAGTGGATGGAATACCTGCCACTCCCCCACTGAGCAAAAGGACAGACAGCACCTCACCAAACAGAAAACCAATTGCCGTACAGTGAAAGTACACTGGGGACAGTCTGCACAGGGTGAAGAAAGAAATTCCACTGTTCAGGATGTCCTTCCCTGGATGTCATCTCTGTAATCTCTGTAATCCCAGCAATACCAGAGGTTTGTCCCACCACATTACCTCCCCTTCCTTCAGAGACAGAAGATTTCCGACAGTGGCAGAATGAGGCCCTTAATTTTTTTTTATTTGTTCACAGAACATGGACGTCGGTAGCTGGATCAGCACTTGTTTCCCACCCCGATGGCATTTAAGAGCCCAGCCACGTTGCTGTGTGTCTGGAGTCACATGTGGACCAGATCAGATAAGGATGACTGATTTCCTTCCGTAAAGGACATTGGTGAACCAGCTGGGTTTTTTATGACAATTGACAATAGTTTCATGGTCATCATTAGATTTTTAATTCCCAATTTGTATTGAATTCAAATTTTACCATCTGCCATGGTGGGATGCGAAGTCAGGTCTCCAGAGCATCACCGTGAGTGTCTGAATTGCTAGTCCAGTGACAATATCACTCTGTCACTGCCTTCCCTCGTTAGTTGTCCACTTAAGGGATTCAATGGACCTGATGGACTCCTGTAATATGGGGATGATGTTGGGGTGCGCAGGAAGGCAGCAGGCTGGTAACCCATTGAAGTTTACTCAATCCAACATGCTAATAAACTCATGGGGTAGGGGAATGTTATGAGTTAAATTTACCCATGGGTGCTGCTGCTTTTATGACAGTATGAACATTTTCCTCAAACGTGTGCATTGCAAACTGTCTGATGTAATGATGGTGTCCTGGGATGGCATGAAATTTTTAAACTATGTTAAGTTTCACCTCCATGAGATGAAGTGCCCACATTCCAAATGTTGTCTGCAAGTCATCCTGTTATAACTCTACAATATCTGATTTGGAGAGAGAAGGCAGAAAAGAATAAGGGTTTTATTTTGCCATGTCAAGTTAGATGTGGTAGACTGAAGGACACAGATAGATAGAGTGGGACTTTCATTTGTAAGTCTGTCATAAACCCGTCTTCCTCATTTCCATAATGCAACACGTTTTGAACTCTCGAATGAATACCAGTCATGCTTTGTATGGTGCAATTTAAACGACTGCATCAATCAAGAGGAAAAAAGAACCTGGAAGGATTTCAATTTGAAAAAAAAATTAAGCAAAATACTGACAGGAATGAAAATATAAAACCAGCCAACCCTCCAGCAAAAGAAGCAAATGTGTGGAAGAAAATGCAGCAAATTGTCACTGTAATATTAAGAAGTGCTGAGAACACTGGGTAAGGCAACCATGATGTAGTCTGATAACATTCTGGTCTTAATGCTGAATCTGTCACCCTATCTAGATATGTTCTGGCCATAGTATCAACAACATATCTATCTGGTTAAACGGTTCCCACCAAATCATCGGTGATTCAATGGAAAAAAATAATACTACCAATAAGTGACAACCTACCAGCTAAAGATCTACTTGCCAATGTTCCATTTGGCTTCCAGAGCCATTTAGACACATAGAAAGGCCATTTAGAACATAGAACATAGAACATAGAACAATACAGCACAGAACAGGCCCTTCGGCCTTCGATGTTGTGCCGACCAAAATAAAAAGCAATGCCCCTCAAACTAAACCATTCCCTTCTCTTCCATATACTTATCAACTAACCTCTTAAACGCCACCAAACTTGGCGCATCTACAACAGCTGCAGGCAGGGCATTCCACTCCCTAATCACTCTTTGAGTAAAGAACCTACCTCTGATATCCGTCCTATAACTCATACCCCTTAATTTAAAGCTGTGTCCCCTCGTGCTAGCTTTCTCCATCCTAGGAAAAAGGCTATCACTGTCCACCCTATCTAAACCTCTAATCATCTTATATGCTTCAATAAGATCCCCTCTTAGCCGCCTCCTTTCTAACGAAAACAACCTCAAATCCTTCAACCTCTCTTCATAGGACCTGCCCTCCATACCAGGCAACATCCTGGTAAACCTCCTCTGTACCCTCTCCAATGCCTCCACATCTTTCTTATAATGTGGGGACCAGAACTGCACACAATACTCCAAGTGCGGCCGCACTAGAGTTTTGTACAGTTGCAACATGATGCTGCGGCTCCTAAATTCAATCCCCCTACCAATAAAAGCTAAGACTCCATATGCCTTCTTAACAACTTTATCCACTTGACTGCCTACTTTCAGGGATCTATTGACACATACACCAAGATCCTTCTGTTCCTCAACACTATTAAGAGCCCTACCATTAGCCCTATACTCTACACATTTATTGTTCCTGCCAAAGTGCATTACCTCACACTTTTCCACATTAAACTCCATTTGCCACCTCTCGGCCCAGCTCTGCAACTTGTCCAAGTCACTCTGTAAACTAAAACACCCCTCTTCACTATCTACCACACCACCGACTTTAGTATCATCTGCAAATTTACTGATCCATCCCTCAATACCCTCATCCAGATCATTTATAAAAATTACAAACAGCAGGGGCCCCAAAACAGACCCCTGAGGCACACCACTTGTCACCGAAAATTTGGATTTGGATTTGGTCTCTTCCACGTAAGCAAATTGTGTGGAAGGTGTGGAAAGTCTGCAGAGGGATCTGGATAGGTTGTGTGAGTGGTGAGGACCTGGCAGATGTTAGCAAGTGTGAGGTTATCCACTTTGGTAGGAATAATGGTAGGAAGGATTACTATTTAAATGGTGAAAAGCTGCAGCATGCGACGGTGCAGAGGGACCTGGGGGTCCTTGTGCACGAATCACAAAAACACAGTATGCAGGTGCAGCAGATGATTAAGGAGGTGAATGTAATGTTGGCCTTTATAGCTAGGGGAATAGAATATAAAAGTAGGGAGGTACTTTTGCAGCTGTATAGGGTACTGATTGAGGCCGCAGCTGGAATACTGTGTGCAGTTTTGCTCACCGCATTCAAGGAAGGATATATTGGCCTTGGAGCGGGTTCAGAGAAGGTTTACTAGGCTGATACCAGAGATGAGGGCATTGGATTATGAGGAGAGACTAAATAGGCTAGGTTTGTACTCTTTGGAGTCTAGAAGGCTGAGAGGGGATCTTATAGAGACATATAAAATAATGAAGGAGATGGATAGGGTAGAGGTTGAGAAACTCTTCCCGCTTAGCAAAGATAGCAGGACTAGAGGGCACAGCCTCAAGATTACGAGGGGGGAGCAGTTCAGATTGGAGTTGCGGAGGAGTTCCTTCATGCAAAGGGTGGTAAATCTTTGGAATTCTGTGCCTGATGAAATGGTGGAGGCTTCCTCACTGAGTATGTTCAAGTTAAGAGTGGATAAGTTTTTGATTGACAAGGGAATTAAGGGTTACGGGGAGAAAGCGGGGAAGTGGTACTGAACCACTACAGATCAGCCAAGATCTTATTGAATGGTGGGGCAGGCTCGAGGGGCTGGATGGCCTACTCCTGCTCCTATTTCTTATGTTCTTATGTTCTTATGGTCCATTGAAGTTTGCACTGACAACAATCCCACCTAAGCTCGATCCTTTTAACTCCATTTATTTATCCCACTAATCCCTCTAACCTACCCATCCCAAGAAATGAAAGAGCAATTTAGCATAGCCAATCTATCTTTGGACTGTGGGAGGAAAGCACAGCATCCAGAGGAAACACACATTAACACACAGAGAATGTGCAAACTCCACGCACAGACAGTGACCCAAGCTGGGAATCAAGCCTTGGTTCCTGGATCTGTGAGGCTGCAGTGCTAACCACTGTGCCACCATGCTGCTCTTAACTCCAGTCTAGGTCAAAGTTTTTGTAAAGAAAAGAAGCATTAAAGAAAAAGTAAGAGTAGCTCTCCTCAACGTCAATGCAGCTTTAGACTAACTATGACACCAAGCAACTTCTGCAAAATTAGAGTTACTGGGGCTCATGAGAAAACTATGCAGTAACTAGAGCTACACCTGATTCACAGAAAGATGATTGTGATTGTGACTGTCCCAGAACATCACTGCAGGAAAACATACCTGGAGCCATTTGCTGTCTTATCAATGGCCTTCCAACTGTCAGACTAGAGCTTGTTTTTGCTGATCTTTCTATGGCTTTCTATTCCATTCACAGCCCCTCTAATAATACAGCAGTCTATCCAAGCCAATAGATGATTTGAACAAGATCAATGTTCAGGCTGATACACCAGGGCTGATTCATACACATAAATACCAGAGATTAACTACTATAAGTTTGGAAGTGATGGAACTTTTACCATGTTTCTGTTGAGCGTAGCCACTTGAAAATTCACCAAACTCAACAACATCTAAACAAATGGTTTGATATGTGTCCTTGCTACCAACTCCAAATTCTTCCTCGTTAAAACAAGCATTAAGGTGACAGCAGTATGTATTATTAATAAATTCACCTAAATTCATAATAAATGAAAAGAAATCTGAGTAGGTTCTATAACAGTTGAGTGACTTGCTGCACTAGATTAATGCCATGCAGTAAAAGCAAAAATTTACTCCTGCGTTCTTTCTCTGGCAGGGGGTGACATTGAACTTGACCACTTATGCACCATTATCCTTTTACATTCTATGCTTCTATAATTGAGGTTAAGTGAACTTTCTTCTCCCTGAGAATGCTGAATGTGTGGCATTCACAACCACAGAAACCAGTTAAGGCCAAAACGTTGTCTGATTTCAAGAAGAAATTAGATGTGGCTCTTGGGGCTAAAGGAATCAAGAGGTATAGGGAGAAAGGAGGATTCAGGTTATTGAAGTCGATGATCAGCCATGATCAAAATAAATGGTGAAGCAGACTCAAAGGGCAGAATGGCCTGCAGCTGCTTCTGGTTTTGATATTTCTGAATTTCTGGGAAATGTGTGCTTTGGTCCACCTTGTTATCTAATAAGGGGCATACATGCGATGGGTCGTGAGAGGGCTGCTCTTGGATTTTTTTTCGAGAGTATCCTAGTGCTTCACGTTGTTAGTGCCCGCTTGACCTGGACCATTTGATGGGCAACACGACAGCTCAGTGACTATCGCTGTGCTGTGCAGATACATGGATTTGGGCCTGTGTCTGTAGGAGTTTGCGCATTCTCCCCGTGCTTGCGTGGGTTTTCTCCGGGTACTCCGGTTTCCTCCCACATCCCAAAGATGTGCACTTAGGCTAATTGGCAAAACAAATTCTCCCTAAATTGTCTCAAATTTGTTTTTTAATCCATAGATCTATAAACATAGACAGGGATCATGGGTAGAGGTGGGAACATCGGGGTGGTGGTACGGGCTCGTTGGGCTGAAGGGCCTGTTTCCTGTGCTGTTTTGTTCTTTGTTCTTTGTATTGAGGAAAAGCCTGAGTGGGATCTATCTGTGGAAGTGCAAGCAGGGATAAAGATCCAATGAAACCCAGACGTCACAAATCTCAAGATCGCGGCATTCAATTTTCACCACCTGCGAGATCACCAGGTTCACACCCACATCAGATGCAAACCTGATTTAAATATACTATACTATATTTGCATCTAATTAAAGACATTCCCCCCACCACATACTGAGACCTTGTTGTATTTCCAGACACGAATCTGTCATGGGATATCCTCACATCCCCCCAACCCCTCTAGGCTGTAACTGGGAGCATAGCCACCGGGGGAGAGGGACATCACCTAGCAGGGACTTGACAATGCCCTGTGGCACTGCCCTGGGACAATTTGACATCATGCTTTTTTGGAGAGTTGGTGCGGACTCAATGGGCCAAATGGCCTCTTTCTGCACTGTAGGGACCCTATGGTTCCATGGCTATGGGATAAGAGCAAGGGGATGAGGCTATTTAAATATTTCTCTCAAAGAACAGACACAGGTAATGAGGATTGAATATCCTCTTTTTGTGTGTCTGAAACGGTATTAGACAACCAAATTCTTTATTCAGAACCTGGCCCTTGGTGCCTAAGCAGATGGAAAAATAAAAACATGTTAGCTTAGCATTTCTTTATGTTGACATGAATCTGAACTCTTCTCTGCACTGAATGACTATTGTGTGGAAAACAGGATTTGTAGCCTGTTGCCAAGGCAGTCTACAGTTCAATGAAAATGCACTCCTGTATTCCTTGATCATATTTGCTGTCATCTGCTCTTGACACTTCACTTTCTAATTAAGATTCAGGATGACTGGTAGCACTCACGGCATCCAAGTGGTGCAATCATTTTGATTTATATGCCGAACAATGTCTTACAGTGAAAATATTACCTGTGTGCCGGCAGAGGGGAAGAAAATATTTCTCTGCGGGTCACTGCACCAAAGATTAAAACATAAAAAGTGTGGTGTAACAGGGAGACAGAATAGCCAAATTTCTGATCTGATCAAATAGGCAGTGGGAATGTTGGCATATGGGCATCAGAAGTTTAAAGTTCACAGTTTAAAGTTTATCTATTATTATTTATTATTGTCACAAGTAGGCTGACTGATAATTAAATTCAATAATCTGATCTCCCGATCTCCCCATATCCCTTGATCCCTTTAGCCCCAACAGCTATATCTAATGTAATGAAATTATTATGAAAATTCTGAGTTGCCACACTCCGGTGCCTGTTTGGGTACACGGAGAGAGAATTTAGTATGGCCAGTGCACCTACCCAGCATATCTTTCAGACTGTGAAAGGAAACAGACCTATGTGGAGGAAACCATGCAGACAGGGGGAGAACATCGAACTCTGCAGTCACCCAAGCCTGGAATCGAACGCAACTCCCCATTCTAAGAGCACAAGCTTGACCTTGATGAGAATGGAGAAGTCACATCCAAAGTGATGTCTGCCATTTATTCTTTTTGTTACCGCTCGCTATTTTGCGGGCAGTGCACCTGACAGCACTGCTCATATTTAAAAGTGTTTTAAATACGAAAGTCTTTTTGCCATTCACATCCAGAGATGTGTGAGAATGGAGGAGCAGCATGCTACAGTTCCAAAATGTTTTGATGCAGCTGAAGAGACACTGCTGGAGAAAAGAAAGCACAGAAGGATTGACCTATTTGGCTCTCCATGAACTCCTCCTCAGAAGAGATTTTCCAATTTCAGCATGCTGTGAACTAACATCCCAGAACAGAACTCAAAATATTAAAAAAAGACATGATAAAACTAACAAAATTAAAGTGAACCAACTCATCTTTATCTTGCACCAAATAAATGAGCAAAGTATGCTAGGCACTCAGTGTGTTTATTTACACGTGGACACTGCTTGCCCATTCTTTAGCTGGGCACAAGTTGCAGCTGCAATATTTCTCATTCCAAACCTATGTACATATTCATGTCAGTGAATGATAAAGAGAATATACAAACGCAAGTCAATATTATTATCATTATTGAGGATGGATGGTTAAATGCTCCGTTATGCACCCTGCACACCTACAACATCTCACTATTACCCATCTGCTCAACATGATAGGATGACACATAACAAGAATGAACAAACACGGATAACTACCTCACAGCGCCAGGGACCCAGGTTCAATTCCAGCCTTGGGTCACTGACTGTGTGGATCTGTGTGGATCTAGACATGCACGTTCTCCTCATGTCTGCTTGGATTTCTTCCAGGTTATCCAGTTTCCTTCTACAGTTCAAAGATACATAGATTAGATGGATTGACTAAGCTAAATTTCCCCTTAGTGTCAGGAGAATTAGAACATAGAACATAGAACATTACAGCACAGAACAGGCCCTTCGGCCTTCGATGTTGTGCCGACCAAAATAAAAAGCAATGCCCCTCCAAACTAAACCATTCCCTTCTCTTCCATATACTTATCAATTAACCTCTTAAACGCCACCAAACTTGGCGCATCTACAACAGCTGCAGGCAGGGCATTCCACTCCCTAATCACTCTTTGAGTAAAGAACCTACCTCTGATATCCGTCCTATAACTCATACCCCTTAATTTAAAGCTGTGTCCCCTCGTGCTAGCTTTCTCCATCCTAGGAAAAAGGCTATCACTGTCCACCCTATCTAAACCTCTAATCATCTTATATGCTTCAATAAGATCCCCTCTTAGCCGCCTCCTTTCTAACGAAAACAACCTCAAATCCTTCAACCTCTCTTCATAGGACCTGCCCTCCATACCAGGCAACATCCTGGTAAACCTCCTCTGTACCCTCTCCAATGCCTCCACATCTTTCTTATAATGTGGCGACCAGAACTGCACACAATACTCCAAGTGCGGCCGCACTAGAGTTTTGTACAGTTGCAACATGATGCTGCGGCTCCTAAATTCAATCCCCCTACCAATAAAAGCTAAGACTCCATATGCCTTCTTAACAACTTTATCCACTTGACTGCCTACTTTCAGGGATCTATTGACACATACACCAAGATCCTTCTGTTTCTCAATACTATTAAGAGCCCTACCATTAGCCCTATACTCTACACATTTATTGTTCCTACCAAAGTGCATTACCTCACACTTTTCCACATTAAACTCCATTTGCCACCTCTCGGCCCAGCTCTGCAACTTGTCCAAGTCTCTCTGCAAACTATAACACCCCTCTTCACTATCTACCACTCCACCGACTTTAGTGTCATCTGCAAATTTACTAATCCATCCTTCAATACCCTCATCCAGATCATTTATAAAAATTACAAACAGCAGGGGCCCCAAAACAGACCCCTGAGGTACACCACTTGTCACCGAACTCCACGATGAATATCTCCCATCAACCACCACCCTCTGTCTTCTATCTGCCAGCCAATTCCTAATCCAATTAGCTAAATCACCCTCTATTCCACACATCTGCATTTTCTGTAGAAGTCTTCCATGGGCCACCTTATCAAACGCCTTACTAAAGTCCATATATACTACATCAACCGCCTTACCCCCATCCACCTCTTTGGTCACTTTCTCAAAAAACTCAATGAGGTTAGTAAGGCATGACCTACCCTTCACAAAACCATGCTGACTATCCCCAATCAATTCATTTCTCTCTAAATAACTATAAATCCTATCCCTAATAATTCTCTCCAATACCTTGCCCACAACAGAAGTAAATTAACAGGATAAATACGTGGGGTTACGAGGATAGGGCCTGGGTGAGATTGTTGTCTGCGCAGGCTCGATGGGCAGTACTGTAGGGATTCTAAGAGAGCCCCAGATCTTTAAGGTTGAGGTTTAAAAGAGACTACAATGAAAATCATCAGGAAAGAGCATAGAAAATCGTGGGAGATGATGGGCCCATCCCTAAATCTTTACTCATGTTCTTTATCTCCCTGTTTACCTACTGTTCCCAGGTATACACTGAAGCACAATGTCTTAGAACGTAGAACATAGAAAAACTACAGCACAAACAGGCCCTTCAACCCATAAGTTGCACCAATGATATCAATATCTACTTAGCTTATCTATAACTCTCAATTCTATTAAGTCCCATGTACGCATCCAGAAGTCTTTAAAAGACCCTACCAAATTTGCTTCCACCATCACTGATGGCAGCTGATTCCAACCACCCGCCACCCTCTGAGTAAAAAATTTACCCCGATATCTCCTCTGTACTTACGCCCCAACACCTTAAACCTATGTCCTCTCAGAGCAATAATTGCGTCTTATGACACAATTATATTACCAAGAAAATAACAAATGAGAATAAATAGGATACACATAGCCAGATTCATTTATATGCCTCTTCTATTTCTGTGCAAAGCTCAACAATCAGCCAGGGTTTGTCATGCTTTTCAAGAAGCCAGTTCCTCGCATCACCTGATCCATTGCAAGCATAAGTTCAAGGATGTCCACTCTGAGGAATTCAGATCTGGAATTTGAGGCATAATTTCTGCTTGTGGCAGAGGAAAACTTGTAGAGTAACTGAGGGGGTTGGAGGGGCAGTGGAGTTGGAATGGCATGGAGAGGGCCTTGAGATGAAGTGGGAAGGTATTGGGGGTCCCGTGGAGAGTCAGTACAATAATCACCCAGAAGCTAAAAATGGCTATAATCCTAAGTTTTCCTGGTAACTATTGCTGTAATACAGAAAGAATCATTCATAGTTGGCAATTTAAATTGGATTTTCGAGTTGTTCACAGTGTAAGATTTTGCCTATCAGGAATTTAAATTTTCTGGGAAATTGCCATGCAATCCTTACCTGGGGATTTCAATGGGAGATCATTTCTGATCATAAATAATTCCAACATCATTTGGAATTCTTCTCTTTATGGTTCTATCACATTTATTTAGAACATGAAGTTTACAGTTTATTTATTAGTCACAAGTGAGGCTTATATTAACGTTGCAATGAAGTTACTGTGAAATTCCCCTTTATGCCACAGTCCAGGACCTGCTTGGGTCAATGCACCTAAACAGCACATCTTTCAGATTGTGGGAGAAAACTGGAGCACCCGGAGAAAACCCATACAGACACAGGAAGAACGTGCAAAGTCCACACAGACAGTGACCCAAACCGGAAATCGAACATGGGTCCCTGGTGCTGTGAGACAGCAGTGCTAACCACTGCGCCATCACACCACCCCTGTACTTGCTTGTGCCTCAGATACAATGCAAAAGAATTTCAAATGAATGTATTGAGGCCAATATACTGGCATCCCACAGCAAATTTCCAAGGCCATTGAATCAGCTCTGGTAAGGGATCAAAGGTTACGGGGAAAGGATGGAAGAATGGGATTGAGAAATGTATCAGCCATGACCAAATTGTAGAGTAGACTCGATGGGCCAAATGACCTAATTCTGCTCCTATATCTTATGGTCCTTTAATAATTTCCCAGATATAAATCCAATGTTAGTCATTCTCGTGCTTGACAGAATATAACATGGGAGAGGTTCACTTGCACCAGCCTCAGAAGCAAGGTCGGTGTGGAGTTGACCCCTTGCACGCCAGCCTGCACGCAGTCATAACACACTGTGGGCAAACTGCCAATTTCGGTGCCCACCTACCCTCCCTGTTATGAGGGTAAGCTTAACGGTGGACAGGAAGACTTTTCTCTCTCTCCATGAGAGAGAGAATTACTAACTTAACACATAGACTTATCAAAGCTGTGAATTCCTGTCAAACCATTCTCTAAAATAGATTATTGTATTCACACCACACTGCCCTTAAATATTTAGGGGGATATAAAGTAAGAACTTGTACTATCTTTCATATCCTCAGAATTTCCCTTCAGTGTCTCAATCCAACAAATTTACATATTTAGTCCTGTCACTGTTGTTTTGGTGACAACTTAAGCAGGCAATTCATCAAGAACCCTCAAAGAAAATCTGTCTGATAAGGGAAAAGGCACCACACATTTTGTGCTTGAACTCATGTACGTAACTCTTCGAACTAATATTTGAATGTCATTGAAATTCATAACATGACAAAAAAATTGATTATTGCATGAGTTCTTTATTAACATTTTAAAAAAAGAGGACAGCAGACTTGCTGGGACCAATTTAAATTTTAAAGTTTAAAATTTCTACTTCATATTATATCAAATACTGGGGGTTCAGATATTACTTTAGACACATCAATTCACGGTAAGATTAGTTTCCTTAAATTAGTTACATCACGGACACTGGATCAATTTGATGCAAGTAGCTCTTGAAAAGAAAATCAAATTGAAGCATTGAGGAATGGAATTATAACTTCAACATCAGACAAAATATTTGCGCGATTTCTGATATCGGGAAAACTCATGAAAAAAAACACCATCAAAGAATGCAATTTAACTTGCAATGCTTTCTTTGTTTAAGAGTACTGATATTAATCCAAAATCATGGAAATGTGTAATAAGAGTGGCCCTAAAAATGGAAAAGACTGGAAACACTCAGTAGGTCAAAGAACTACATTTAGTTCTATATTTATTTAGACATCTTGCTTTGACATTTACCAACTTCAGATCATAACCACTCCTTTATTTCGTCTGATGTAGGTGTGTTTAATGATTCTCCTGTTGTCATTTACACCTCCTCTAGACTTATTTTTTATTCATTTACTTATCCCATTACTACCTCACTTCTGCCTTGTACATCATCCGTTTTGTAACTTTGCTGCTGCCCTCCATCCCATCACAACCTTCCATTTGTTCTCAGCACCCCACCACTTCCTTTTCCCATCTCTGCTGGGGGTTAGTAAAACAGTGAAATCTCTCACCTTTTCCATTTCATTTTGAGTCTATATCATTGGAAAACATTTTTCAAGCCATTGGTAGCACTGTTTCCTCAGAGCACCAGACACTCGGGTCTGATTCCAGTCTAGGATGATTATCTGTGTGGGGTTTGCACATTCTCCCTGTGTTTGGATATGTTTCCTCTGGGCACTCAGGTTTCCTCCCCTAGTTCAAAAGTGTGCAGGTTAGATGGATTGGTCATGTTAAAGTCCACCTTAGTATCTCGAAATGTGTAGATAGGTGGATTAGTGGGGTAAATACTTGGGGTTACAGAGATAGGGCCTGGGTAAAGTGCTCTGTTGGAGAGTCAGTGTGGATTTGATGGGCCAAACGGCCTCATTGTGCACTGTGGAGAAGCTATGATTTTGTGATTTTTAACATACTCTCTATCATATAGATTCCCCTTAATCATAAACATAATACTTTCCTCCGTTACCTCCTATTGTAACTTGCTCCACATTTTCACCACTCTTTGGAGAAACAAGTATTTCCTGAATTTCCCATTGGATTTATTAGGGATTACGTTATATTTATGTCCCCTAATTTTTGAATTGTCTACAAGTGAAAACCTGAGGCTGGGTTTACTTATTGGGCAGAAGGCTCGACGTTAAATGGCAATGCTGCTTTCAAACACACATGGGCAAGCAGTCAGTGGGTCTTCTCTATGTATTTTATGGATAACAGATTACAGAGCAGCTGCCACCAGGATTACTGTGACACTCAGAGCAGTCGCTGGCACAAGCAACTCAGCAGCAGGCATTACTAGTAGCAGTGGCCATTGCTAAGGCAGGCAGGGGCCTATAGTACAGTACAGTCGACAATATGTAGGATAAAACCATCCTTAGAAAGTTTGAGGGTTGAGTGTCCTGGAGGGGAAAGCTCTCCAGGGATATAATTGGGATAATAGGTTCCACCTTCCCAGTAGTCCCTTTTTTAATTTGAAAATCCTTCCAACTTGGGCTCCCACTGGTCTACCTCCATTTGCCTCCCCACGCAGTGGTAAGCATTGGGGTCAACCCAAATTGGCAAAATGCTAACAGGCTTAACAAATGACCCTTAATAGAGCCCTAATATACTTAAATTGAGCTTCACGAATCCTGTCATTGGTGAGCTTCCTCGGTGGCAGGACATATGGACAGTTGAGCCAAATTCCCTGAAATGTTATCAGCTCCTCGCCTCCTCCATCCCTGCTTCCTGAGGTTGGATAAAATTCTGCCCATTTTCTCTGTGACTATATCTTGAGCCCTTCGTCAGTTGAAAGATTTGTGTCAAATTGTCTCTCAGCATTCTTTTACCTAGAGAAAAGCGAGTCAAAATGTCGAGACTTTTTTAATAATTATAATTGGTTCTAGTATCATCCTTGCAAATATCCCTTGCCCCTTTCTCAATGTCTCTGAATTATTTTATTTCTTACTTCATTACAAAAACTGTGGCAGGATTTTCCAGTGCTCCCAATGGTGGGACCTTCCAGTCCTGCTGTCAGCAACTCCCCGCCCCAGGTTCCCCAGCAGGGAAGGCTGTGAATATCAGGAAACCCTGTTGACACTAGCTGGATGTGGAGGGATGCCATACATTTCAAAAGTACATGCTTAGCATTAAAGTGGATGGGACATCCTGAGATGCTAATAGGCAACATATCAATGCAAGTCTTGTTGACCTTTTACATTGATTTTACTAGTCTGTCCAGCTCAATCAGAACTTTAAATGTTTCAATTAGATCCCCTCTCATTCTTCTAAACTCCAGTGAATACAGGCCTAGCCAGCTCAATCTCTCTGCATACAACAGTCCTATCATCTCAGGAATCAAATATTGACTGTGCAGTGGCACTTCCCAGAGCTGCCAGACACTGAGAATTTCAATTTCCCTGCTTCCATATCAATGTTAGAATCAGTAAGAAGTCTCACCACTCCAACAGGTTTATTTGGAATCACAAGCTTTCGGAGCACTGCTCCTTCATCATGTGAGTGGAGGTTAATTTACGAATGCGGTATATATAAGTAAAGACACAATTGCAAGATAGTTACAGATCTGTACACTTTAACCTGGTGTTATGAGACTTCTTACTGTGTTCACCCGAGCCCAACATCAGTATCTCCACCTCAATGTTAGAAACATCATAAAAAGCTATATTTTGTCCAGTCAAGTGTAACTGGGGCTTTTAACAGCAATGTGATTAATATGATGTGATGAACAAAGCTTGCCCTGGAAAAGTAATTCTGTAATCATGGGGTTTAAGTATTAATTAGTAGATTGTTGAACTAAATCTGTTGATTGTGTATTCCATGCCTATAGTTCATTCTGAAATGTTTTGATCACTTCATCTAATGTTGTGCCTACATTATTGACCTCCCTGATAAAGACTGAAGGAAAGTAACTATTTCTGTCATTGTGCTGTTTTTAGTTGTGAATTTAACTTGTGCATACTTAGTGGTATAATCCTTTGCTTACTCTTTTTCTGTTATTTTTGTCTATAGAGCACTTGGGCCCAATTCTCCCTTTGCAATCCACAATTGAGAAATGTGCATGATGGCTATTTTGCGGGTTCCCTGCGAATATTTAAGACCCTAGTGCATTTCCCAACCAGAAGAAAATGGCGCCACCGAGAACGTGCAAGGTTCTGGCGGGAAGTGAGGTAAGCAATTTGACTATGTTTTAAATGTCATTTAAATGTCATTTCAATGTGATTATATGTTCCGTGCTGGTCCCGATAGCATCCCCCACCCCACTAGAAATACTTCATCCTGGGGAGGTTGAGTAGCTCCCAATATTCGGGGAACTAGTGGGAGACCCTGCTGGAGTGACAGAGGGAACAATCAGAGGGATAGGCTGATGAGGAGGCACTCCCTGGGCATGGGCACCCTGGTAGTGCCAGCCTGTGCCCCGGCACTGCCGAAAGGTGCCCATATTCAGGGAGCCACCCTGGCACTATCCAAGCATCAGGTAGTGCCAAGTGGGCAGGGCCTATTGTGGGTGGAGCCTAAGGATGATTGGTGGGAGTAGGGGGAGATCCCACTGCCACTCTGCATGGGATCGGTCTGGGCTGGAGGGAAGCCAGCAGCTGGGGGGGGGGGGGGGGGGGGGGGGGGGGGGGCTGCCTTCTGGGGATGATCTGATCCCTGGAGGGGTCAGCAGAGGGGGCAGGTCTGCTTGGGTGCGTGTGGGGATGGGGGGGGAGGGATCACCACTGCTGGACATTATGGTGCCCAGGGGTAGGGGGATCAGGGCTGGCCCAGGAATAGTTGTAGGGATTGTGATTGGGCCATGGAGGGCTAGAGGGGCAGCACTGCGGGGGTCCGGGCTGGCCAGTGATAGAGCTGGCAACCAACGGGGAGACTGACAGATCGGGACTACTGCGCTTGCGCAGAGTTCTAAAACTGTCAAACTCCAGTGTAAATAGGCCATAACCCCTCAAGTTTTTAATGAGATTCCCGATTGTGACCTCTGCATTGCACAGAATGAGAAGATTCGGGTCCAAAGCTGAAAAAATACTCATGAGCCAGAGCCATTTTCCCAACAATTCAGCACTTTTGGGAGAATTGCCCCCTTTATTTTAATTTATATTTCTTACCTACAATGTTAGTTCTGTTTCTCTCACCATGGTTGCTGCCACCCCTCAGTTTTTCCAGCAACTTCCATTGTTAGTTGCAACTTTTATCTGCAAGTTTTGTATAATAAACTCAACTAAAATGTATCTATGATTGGTTTGGAAATGCAATTAATAACTAATGTGGCAATTCAACCAAATTGATAATCCCATAGAAATTTGGTGCATGCAAATCATAGAGACATATTTGTCAATGATTTTCGGTTGCTAAAGTTCCTTTTGACTGTTTACAAAGATAAAGGTACCTTTCCATCCTGCAGACTGTATTCCTCCTCTCAACTGTAAAGAATTGGTATTGATAGATATGTTAATGCACCAAAGGTGGCACAGTGGCACAGTGTTGGCACTGCTGCCTCACAGTGCCAGAGACCTAGGTTCAATTCCTGGCTTGGGTCACTGTCTGTGTTTCTCCCCATGTCTACATAGGTTTCCTCTGGGTGCTCCGGTTTCCTGCCACACTCTGAAAAACATGCTGGTTAGGTTCATTGGCCATGCTAAATTCTTCCTCATTGTACCTGAATAGGTGCCAGAGGTGGGTAACTAGGGGATTTTCACAGGAACTTCATTGCAATTTTAATGTAGTCTATGTTTGACACTCATCAATGAACTTTAAATATGAAGTTACACATAGGAAAGACTGCAGTGAATATATTGCTTCTGTGAATGTCAAATCAAGTACTTCAGTTATCGATGGAATTGGTAGTCTTTAGTCTACACTATGGAAACAATGTTATGCATTTGGGGCAAGCATTTTGAGAACAGCTGAGTATCTTTTGACAGCTGAGTGTTTTAGAGCTCTGTGACATTGGTAGCAGAGCAGCTGTCATCTCTGGGTCATGTAATTCATTCATTGGACAAATGGAACGGAATTACTCTTCACAATTAATGTGGCATGGACTGCAGCAGCACTGCATTCATATGATGAGACAGTGGTAACTCTGGTGGCCGTGAAGAAATGTAATTGAGCCACTACTCATGCCTCTAACAGCTTGGAGTACATTCCCCAAATACTTTGCCTCATATCATCAGTGGGCACGGCATCAGCACAAACAAACATGAAAAGTTGTCAGTGTACTCTGACTTTAGGCTGGCATGCAGCCTAGCAGCAACATAACTTTTGCATTGTTGGCTACACTGATCTTTCCCAGTCATTGGGAATGCTCTCACCTAGAATTGAAAATTTCAATTCCTTTTCTTTCGATTTTCAGCCACTCATTTTTACTCTTCTTCTGTCTTATTTCTAAAGATATTGACTGCTTCTTTAGCAGGTCTACAGGTACCATATGCCTCCTGCAACCTCACCCGTTTTTTATGCCCGAAGCTAAGCAATGAATGTCAGCATTACATTCAATTATGTTGGAGAGAACATTTTAGCTCAATCCCTTTCACGACAGATGTTCACACAACACGGCCCCCCAAGTATGCACAAATTAGAAACACTAACTCATTCTCTCCTCTCTAACTTATGGCACATACAGCCAGCTATATCTTCCATCTCTTTGTCCCACATGACCACGGAGTGAGAATTTGGTCCAACTTCTTCCATCTCACCTAGGTCAACTACACACTGCTTGATCAGCTAAACCATCAGCACCATGATTTAACACATCAGCAGCTTTGGGGGCAATTCTCCCGTCCCACTGCATTGCTCTTTTAGCCAGGAGACTCAAGCAGAGGGCGTCTCTCTGCATCGTATTTCTGGTGCCGTTAACTCCATGCCAGAAAACGGCATAGAGCTGCATAGCATATTCAACAGCTTATTTCAGTATTATTGGCAGGTCTGGGACTGATGTGTCCAAGCCTGCTAGCCTCAGGGTAATGGACCAGCTAGGACTGGGGGATGAGGAGATATTCCTGCACTCAGAGGATTGTGAATTTTTTGGAATTAGATTCAAATTTCCTCTATTCAATATAAAGGGAGTGATTCTAAGTGTTTGAATTTGCATAAAAACTGAACTGTGGTTTTTCCACAGAAGTTTCAAAGAGAGTCTCCCACACCCCATGCACTGCAGAGTACCTCGGCATTAATCATGTGAAAAATCAGCAAGCTGGATTCTCACTGGAGAGGTCGGCAGCATAGTGACCTGTCAGTGACCTACGATCAGTGCGTGCGCAGTGACCCCTCTCTGCCAGCCTCCCAATGGCTGGCCAACCCTGTGACCCCACATTGCTGGCTGCATGACTCCCCCCATGGCCTGAGCACTGGCCCCCGAAACATATTTGGACCAGCCCCGAACCCCTCATCCTTGGCGCACCTCTATCTCCCACTCTTCCCACTTCTGTCAGCTGTCCTCATCTCCTCCCGCCACCAATCCCTCAATTCCCCTGATAACAGTCCCAACCATAGCAGGCCACCCGTCACTCTCCCCCTCCCATCCCAATGGCCAGCCCCAATCACTGGCCTCTCTCCCTCTGTCACTCAGCCCAAATATTCACAATCCTCTGAGTGCATGAATATCTCCTCATTCCAGTTCTGACTGGTCTATTATTCCTGAGACAATATGGTCCAAATCTCCAGTCAAAGATGGGATATAAGTTGGGAGATGCACATCATGACCTTGCAGACAACCTGAACACACAAATACATGGAAATTGCCCAGGAAGATTACATACTTTCCTCAAACCTTCAGCTCTGAGCCCAGAGCAAAGACATGGTCAAATATGTGGAACCTACGTGAATATTTTGACTGGAAATGTTCGACAATTTAGAACCTGGACTAAATCAGGTTAGCCTGGGTAACTTGACTGAACATCACAACCAAATGCCACCTTCCTCTCCACACTCTCCACCCAACCCTGCAATTAAAACCTCTTCAATCCACGCAGCCACCTGACTAACCCGCTAACCAGACTTAACTACCATCCCTTCCAGCTGACTACGCCCTGACCACCCGACTACTCCAACATCTGATTACCCACTGACCTAATTACCCATCCACCCACTTACCTACCCACCCACTTACCCTTCTATCCATCTCATCCACCTACACAGCTCATTCACCTCATTCATTGATATACATCATCCGTTCACTGACATTTCCACCTACACATCTCACCTACATACCACTTACCCACTCACCTACCTACACATATCATTTATTCACCCACCTAGCCACCTTACCCATCTCACCCACCTCACCCATCTATTACCTCACTTTCCTACCCGTAGTGACCTATTGACCTCATCTCCCTACCTAGTTACTCACTCAAACACTTACCCAGCCATTCATTCACTTACTCCCCTCTTACCTGTTCACTAACACATATTAGTCATTCACTAAAAGATGTGATACCTTTAAAAACTTACCTGAGTACACAGGCTACTATCAATGAAAAGGAGTCATATCCTCTCCTCCTATGTTTGCTGAATTTACCCCACAGGACCAGCCCAATTCTCCTTCAGCCAGGATTGGAAGTTAAGGCCAAAATTGGATCATATCTTTGAGTTGGAGAAAACTAGTGAGCAACAGGTTCGATTCCTGGCTTGGGTCTGTCTGGAGGTTGCACATTCTACCCCTGTCTGCATGGATTTCCCCCAGATGCTCTGGTTGCCTCCCACAGTCCAAAAGATGTGCATTGGCCATGCTAAATTCTCCCTCAATACACCAAACAGGTGCCGGAATGTAACAACTTGGAGATTTTCATAGTAACTTCATTGCAGTGTTAATGTAAACCTACTTTTGACGCTAATAAATAAACTTGGCTATTTGTGGAAATACCAGAAAATCTCAGGCATTGTGTCCCATTTCTAGATTCTCCAGCAAAGTAAACAGTCCCTCAGCATCTATCTTGTCAATCCCTCTAAAAATGTTATATGTCTTAATGAGTTCACCTCTCTTCCTTCAAAGCTCCAGAGAATATAGGCTCTGTCTGCTCCATCTCTCCGGATGTGCAAACCCTCTCATCCCGAGATCAATCCAATGAACCTTTGATGTACTGCCACAAGGACAGTCTTCTTGAGGTAATAAGCATACATGTATATTTATTGATTAAGAAAGGAAAAGCAAATAAATAGATGCACATTTTAAAATAGTCTTAATATTTGACTAACTGCATCTTTAGACTTCCATATTTTCACTGCAATTCATAGAAATTACAACTGAGTCTTACCCTCTTAAAAATATTAATTTTAGAATCAATAAAATGTTTTGTTTTAACTACAGCATTTGCCAGTATAAACAGTAGAAAATAGTCACACAGCTATTGCACTTGTCATCACTTTACAAATTTATCACCAAGTAAATCACATAAGACACCAGAACATAAATCATTTGCAACACATGGAAGGGATATCACTGTATTGCTGCAGCTACTAGTGGAGGTTTCACACTGCAAAATTAACTTATAGGGCCACTGTTCTACTATGCAAACTAACGACCTGGTTTTGACAACAAAGCTTGAGTTTGGATTCAGTTTTTGCACATGTTTTGCAGGGTTTTTTTTTAACCCTCTGAAGCATGATAGTAACATTATATTTCTCTTATTGAATTTAAATATTAAATCAATAGCCATGTGCCTAACAGCAAAATAAAATTAACACATCTTTAGGATATAGGAGAAATAATTGCTTTCAGATTCTGATATGTTCAACCAGAACATATATAATCATCTATTCAGACATCTAATCCAATACTTTCAGGTCAAATCTTGTCAATTCTATGCTTATGCTTACACCTGACCCAAATGAGAATTGATGTTGGTCTCCATAACCCTGTCCCAACAATACCAACAACCTCTATTTTTATTGCACTTTTATCATAATGAAACTTTCTCACGGCGCTTCACAGAAGCAATCCAGAAAGCATTGCAGCACAGTCAACAAAAGGCATGCCCACCAATGTATATACAAAGAACAAAGAACAACACAGCATGGGAAACAGGCCCTTCGGCCCAACGAGCCTGCACCGCCATTTTAACATTCCCACTTTCACCCAAGACTTTTGTCTATGTTTATGGAAATCTGCATTGGAACCAAATTGGGGAGACAATTTAGGGACAACTTGTTTTGCCAATCAGCCTAAGAGCACATCTTTGGGGTGTGGGAGGAAACCGGAGCACCCAGAGAAAACCCACACAAGCACGGGGAGAATGTGCAAACTCCCATAGATACTGGTCCAAATCCCTGTATCTGCACAGCATCAGTGATAGTCACTGAGCTGTCGTGTTGCCCATCAACTGGTCCAGTTTAAGCGTACACTAACGACGTGAAGCAATAGCCTACTCTCAAAAAATCCAATAGCAGCCCTCTCACGACCCATTGCGTGTATGCCCCATGTTGGACAACAAGGCGGACCGAAGTACCTATAGGATAAAAGAGAAATACAAAAATATCATGCACAACTTATGCAATTCCCAGGAACGTCCCAAGGCTCATGATCACTATCTAAATCAGTCTACTATATCCTTCCATCCCTATTCCTCTCGTGTCTATCTAAGTATCTCTTAAATAACTCCAGCGTGCCTAACTCCACCACCTTATTTGGCACTGCATTCCATACCCCACAACCCTCTGTGTGAAAAACCTCCCTCTAACATCCAAATTATACCTCACCTTCCCTCACACAAGCCCCTTGTGATATTTGATTCCAACCTGGGAAAAAGCTTATCACTGTTTACTCTATATATACCCTTCATCATCTTGTACATCTCTATTAGATCTACTCTCAGTCCCTGTCTTTCTAAAGAAAACAGCCTCAATTTGCTTAACCTTTCCTCGTAACCCAGTCCTTCCATACCAGGAAATATATCACCGTATCTTTAAAGTCACTGGATCAAAATCCTACAATTCCATCCCTAATGACATTGTGGGTCAACCCATAGCAGTGGATGTTGAAGGGGCAAGAAATGCTGGTCAGCCAGTGACATCCATATCCCACAAATTAATTACAAACAATTAAGAACAAAAATAATAAAATGAGAAAGGGAGTCTTAAGAATTATGGATAGAAACACTCTAGGGGCTGGTATGTCCAATTTTGAGTAGGAAAAGTGTTTTTGACTCAGTTATGCTTTTTTTTGCTATTTTGTGCTGCTCTTTGTTTTAAAAAGTGGTGGGATCACTGGTGAAGCAACCTGTGATTTCCCCTCTCCACCCTAACCTCAGGCCGTCAGAAAGCCAGGCGCCATTCTTAAAGGGCACCGTTGCACAGAGTTAGCCCTCTGCAATGAATAGGAAGCTCCCAGAGAGTCATGGCCATCAATTGGATTTCCAGTGTTTAGTTTGATTGATGCCTGATGAAAACCACACCCACATCACTTGACAGAGTAGCAGTTGCTTTGGCCATTCAGTTGCATATTGTGCTCTGAGCTCAAGCAGACATTAATCTAACATGCAGTCACAGGCCAAGCAGCTTGCTTGGACCATGCAAGTTCATGTTCAATGCATATAAAACAATAATGCTGGGTGCACTACCCTTAGCAAGTGATCCATGCCCACCTTGTTACAAGAGGATCATCAAATTTGCCTAGTCTCCCAGTGAGACCCCATAATTGAACTCTGTGTATGAGGGATTAATACTACAAGAGCAATCATTGGCACTCTCGGAATTAATGTTTCCAGAGTGTACATAATTCCTTCAGAAGTCAGACATACAAGCTTGGCAGTGGAGATGATATAGAACTTTCTCAGCTATGGAAGAGTGCTCAATCTGGAGACGCTTTGCCAATTGAATGGGCAATTGCATCCCTCGCATTGTCATGGGGATGATTCTAATGTCTTGCCACAATAATAAGTTGCAAATGTCCCTGATTCCGTCAATGGTGAGCTACATTTCCATTGTCCCAATGTTTGACAATGGAAATGCGGCCCATCTTTGACAAAGTTGGGGGACAATCATGTCATGGATTTACGCCACTGGGAAATGTACCTAGGCCTTTTTCATGAGATTTTTCAATCTTGCCATTGAACACATTAGCCCCAATCAGGTGTAGAAAATCCTGGTTTGGGGGTGCAGTTTTCCCCTTTGGCAGCAAGTGTAAAACTGGCAGTGTCATTGAAGTCAATAGGATGGAACATGCATATGCAGGATGCATAATGGATGGTCATTCTACCACCTGTCAGTGTTATGGCTTATCAAAGCTGAACATTCCCCCTCTCATAATGAAGAAGGTGCTTCAGTGTATTCTTGGATAGTGCTGGCTCTTCAACTAAAACCCGATACTCCCAATCCATTTTTTATTCCCCTTATGCAATCTTTTCATTATTCCTCTTCAGATATTTAACTTCCTTTCTTTTAAACCATGTTATAGCCTGTGGCTCAATAACCATTCACGGAAACCATTCTGGTTCACTAATGTCCTTTAGGGAAGGAAATCAGCCATCCTTGCCATATGCGACTCCAGAGCCACAGCAAGTGTGGTTAACCATCAAATGTCCTCTGAACAAGAATAACTATGAATGGGCAACAAATACTGGCCAATCAGTGACACCCATGTTCCATGGATGAAAAAAGTTTTCTTCTGGCATTAAGGTCATGAGACTCCATTCACAGTACAGAGCTCCATCAGCAGTGCCACAATGGTAAAGTTGGTGAGTTAGCATATTTTTCTAACTGTGCTAAATGTTTGTGGCAGAAGCAGAGTGTGAAAAGAATTCCCTTCTGTTTGGCTTTGTTCGCCTGGTGATAATGACAGACTGCGTCCCACTGTTAAGCAATTCACAAGCAGTGGGAGTTTTTTTCACTAATTACCCACTGAAAATTGCTAATAGATTTTTCTCCTTAACCTTCTCTGGAAAAGGACGCAATGTTTTCAGCTACTTACAACTATAACTTCTCATTCTTGGTTTCTTTCTGACACATCTTTGCTGTATCCTTTCTACACCTCTTATGTTCTTGATGATGCATCACATATTTCAATTAACCAACGTCTTGCAAAAATTAAGCATACTTCTTTCCTTTTGGTTTCACGATGAAAATTCTATTCAGCCTTCTCAATCTGCATTCCCATGAGAAGGATTTTGACTGCGCTGAATGAGTTGAAGGCTTGGAGAGACCTGAAAATAGCCTCAGGCTATTTGCCACCAATACAATCTCCGTTGACCAATCAACACAACAGCAAATAATCAAACGATTAATACTCTAAACAAAACTTTAAAGGAAACTGATCAAATTTAAATTAAAATTTTTTTTTGGGAGCTGTACTGTAGTCCCTCTGGTTCCCACTGGTTGTGGAAGGCCTGACATGATGGTTATGTGTTCCCTCTCTAGTGATACCCAGTTGCAAATGCAATCATTAAAATGAGATGAGCAGTCAGGTTGAGTGCCCCCCCCGCTCCTCATTCCTCTTGCCCCTGGACACCATACAGGTGTCTGCCACGGCTACCAGGCCATGCCCAGCAAACAGCTAAAAATAAAGTTCTCTGATCTGCACACCTCACTCTTCACAGTGTCTACCAGCCAACAGTGCTCCCTATCTCTTCCTAACAACCTGCCAATTTGGGGGTGGGGGGAGGGGTATTAAATTCTGCCCAATATTTCCTGCAGCGGGGGGGAATTCAGAGCCAAAGAGCAAAATCATAAAATTGAATATCAGAGTGAAATTGGAGAGAGCTGTTTCACAATAAGGGGAGTAAAAATATGAAACTGTCTGGCAACTAAAACTTCCGGGACTGAGATAAATAGATTTTAGTTAGGTAAAATTATCAAGGGATATGGAACAAATGCCAGAAACAAAGCTGAGGTTTTGAGGCTGAATTTTATATTTCCCCACTGACATGCCTTTAGGAAGGGATGGGGAGGTGTGAAATTGAAGGGATGAGATTCTTTCAGTCATGATCTCAATGGATAGCAGAACATGTTTGAGGGGCTGAATGTACAGGCCCCTCTGTTTTCCTTCTTGTCAGCTGAGGGCAGGAGTCAAAATGGGTGTCTGTAATGGAGGCCAGGAGGTTTGAATACTCTTGGCTTGGAGATAGTTGGATGTGGGAGTGCGATATGATTTCCGATCTGCTTCCCCATATTCCCAATTTCTGAATTAATATTGACTATTCAGTTTTCGCCAGTCTGCATTTTTATCAAAGCGAGTCCAACCTTTAATTCATGTAGAGTTATTTAATAGATAAATATACCACCTACATGATTCACTGGATGCATGAAAATGATAATGTAATTTTGTTAATGTGCTGGATGAGATTTTATCTGACTTACTAATTAGATTTTCCAAGTAAGTCTCTGTAACATGCCAGAACACTTCTGATGTGCTTCCAGAATCTTCTGTGTCTGGATTCCATACTTTGCAAATAGAGGAGCCTTTACAATAGCCCAGACGGTCTCTAATCAGTCCACTAGCACTGGTGGCAATTGTCCAATACCGCTTTCTACAAAAAAAACAAAGCAAACCTTTAAAATATCCAGAATATTCAACCACAGGAATGAATGCATCAAAAAAAGTTTAAAATCTCAGCAATATATAATTTGTCTCCTAATGGACTGCTGGGCAAAAGGATTTGTGTGAGCAGCCATAACAAGCAAAAGGTCCTTGTTTCAATTCCCAATTAGTGTTACTAGCTAATTTCATCTGAGGGACCTGGTGGGTTGTGTCAGTGACTCCGAGTTTGCAGTCATCTCGACCATCCAGTTAACCTTGTTAGAAAATGTGCATATGGGCATTGAGAAGAGCGGCAATTGGCTGTGATGCTCCCAGGTTGAATAGCCTCAAACAAATCATTTTAGTTGAGTTAGCAAAGGGCTGTTCGCGCATGTAGAACTGTGTATCAATATAATTTTTACATAAGCCTTTACGTAGAATTACATGGAACATACAGCATAGATAAAGGCTATTCAGTCCAAACTGGTTTTTCTGCTCCATCCAAGTTTCCTCCCACACCTCTTGAACTAACTTTTTCAGTATAATATTCCATTGTTTTCCTACTCGTGTTGTTCTCATTTCACCTTAATACTCTATTTGATATAACTATTCCTTAGTAGCAAATTCCTCATTCTGACTTTGAGATTTTAAGTAAAGAGGAAGGGAAGGGAAATAATCATAGAATCCTACAGTGCAGAAAGCCCATCGAGTCTGCACCGACCACAATCCCACCCAGCCCCTTTCCCCATAACTGCATGCATTTATCCTAGCTCACCCCCTGAACTAAGGGGTACGCAGTAAGAAGTCTCACAATATCAGGTTAAAGTCCAACAGGTTTATTTGGTAGCAAAAGCCATTAGCTTTCAGAATGCTACTCCTGCATCAGATGAGTGGGATTTCAGTTCAGAGTATATAAAGCCTTCACAACGCACAACAGTGCAGAGTCGCTGAGCAGAGACTTACAGCCAAGTTCCACACACAGGAGAACAGCCTTAACTGGGATCTTGGGTTCGTGTCACCCTATCTGTGACCTCCATGACTTGTCTGGATTTGCAAAATCTCACTAACTGTTCTGGCTGGAGACAAAACATATCTCTTTAACCTGTGCTTTAACCCTCTCTCCACCCACAATATCTCTACCTTTAAGACTTGATTACCTGTAAAGATTCGTATTCCAACCATTAGCTTGTAAATTGAGTTTATGTTTTTATATGTCCTGTTTGTGAACTGAAATTCCACTTACCTGATGAAGGAGCAGCGCTCTAAAAGCTAGTGGCTTTTGCTATCAAATAAAGCTGTTGGATTTTAACCTGGTGTTGTAAGACTTATTGTATTTACTCCAGTCCAACATCAGCATCTCCACATCATACTAAGTAATAGTCACACAGAATGAATAAGTTATTAATGAACTGGTACCAACAACAAATAAAGAGGGATAATGATTTATATTAATGCCATCACAACAGCTAAAAGCATATTGGGGCAGCACGGTGGCACATTGATTAGCACTGCTGCCTTACAGCACCAGGGACACAAGTTCAATTCCTGACTTGGGTCACTGTCTCTGCAGAGTTTGGATGTTCTCCCCATATCTGCATTGGTTTCCTCCGGATGCTCCGGTTTTCTCCCACAGTGTGAAAAGCATGCTGGTTAGCTGCATTGTCCTTGCTAAATTCTCCCTCAGTGGGTAGCATAATGGCACTGTGGTTAGCACTGCTGCCTTACAGCGCCAGGGACCCAGGTTCGATTACTGACTTGGGCCACTGTCTGTATAGAGTTTGCACATTCTCTCCGTGTCTGCATTGGTTTCCTCCGGGTGCTCCTGTTTCCTCCCACAGTCTGAAAGACATGCTGATTAGCTGCATTATCTTTGCTAAATTCTCCCTCAGTGGACAGCACATTTGCACAATGGCAAGCACTGCTGCCTTACAGCGCTAGCAACCCAGGTTTGATTCTCAACTTAGGTCACTGTCTGTGTGGATGTTCTCCCCTTGTCTGCATGGGTTTCCTCCAGATACTCCTCTTTCCTTCCATAGTCCAAATATGCGCAGGTTGGGGTGGATTGCTACGCTAAATTACCCCTGAGTGTCAGGGGAACTAGTTAGGGTAAATAGGGATAGAGCCTGGACGAGATTGCAGTCAGTGCTGACTCGATGGATTGAATGGTCTCCTCCTGCACTGTAAGATTCTATGATTCTATGTATATGACCAGGCGCCGGAGTGTAGTGTCTAGGAAATTTTCACAGTAACTTCATTACAGTGTTAATGTAAGCCTACTGCGATCTAATAAATAAACTTCAAACTTAAACACACAGGGAGACTAAACTGTAGTCAGCTATAACTTATTTGCCCAAACAAAATTTGTTGCAAACAATACAAATTCTGGGGGTGCAGCAAGGCATAAACCGCCTTGTTTCGAGGAATTGTAGTGTCAGCCCGCATGGCTCAAAGGCATTATTCTTTTATCTAACTGGAAAGGACATGGATTCAGTTTGTGAGCCAGATACTTAAGCATGTAATTTCCGCTTCAGCGCAGTAC
This sequence comes from Sphyrna mokarran, assembly GCA_024679065.1. Lineage (NCBI taxonomy): Eukaryota > Metazoa > Chordata > Chondrichthyes > Carcharhiniformes > Carcharhinidae > Sphyrna > Sphyrna mokarran. The sequence continues at coordinate 33,696,372 of JAGIQG010000003.1, read as the reverse complement.
TCAGAGAATGCTGTACTGTCAGAAGATCCAACTTCCAGGTGAGACGTTAAAATGAGCCTCATGGCAGTTTATGAAGAATAGTGAAGTTTTCCTGGGAGCCTGTTGAATTTCTCACCTACTAAACAAGATCATCTGGTCACTTTTTTAATTGCTGTTTGTGGGATCTTGTTTTATGTAAATTGACTGCTGTGATATCACAACAGTGGCGAAGCGTCAGGAGTATGCAGTTTGATGTGAAATGTTCTGGGGCACTTGAAGTGCTTTCTTGAACTAAATATAAGTGAACGCAGGTGGAATTTTCTGGCTGCTCTCTCAAATCCTGGAAAATCCCACCGTTGGTCAACAAACCTTTGGATGGTCCGTATTTCGTCTGCAACATTTCCCATGGCAGCGGGATGAAAAAATTTTGCTTCTGGACCCTGAATTTACTTGGTCTCCAGAGGTTCCACAACTGAGGCAGTACAGATCCTTATTGAAAAATATCTCCCAAGCTGTTCTGGTGCTTCAGAAGTTGCTCTTTCACTGTTATTATTGACCTTCTGCTCTTCCTTGCTCTTTATGTTTTACAGTGATGTCTATTGCAAAACAAAGTTATGGATCTTGTAGCAGATGGTAGTATATTGTGAGTGCTTGAACTGCAATACACCCCAGGATCTGTCAAGACTGTGAAGTGTTGCTTCAAGATTCCAGTTGCATGCTCTATAATTATCCTCGCAACAGCGTGAGTCATATTGTATCTGCACTCTGCATCTGTCCATAATTTGGCATAAGTGTAGTTTTGGTCTCCCAGGAGTCATAGTTCAACTCTTCCTTTCCTTTCAAATTAGGCTGGTACAGATGATTGGTGTGAGATAAAAGCATTGTGAGGCCATTGGGAAAGCAGACATTGATGTATGAGATTCTGCACTGGTGACTACATATCAGCGACACACAGAGTAAAAATCCTTCTGGTTCATGTAACACATAAGATTAGACCCAGAGAGTAGAATGACCATTAGGGTGCAGTGACACTTGAGTAAAAAGCAGGGTACTGAAATTGTGCATCTCTTGCCTACTGCTATTGCTGGTCATTGAGAAATATGTTGGAAGTTGTTGACCTGGTTGAGTTACTCATCTGTGAATTCCTGTGAATATTTGTCAGTAGAAAATGAACAGATCCTGCAAATATTACATGTTCCAAGCTAGAAAGAAGCGCATATGTATATGAACTAAAAGTGAGATGACTATTATCTTTTAGGAAATCTTCCTGAGGAGATGATAACCTATACTTTCTAATTGGCTTCAACTCTGGAGGGACAAGAGATCAACCCATGCAGAGTTGCCCTCAAAACCTGCCATAAAATTCCACCCTTGGGGCCTTATAAATGCAGCAGCTGGTTTTCCCCAACTCTGCCTGAGTCTCCCATTGCAATGAAGGGTTAGGTTAATGAAGTAAGTCTCAGATACCCCTCATTTTGCAGGATTGTCAAAAACCATCTTACTGCCAGTGAAAAAAATTGTTCCACTGGATACAAATAACACGTTGAAGGTCTGCAATGCAGTGAAGGGATAAATTCTTGCTTTGCAGATGTTGCCTACAGATTTTTCCGCAGCTGTTCCAGATTGGAAGCTGCAGTTCCACGAGTATTATGCATTGAGTGAATGTGTGCATGTAACAAAGTGAGAATGGCAAAGATGAGAAAGGTAATACTTGCCTACAGCTGGAGGCAGACCTCCAACTTCCCGTTACCTTTCTACTGCCTCAATCTTAAATAGCTTGTCATCATAATTCATGTTAACTTTTTAGGGGTAACTTTTAGTTCTGGAGAAATTCAAGTTTAACTGAAGAAAATGGGATAAATGCAACTAAAGCAGTTGGAGCCTATTACACTTAAAGGGGTGGGGCCATGTTGATTTAAGAGGTTAACACCTAGAAAGCTAAGATTGTAAAATTGTAGATGGGCCTACTTAGCTGGAGAGCTGGAGACGGGATGATAACACTGCTTGCAAAGAAGTGAAGTCTACAGAGACGTTTTGTTTTGGAAGTTAGAATTAAATTAGCTCAAAAGCACTCATCAAACCCTAAAAGGCTACACACTCAGGGAGATGGGTGGAGTTGAAGAAGACTTTCTGATTTCAGGTTATCTGTGCATTTGCTATGGGAGGGACGTTTGACCTTGTGTGGGTTTACAGCTTACTGAAAAGCCCAGAGAGCTGTTAAAGACTCCAGGCACCTAGGTTTCAAGCTTAGAAGGTAGTAGGAGGCCTCTGGTTTGATGCTGAAGATATTTGGGGCTCAGGGAAGCCTTGGGAGCCACTTTTACTCAGTGCCACTGGGAGACTGAAGATCAGAGAAACCCAAGGACAGTGCCAGCTTAATGAAGCTAATGGGCTGAAAAAGAGTTGGAATTTTACTGGTAATTGTAGACAGCAGTGGAGTTTTGTGAATCCCATAGAACAATCCCTAAAGAAGAGATTGAACAATCAAGAGGTGAGAAGTTATTGACAGAGTCTAAGTCAGAACAGTATTCAGGGGAATTCAAATCCATTGAAGAATTTATATCGCTCATGAGGGAGACAGAGTTGCAACAAGAATTTATGATTCACAAAGGTCAGTGAAATCTGTGTGGGTTGCTGAGAAATCCATGGGTTTTAGCATTGGTTGCATTCTGTAATGGAGTAATGACCATGTATAAAATTCTTGGGTGCTTACATTTGACCTTGCTTGCTGCATGATGTAATTGAAATTTTGGATGAAGCGACATTGAACAACAGATAATTCTCTCAATTTGTTTATGTCTCCATCTTTGGTGCTAATCACCAAGCTCATTTTTGAGGCACAAGTGTTAACTTTCACAGTAGCTCTTTTGTGAAAAGATTCATATTTGGAATATGGTATTTGCATAATAATATATTTAAACCCTTCATCAGCACTTTGTAATATTCTTCTTGGAGCCTTGAGTTTGAGTCCATGCCTATTTTCAGTCTGCGCAGATAAAATGAAAATGGAGAAGAACATGTATTCACTTCATTAGTGAGAAATTGATGAACTTCAGGTATTTATTGACCTGCAGAAATTCCCATTTAAGTTTTACGCTTGTGTTTTGTTTAAGAACCTCAATCCTTTTAAATCTCTATGAACTCTAATTGTTTTTACAATGCATTGAACAGAAATGGGCAAATCCTTGTGATCTCATATAATTCTGTTCATGCTTCTTCTCCCTTTATTCTGCAAAGTTGAAGCCATTCGGCATCATAGAGCATATTATCATTTCACTAACTCAAGCCCAAACAAAAACAAATCATGCAGACTATAACAGTTTGTGAAATTTACAAATGGGAACAGATGCCCTGGAGCATATCAGTTTCCTTACAATTCATCTTGTTTATCAGAACAATTTATATTGCCATTTTACTTTGATAGTTCTTAGCCACAACTGTATCATTGAATAAAACCACAATCAATCTACACACTTCCCACTTCTTACAATTGTAAAGCCCCAATGTATATGCATTGCTCATTAATTCCAAGTGTTTCTTCACATTGTAAATACCAGTTTAGGTATTCCACTCACATGCTATGAATATTTCTTTTTAAACAAAATATTTCTGACCAAATATTTGTGAAACATTCCATTGTACTTTCAACATAAGTTTGTACCATTTGTATATATGTTAATCAGTTACCATGGAATTTATGATGAATATGGATAACATTACACCTGGCATTACCAAGTGGATTTTGTATAACCTTTTAATATGGCAATTCCAGAGATCTAATTTCCAAAGAATTATAATAGCTGGGTTTAATATCCACCTGTCATTTTATATAAACCTAATTGGGCAGGCAGATCAAGTTTTCTTTTGTGAGATGTTAATACCAATCAGAATCACCTCAAAAACTTTGACAGTTTAGTTCCTTAATTGGAAAAAAAGGACGTATACAATTTAAGGGTAAATGTTACCAACAGCCCATATCACTACCAGGACCTCAGGCAGAGTATACGACTTATTGGAAAATCACAGGTAGATTGCACATCATTTCATTGGAACAGGATTAGGCCAATTAGCCCCTCAATCTGTTCTGCCATTTAAAGGGTTATGACTGATATCCAAATGACTAACTCCAAATATCTGCCTTTTTCCCATTTCCCTTAATACTTTTGCTTAAAAACAATGTCAATAAATGAGGTTTCAGGCAAGAATACAAGATGAGGCTTGGCTGAGACTTGAGACATCCATTAAAGTACAAGACTACTAAGCTCCAAGGAAAATATAACTTGATATCCACCTCTGGCTTTCTGATCTATGCTGTCAATTTCACAATGCTAACTTATACAAGATAAAGAGATTTCAAGTGCTTCAATATTTATAAACATCTTTGTTCTGATTGACAGTTTGGCTTAATTGCACACCAGGCAGGAGTTTCACTTCCTGTTTTCAAGCCACAATGTGTATTACCATTAGGAGCAGAAGCAAATATTTGCAATGCATTCCACTGTGAAGGGAAAGAAAAATAAATAAAGCTCGTAACTGGTGTGTATTTGATGCAAACTACCATACAAATATTAGTTTAAGGTACTGTAGCATGGGAACCTATTGATCACAAAGCTTTTCAAGGCATTTAAGCTTGCTAGGAATGCTCAGACCTACAAAAGGCAAGAGGTCCATAAAAAAGACTGCATGAGATTCACTTACCCTGGCTAAGAGCAGAAGATCATTCACCTTTTTCTGACACAGCTGCCCCAGCTTCTTTTGCAGTGAATTTGCACTTACAAACCTGCATAAGAGAGTGCCACACCATTGCCTGACCATGTTCCTCTCCCCTAGGGGCTGTACTGATGTTTTCATGCCTGATGGGATCCCATGACAAGTTCATGTCTTGGTGAAAATGTTCTAAACCTCACCAATATGACATCACATATGAAGCATGAAAATACACTTTGGAGAATATATAGCATGGGGAGGGTCTTTAATTACATTGAAATATATGTTAATATATTAAAATACAATTCATTGTGAGCATGTACCTGATTATGTCACTGGTGAGGGGTGGCGGAAATCACAGCCTGGCCGGCAAGATTCGTGACTTCCTGATTTTGACAGATCTTGAGTCCCCACCTCCATTCTCATGAATGGAGGGTTCAGGCTCAAGATCACTCGGGTTGTTTCTGCTGCTTGATGATATGACTGTTGCTGGATGCCTGGAATTCCCATTGAGTTGGATCCAGATTCAAGTTAAGGTCAGAATAGTTGAAATCCAGGTGGAAAGGACAGATAAGTCTTTGTTGTCAACTTTCTTGAAGATCGGGGGTAAACATATTATTTTGTTGCTGACCACAACATCCAGGCTAATATCTCCAATATTAAAAACTCCCCAAAAAACTCTCCAAAGAGTTCTTTATCCTTCCCTTTAGTAACTAACTTTTTCTAGTAGTGTTTCTTTTTCCTTAGATTCTTCATTCAGTCACGGTGCCCCAAAATTAGTTTGCTTATGTTTGATTTTTAGTGAATTCTTTTCTCTTGAATTCTATTGATTCTCCTCATAAGCCTTCCGTTTTTTTGTTTTCTGTTTTTTCTAGAATCTCTACCAGCTCACATTCTTATGTAGAGCTCATATACCACCTTTTTGGCATAGATATGTCATTTGAAAGATTGTTGGATAGGTAACTAGTTAACATCACTTATTTGCACATTGTGTAAATGAATAGGAAATCATTGTTCATAGATTTGTAACTATTTCTATTCTAGAATCAAACATTAAAGAGTAATTAAATTCAAATCAGCTTGATTCTTGGGATGTATGTATTGCTTAATTCTCTCTCTGGCTTAGCTGCAACAAAATCAATGCTGATGTGCACATTGGTTAATCTCTTATAGTTCTACAAAGTATTGTGACAAAGGCTGTTTTGTCCAATAGAATTTACCACATCATGTAGGAACAAATCGCAGACATTTGTCCTACATCTATTAATAAACCATATCAAATCTCTGTGCAACTTGACAAAAAAAAACTCATGCTTTTGACACTATCTACATAAATATTGATATTATTTTCTGCCAAAAAAAATGAAGAACCACTGAATTATTGGCATGGGTACAGAAATTCGTCTTAAAATCTCTGGAGATTCACTATGAATGGCAGGAAGAAGGCTATTCTTAAACAGAAAAGAACAGAATGTGTAACACAATACTTCAGCTGCAGGCAAAATACTCACACTGTAGCAAATATTAGAGTATTTACAAATTCAATTAGCATCAGATCTACCCTTGACCTATCTGCTAATCAGAGGGAAACCAAGGAAAAAGGTCTGATTGAATCATTAGTGATTTTTCCGGTGTTTATTTTCTATACAATTAAAAGGAACGTGTATGGGAATTAGCCATGAGTTACTTTGCAGTTGGTTATGAAGATATCATGATGCTGTGATTAAAAGGCATTCAGATTTCATCTTGATATCCTGAAAAATCAAAATAATTTATCTGCACTTAAGTGAAAATCTTACCTATTTGACCTAAACACTGTTTTTAATAAGTAAATGTTGTGGGGTTTGTCGAACATTGAACATTTATAATCCTTGCAGCTCAACTGGTCAATACAATAATGTTGACAGTATATGAAATGAATGACAAAATCTGTTTATATCTAATTAACACTGATTTGTGAAGTGATATAGAGAATGATGATACATATAGATCACTATATAGAAAACAAAAGCATGAATTTTTCTTGCTTGTGGAAATAAGTGCAAAATTTCATGACTAGCACAATTCAAAAAGTCCAAGCCCAAAATGAAGGGAATCTTGTAAAAGCCATGTTATAGAAGTTTACAGAATCGCTTGTAGTGATTTAAGGACAGAATAACATATGTCATTCAAATACTTCATTGTGTATTAGAGTGTATTACTTAGTTATGATGGGCAGAATCTTATGAGAAGTTGGCAGAGTGTCAGTTCTGGTGAGAAAACCAGCGTGGGACTCTCCAGCTCCACTGACAGGTTTTCTCTCCCGATCTTGTCATTTTAACTGACAAAAAAGAGTGTACGTGATTTGCATTGACACCCTCATGAGACAGGTCTCTTAGAGCAAGAAGTCAGCTCCACTAAAATTGGGATGCCATTTTCAAAGGATATCCCGGTCACTGAAACAAAGAAAGGCAGCACACTCCCTGGGGATGTCCCCCTACAAAAAGAAGTCTCACAACACCAGCTTAAAGCCTAACAGGTTTATTTGGAGCAAATGCCACAAGTTTTTGGAACATTCTGTTCCTTTATTAGGTGAGTGGGAGTTCAGCCAGTGTGATGACTATCTAGCTCATGGTCCATGTTAATAATTTTACAGATAATTTTTAGTTCAGGGAAGATTAAAGTTTAACTATAGGAATGGCAACACAGGCAGCTTGGAGTCCATTATACTTGAAAGATTTGGAGCAATGTTGACCATAATTATCAAGTGGGCCTATTCAACTGGAGAACTAGAGATGTGGGACTGGATAATATATTTTGAAAACAGAAGTGTTATGTGCCCATGCTAATATATTATTGTTGTGGAGATGGCAGTATTGGACTGGGGTAGACGGCATCTCCACATCACGTCCCTCTACTCCAGGGGAGGCTGTACTGAGATTTGGGCCTCTAGGGGACCCCATGATAAATTCATGTCTGAGTGAATCTCACAAACCTCGTCGTAAAACTTATGGATGTGAGCCTGATTACGGTGCTGGCGAGGGATGGCAAACATTGGGGATCATGATGTCATCAGTGAGAGATTCACAATCTTTGGGTCTTGCTAGATCTTCAGCCCTCAGTCATACCGTGCGGACTCAAGATCCCACCTGATAACATATTTTTCATTGGAAGTTAATTTTCCATTTGCATGAAGAAATTGCTTTATTTATGCCAATATTTATATTCCTCTGATTAGCGGAGAATGTCTTGGTGCTCTAACTGAACTGTTTTGGTATAAACCTTGGTCAATGATTTTAAACTAGATTTTAAGGACTCTGCCCCATCAAATTAGATAAAAACTGAAAGGTGACTGCCCCGGATTCCCTTTCAAAGTAATAAAGGAACACAGTCAAGGTCTGAGGGATTTTTACAAACATAATTGTTGCCACTCAAACTTATAGAACCTTCTAGCAAAATTACTACTCCCCCCCAGAGATCTAGTGCTTTGCATATAGTGATCAATTACTTGTTTAAATAAATTAATCTTCCAACTTGGAAAATCTGCAGCAATTTGTCAGGGATTTCTGTTCATTTTAAAACTGATAATACACTTAGAAAATACCCACATTCAAATATTCATTCAAATCCAACAGCGAAGTTCAGCAATATCAAAAATATCAAATTATATTGTTCCCGTCTGCTGAAAGACAGCAAAACAAAAATGCATTTTTGGATTGTGTCCTTTTTCAGAAAGCAAACTTTGGGTTTGTTTTAGTTTGTATTTATTTCAGTACTGTTTCCAAGCGAAGGGGTAACTTGTTCCCAATGTTCCGCCAATTCATATTTTTTAGCCAGTGTGAGGAATACGTAGCTCATGGTTTATGTGAATAATTTTAGAGGTAATTTTTAGTTCAGGGAAGGTTAAAGTTTAACTGTAGGAGTGGCAACACAGGCAGCTTGCAGTCCATTATACTTGAAAGATTTGGAGCTATGTTGACCAAAAACAGTAAGTAGGCTTATTTACCTGGAGAAGATGTGAGACTGGATAATATATCCCAAAAACAAGAGTGTTATGTGCCCATGATAATATATTATTGATATAGAGATGCTGGTGTTGGATTGGGGTAGGCACAGTAAGAATCATAGATGCCTTCAGTGCGGAAGGAGGCCATTCAGCCCATTCTAAAAAGTAATAATTCTCATCTTAAACTAGATGTGGAATTCAGCAGAGTTCTGATGGACTAGTGAAGTCTGTTGGACAATGAAGGGCTGATTACCGTATGTGCTGCATGCTTTGGATAGTTTTAAAGTATATTACAATTCTGCAGGTCTGTTCGTCTCTTTGCCCTGAAAAGTAATAGACAGAAATTCCCAGTCCCACAATAGCTGAAGTGGAATGTGATGCATTGAGTTTCTGACACTTGTCAAACCTAAAGAAAACATCTATATTTTTATTCGCTATGAATTGTGGCTGGGGTCACTTTTAAATTAATTGCTGAATGCTGAGAACCTGTCAGCTGCCTGTCTTTTTTTTATTTCCTCATATTGAAAAGGGTGCAACAACTGATAGGTAGGAAGCTCGTCTCTTCAATGACAGATCATCTCTGCTACATAGATAAATGACTTAACAGGGGTTATTTACCAAATTCACTTAGGTGGCAGAATCACTTAATATAATTTCCCAGATTTCAGAAGATAGAGATGAATATGTTTGTCATATGAGGGATCCAAGCATTAAGGCTCTCATAACTTGACCTTGTCCTCAAAATAATCAAAAAAAATCTGAAACAAGTTTCTGAGGAAAGGGCTCTTTTAAGTTGAAGCACTTTTAACTGTCAATTTTTAACCATTTTTGACCGTCAATTTTTCAGCCAATGGAAATCAGTTTTGAGGTTTCAGGGGATAGACTTCTTCCAGTTTTTCTTTTATTCTTTCATGGGAGGTGGCAAGGCCAGTACTTGTTGTCCATCCCTAATTCCAGTTTATCACCTCTTTTGATAGTACATGTCAGAGACTCATATTAAAGTTAAGCTTAACTCAATAATCACAGCTTAGTAGCACTAGGCGCTGGTGACATGTTGTCTATTTTATTTTACCCTAGGAGATGAGTTTTTAGTTAATTAACCATGAAAAACACAGGACCATATTTCCAATAAGTGCTGCGTGTAGTTGAGACTCTCCATTAGTGATGGAACAATATCAATACCCCTTTTGCAAACAAACTGTCATGCTCTAGTTTATTGGTGTTAAAACTCTCTTACCAGGATGGTCTTTCAGAAAATTACCAATATTAATAGCCAGCATTCCCATACTATAGTTATACTATATCCTTTCATTTTAACAAATGTTTCCAGTCACTGGATAACTTTTCTCATGTGTTTAACATTTGCAGTCGAAATCTATTCATACTCCTCAGTATACCTTGCCAATGGTTTTCTTTTTCCTTCACTAAAATTATCCTTAAGTCATTGCTAAAAAACTCCAAGATACGTTTCTTCTTTTGTCTATCTTCCCACATTAACAACAATAGCATTAACCCTCTACCTCATCCTCAAGCTTAGCAGTTTAAACTTGTACCCAAAGCTTCATTTACATTCAGTCTTTAAGCAGTACATCAAGAGTTGATATCTGCTGAAAACAAACTATGGTTCTAAAACTAGTCAAGTTCTTGTCAAATTTGGAATGCTCCTTCTTACACTGCTGTTCATATCATTTATCCTGTTATTTAGCCTTCTTTGGCCTTTAGTTACCAACACACATGTCACTGAAAATTTCAGCCCTGAGTTACTTTCGAGCTTTATTCCTAGCTCCTGAAAATCCCTTTGTAGGACCAATTTCCTGGGTTCTACCAATGTAACTAATTCACACAGGATCAACAAGCACTTAAACTGTCATCACACATCTTGATCTACTTTGCCTGATACCTAGATGGCAACAGATCATACTGAATTCCAAGTCTGACCTGTTCATCTCCTAGTTATTGTTAATCCCACTGAGGACACCTATCTACTGCACACAATGATCCCCAAAGTAGCAAAAGGTTCCAGAGATCTATGCCCTACACTATGACAACAATCCCTTGCTTTCATTCAGAGCCTGATCTTCACATAGAACAGTATTTGCGTTGTGACAGCTCGGATAGTCTCCTTCAACCTTTTGCTTCCCTTTCCTCTCATAGTCACCTTTTCCCAACCGTTCACTTTGACATCTTCCAGTTCAAATCCATTCAAATCTCAGTATATCATTGTAAAATTCTGTCCCCAGCCAGGTATTTAGGTACTGCATTAAGGTGTTTCTCAACTTATCCACTTACTTGGATAGGTGCAGCTCCAACAACAAACTTGACACTGTCAAGGACAAAGCAGCCTGCTTTATTGGCACCCCATCCATAAATATCAACTCCCTTCACCAATGACACTCAATAGCAGCAGTATATACTATCTACAAGATGCACAGCAGCAATTCACCAAAAGCCCTTAGACAGTATCTTTCAAATACAGAACCACTTTTATCTAGAAGGGCAGCAGATACATGGGAACACCAGCAGCTGCACCACTACTAATCCTGACTTGGAAATATATTGCTGTTCCTTCGCAGTTAGTGGGTCAAAATCCTGGAATTTCCTCCTTAATGGCACTGTGGGTCAGCTCGCGGCACATGGACTGCAGCGATTCAAGAAGGCAGTTCACCACCACCTTCTCAAGGGCAAATAGGGATGGGCAATAAATGCTGGTCCAGCCAGTGATGCACATGTCCCACAATTGAATACAAAAAAGTTCAACAATCCATTGGTCAAATGTTAGCAGCTTGAAAAGTTCATCTTGCTGAGATTTACAAACAGACTACACTTCATACATTGCTTTTATTTCATCAAGGTACATGCAATCTGTCTTAGAAGGAAAACGCTGATCTGAAATGTTCTATTTTGGATATTTCCCTTATACAAAAGATATTACTGGAACATTAGAGCATTAAAAATGCACTGCGATAGAAAGTCTCACCCAAAATAAATAAAATCAAGTTTGAAAAAGACCAGCAACAATCCTAAAATGTTAAGATAACACTGTCAATATCCTCATCTCTGAGCTTATGCAATCTTACTGAAAGCTTAATTAAAACATACAGCTCTTTGACCTTGAAGTTGATTATAAATCATTTTAGATTTTTATCATGACTTGCAATAATAAAAATACACTTTTAAATTGCAATGTGGAGTAATAGCTGCATTAACCTCCATTGCACAGAAATACCCAAATATTTAGATCATACATCAAATCTTATGACATCAAGAATGATGTGATATAATAAAGTGCCTCAGCACAATTTAGCAAACAGAACGGAAATGCTGCTCTTATGAAACTTGGATCATAAAAGTGCAAACCATTGCAGAAAATATTGGGTATGCAAATGTTGCTGTATAAAATCTGCTCTGATCCAGAACTCATCAGATATAATACTGGGCATGATTGAGAACAGGCTGTATTTTTGGCTTCAAATGCTAACCGTCGGCAGAGGAAATTGCATACCACACCCTAAATGTATTATTAATAACATGCAGCTAAAAATTCATCAGGCACTGAGTGTGAATCAAGTTGTATAAAGGAAATGAAAGTCAAGGTTGACTGTGTTACGTAGGCCATAGAGAATTCAGTAAAATTGAACTCACAGAGAGCCCTCAGAGAGTAGTGTATTCTGGAAAAACAAACTTAGCAATTAGCAGGAAAACATGGAAGATAAGATAATAAACAGTCAGTGACAGAAAATGGGACAGTGAAGAAGTGAGAACTGATAGGAAAATGGTTGGCAACAAAGGCTAATGTTATCTTATTATTGAATATTTTTTCTAGTAAAAATAACACAAATACAGCTAACAAAATAAAACATGGATGGTAACATTTTGGCATGCTACAGTAAAGAAAATGTTCTTTTAGAGAGAAAGAATTTTCTTCAACTTATGTTAGTGATCAGGGAGTAATGTTCCTTATGCAACAACATTTGTGGGTGGCACAACTTCAGAACCTTAACGTTATCTCAAGTTTGGCATAATTGATCTCTCCCATAAATGGACTTTGCACCCTCTATGAGTTAGAATTCATTTCATTGAGCCCAGAATCAGGTGAGACAATAGCATGACCCAAGGATTGTAAAGGAAAGCCACTACTCTATGTACAAGCTATTGAAATGTGACAGGAGCTGATGCAGAAGGCAGACTGGAAAACACTCAATTGAAATGATACATAGCTTCAATCCAAATACTGGATTGTTTCACATAAATATGAGTGAATGAACAATGTACAATCTTTGTGATGAGCTCAATCAATTAATCTTTGCACTTTTATTATAGAAAAGGTGAAAGATGCAACTCAATAACTTTTTGAACATTGATCTACCAGTTCTAGCTAAGGTGTTAATGAAACCTAAAAAGTTGAAGTTTATTTATTAGTCACAAGTCAGGCTTACATTAACACTGCAATGAAGTGGCTATGAAATTCTCCTAGTCACCACACTTTGGCACCTGTTTGAGTTAATGCACCTAACCAGCACATCTTTCAGGATATGGGAGGAAGTTAGAGTATATAGAAGAAACCGGCAAAGACATGGCAAGAATGTACAAACTCCACATAGACAGTGACCCAAGTTGGGAACTCAACCCAGGTCCCTGTGAAACAGCAGTCTAGCCACTATGCCATCCCCAATTAAAATCTAATTAATGCATGAACAGTTTACTTCTCCTGCTCAGAAAATACTGAATAGTTTGTGCTTTCAAAAACAAGGAAGGCTTCAACTCACCAACCTTAATACTCATACCTTCGCAAAAGGATGGTGCCATTAGTGCTATTAAGTGGGACTGACACAGCAATAACCTACTCACTGATCTTCAGTTGCAGTCCCACTAGGGTCACTCAGCTGCCAACGTTATTACAGCCTTTGTCCAAACACAAACAAAAAAATTAAACTCAACAGTGAGGTGATGGTGACTGCCCATATCAAAGCAGCATTTGACCGAGTGTGGCATCAAGTGGACTTAGCAAACTGAAGTTAGTGGGAACCGGGTGGAAGCTCTCCACTGTTTGGAATCATAACTAGTACAGAGGCAGATAGCTGTGGTTGTTGAAAGTCAATCATCTCAGCCCCAGGGCATATCTACAGAGGTTCCTCAGAGTAGTTTTCGTTATCTAACCATTTTCAGCTGTATCATCAATGACCTTCCCTGCACCATAAGATCAGAATTGGGAATAGCTGATGATTGCACTCCATACAGTGCCTTTTCTGACTCTTCAGACAATGAGGCAGTCCATGTCCATATGTAGCAAGATCCAGACAGCACACAGACATGAGCTGATAAGTAGTAAGTAACATTTGCACCACACATTTGCCAAACAATAATTAACTCCAACAAGAAAGAACCTTCACATCTTCCTTTTACATTCAGTGATATTACCATCACTGAATGCATCACTATCAAAATTCTGGAGTTAACATTGACCAGAGACTTATTTGGAGGAGCTATATAAATACTGTGGTTATAAGAGCAGATGAGAGGCTGACAACTTTGCAGTGAGGAATTTATTTTCTGAAGCTTATCATATCAAGCACAACTAATGGCCTCTTAAAACTGTCAATCAAAAAATTTGATCACAGATCTTCAGCTGAGGTAAATAGTTCAGAGTGTTTAAAAATCAGTCAAACATTCATAATAGGCTGAACTACAGTCACAATCATTGAATACTGCCAGATAGAGTATTTACGTAACTTAAGGAATTTAGTGACTGAGAGAATTTGGTGCAAGGAGGGAATAGGTGCTGTTCTGGCCTTTTAAAGAATGAAGAGTAATGCAAAAGAGGGAATGGGAGACATGAGGCCTACAAAGATAAAGGTACACTAGGTAAATGGGTAGCTGACTGACTGGTGAGTTTTAAGGCATTTCTACTTCTCTAAACTAGAGAAGTTTAGACAGTAAACTAAGTTAGTACTGGGGAGGTGTAAGTATTATATTAAATTTGTAGTTTAGCTAGTTAAACTATTTGGTAAAACCAAGCATTGATATTTCTAAACTTGAAACTGTAATTAATTAAGTCAAATATGATATATAAAACCATTATATTTCTACCTCTCTTCAGCTTTGAGGAAGAATCATATGGATATGAAATTCTGTTTCTCTCTCCAAAGGTGCTGCCAGATCTGTTGCGTATTCTCAACCAGCATTTTCAGGCAGGGCAGGTGAAATGCTGCATTTGTAGCATGTGGCATCTAGTGGACACAAATATGACCACAGCAACTATATCTTGAATGGGTGTTAAATGATAGAAGTAGATACTCAGAGAGAACTTGGTGTTCTCGTGCATCAGTCACAATAGGTGCACAGCTACGGCAGGCAGTAAAGAAAGCAAGTGCTGTGTTGGTCTTCATAGCAAGTGGATTTGAATATAGGGATAGGGATATTTGTATAGGGCACGCATGAGGCTACACCTGAGTATCATATAGTGGCATCATATTTGTTGTCCTTATCTGAGGAAGGTCTTTGTTATAGAGTGAGTATAGCGAAAGTTTACCAGGCAGATGCCTGGGAAAGGAAATCTGTCATATGTGGAGCGTTTAAGTCAGTTAGGATTATATTCACTGGAGTTTAGAAGAGTTGAAGGGGATCTTTTAGAAATTCATAAAATTCTGACAGTGTTAGACAGGATAAATTCAGAAAGAATGTTGCCAATGGTGATGGAATCCAAAACTAGTGGTCATAGTTTGAGGAGAAGGGGTAAACCTTTTAGAACTGAGGAGAGGAGAAATTTCCTTGCCCACAAGGTGGGGAATATGTATCACAGAAAGTAGTTGAGGCCAAAATATTGTGTGATTTCAAGAAGACATTAAAGCTAAAGAGATCAAGGGATATGGGGAGGGGAAGGGGATCAGAATATTAATTCGATGATTAGCCACAATCAAAATGAATGGTGGAGCAGGCTCAAAGGACCGAAGGGCCTACTCCTGCTTCTAGTTTCAAAGTTTCTATGTTACATGTTTACTGGTTTCAGAATTGATAACTTAGAGTCTTAACTTCAGACACCACAATGTACTGGGGAAAGGGAAAGAGGACACTGTGTTTGAAGAGGCAATTACTCCCCTTAGGTTATGTATTTCAGGTTCAGGCTGTGGTCAGGGATGGGACAGTATGACTACAGTATGTATATCAGGTATGGGGATCTATAAGTCAGAACTGGAGGAACATTTGGGTAACAGTTTCAAGGTGCATGCTGAACAAAGCAGAGACTGAAGGGAAGATGAACACAGTGATCACTGCACCAGGGTGCAGGGGTCATTTGGGTCACTGGAAACGGAATATTGCAGTAGTAGGGGATAAGTTAGTGAAATTGATTTTTGCAGCCGAGAGCTGAAATCCCGAAGGCTGTGTGGCCTGCCCAGGATATCTGCTCTGAGGTGGATTCAAGGAACTTGGTGTGGGAGAGGAAGTATCCAGTTCTGGTGGCCCACATGGGTGCCAATGACATAGGTAGGACTATTAAAGAGTTCTGCTGCAGGAACATGAACCACTAAGGGCTACATTCAAAGGCAGAATTGCAAAGACAATCACCATTGGATTACTACTTGAGTCATGAGCAAATTGGTATTGGATAAATAAGATCAAAGGCTGGGATTTTCTACTCCCACTCACAATGGATGGAAAATATTGTGAAAAAGTCAAAAATCAGTTTTACATCCTTATGAAAGCAATTTGCAATCGCCTTCTTCACCTATCAATGGCAGGCTGTGTCATTGATCATTTTAATACATTTCTATCTTATTATAAGCCTTGTTCATTGGATCATCCCCCCACGCTTGATTGACAAGGTGCATCAGCATTCAAGTGGAATGAATTTCACACAAATACACAAGCTACATGCATCACTTGTTATTACAAGGCGGTTCACCTGCCTTGTGTCTCACAGCACTCATAGAAATCAGTGCCAGACTCTGCAGGCAGCACCATATTTGCTTTCTGGAGATTGTCACAAAATCTCCACCTATCAGCCCATCAATAAGGCAGTGGTGGCTTTTAACAGGCTGCATAGTTTCACCATGGGAGAAGGAGTCAAAAAAAGGGGCTACAGGACTAGGCCGGCACTGAGATTATAAATGGAGATGGTTACACCAGGGCACATACTGGGTGGCTGGGTATGAGGAGTAGTACATGTTGAACAGTGAAAGTGGCCTCAAGATGCAGGTGGGTGAGGCCCACATTGGTTTATAGGCACATTCACTTCAAAATGTTCAAGGCTAACAGACATGTACCAGAAGGACAACATGACCAAGGAATACAGGGAGAGGGTGGAGATGAATGGTGCAGCAGGCTCAAAGGACCGAATTCCTACTTCTAGTTTCAAAGTTTCTATGTTACATGTTTACTGGTTTCAGAATTGATGAGTTAGAGTCTTAACTTCAGACACTGCAATACACTGGGGAAAGGGAAAGAGGACACTGCGAACGAAGAGGGCAATGGGGTTTTTGCTGAAGTTGGGTTTGTGAATATTTGTTTGGACAGAAGAAAATAAGAATTCCTCAGTAGTTTTAACACAATCTTGACATGGGAGCAATTGCCACTAGGTGCAAGAGGTGGAATGATAATCCAGTCTTTAACACTGACATTCTAAAAAGTAACAAACACAAAGGGATAATATACCAAAAAAAGACAATAAGATATCAATACAAATAACAGATAATAGTTAGCATACAATACATTTCTATTGATATGCAAGATATAATTGGCTGCGCAATCAGATTTGTCATTTAAATTTGAATAGCCTATTACATCATTACATGTAATTTATTGATGCACACATGATTTGCTGAAGTGCCTGTTGTACTGAATCACTCTGACTCTCTGCAATGACACATTCATGTTGCTACTCCAGTGATTTTACATCTCTGTAACGTAACTTAGGATATAAACTAATGGTGGGTCTCTCCAAATTTAATTTTGGCTAAGATAGAATTCAGTGATTATAAATCAATATTTATCTTCCTACAGATCTATTACATGATTGAATTTCATCTGCACTTTGGAGGTGAGAAAATGCAGCTGTTATCAGTCTTAGTTATAATCTGTTGGAAACTGAGTTAAAACATCCAGAACTCATTTCACTTGCACTCAGTCACAATGCAAGGAGACAATATTTGTACTTCCAATAGTCTGGACTGCTTACAAACTATCAGAGGTGAAATTGTAGGGCAAGAATATAAACCAAGGAATAATAGAGGCTTGTCAGATAGGTATTACAGTAATTGTAAGTGATTTGAATCTCCATATCAATTCAACAAAGCAAATTGCCAAAATTTGCCTTGTGGATGAGACAGAGTACATTAAAAATGTTTTTTCTCTTAGAACAATTTGTTCTGGATTGAACCAGGGGTCAGTCTATTTTGGACTTAGTAATGTGCAATGACACCTGATTTATTAATGATCTCATAATAAAGGATTATCTTTGCAAGAATGGATTATAGCATGATAGAACATAACATTCAGTTTAAGGGTGAGCAACTTGGGTCCAAAACTAGTATTTTAAACTTAAACAAAGGCAACCTGAAATTAAAAACGCAAACCAATTTTCCTTTACAGTAAGCAGGTATATTATCTTAACTCAAAGAGAAAACATGCCAGGGATAAAATGGAATCTAGAGAAGTGATTGAAAATAATCACACTTCTATTCACAAACAATTTCATCTTAAATTAATCAGCTTTCCAAGGTGATTTCTACACATGAAATCTGTTTCTAATAATTTCTGCACTAGGTATCATGTCATCAATTAAGGTTAGCTTAAATCCACAAGATCTTAAAATGTACCTGCTGAGGAATGACAAGTGCTGAATAGCATCAATAAATCAGAAATTACTGAAGGATCACAGGGTTAAAGTCTGCCTGTTTTAATCATAAGAAGTGGTGCAGAATCTGTTCATTTCATTAGAAGATTATAGCTAATTAGCATATAAAGTCTATCCTGGTGTCAAAAGCCTTTAGAGGAATGCAATTTACGTAATTAAATTAAAAACGCTTGAATGTTTTAAATTAGCCAAAAAATGTCAATAACTGTGAAGAAATGTCAATGTCACAGAATGAACAAAAAGGGAAAAAATGGTTATTAAAAAAAAACAGTGTTTGGAAAAGGGATGAAGCAAATGGCAAAAAGACAGCTTCTGGCTACCTCTGCTTGCTTCTTGTTCTTATTGTGTGCAAATGATTCCTGCAAGAAAGTGGGGTAGGTATTCTAGAGTTAGCCCAGTGTGATGGTTTGAGGATGTGAATCTCAGAGTAGAACAGTGTTGCTGTGTGAAAGCTGTGAAAGGTGAAAAAGGCATGACATGGTGGGGGAATTAATAATATGGAGAGTGACATGTGCAGATTGCTCTTGCAATTGGAAGAGAGCAGTAGGAATCAGGGGAGAAATGGGTTGAGAGTTCTGGGGCCACAGCTAGTGCATGGCTGATAAGATAGTAATCAGAATAATTAGGAGACTTGCCATAGATAGCCTTGTGACTTCATTAAACTTATTTTCCTGCATTACAGCTGTATCCTAGGTGTGATGCTTTCAACGTTCACTCACTCTGCCCACTCAAGCTAGACAGCTTGCCTGGATATTTTTCTTCCACTGGGAATTTGAAAACATCCCTTCTCTTGCATGCCCACACCATCACCAATAATGTCAGAAAACCAGAGGATCCTTGCAGCTTCTTCACTGCCTGTCATTGTTAGCATTCTTCCATCAGAATTGCCTGTAGCCAAAGTGCATCACCCCATTAAGGGTTGCATAATTCTTTTAAATGATGCTAGCAAGCATGACATTAACATGCTCATTTGAAAGACAGTCATTAAGCAGCGCAAGAAAGGCTGGCAATCCTTCTGTTCCATTTAAATTAGCCAGGAGGACAAGCTTGGACGCTTGATTGGGCACAAGATTTAAGAACAGTATTTATTCCATGCCTGAAAATGGGGTTTAAACTAGTTTTTACCTGTTATTTAATGAAATACATTTGTAGAAAGGTACTCACCAGGACACCATGCCATTCCTTTTTTAAGATTAGAAAATTAAATTTGGTCTAGAATAGCTTTTAAACTTTAAGCACTCCCATGGGATAGATTAAATTTAATGTCAATACTCAAGTGTAAACATGAGAACCAGGACTGTGTCGTGTAATGGGTTACCATCCTATCGATTGCCAGCTGTGGATATTGGTTTTTGTATCCTGCCCAGATTGATGGGATGTAAAGTTTCCCTCTCCACTGCCTGTAAGAAAATGAGTCTGGCAGTTCCTAGTGGTTATGGGAGCACTACAGAAAACTAGACTTAATTTGACAATACAATGGCAGCCTCGTTCAAAAGTGTCACAAAGATGATTGGCATATGAAGTATCACACTGATAAAGGAGGACATGTTCTTCTGAAGTGAGGGCAGAACAGAGGGAGTTTTAATCCACATCTGACTTGAGCTGAAAGTCTTGATGCTGATGTTGACGCCGGGTGCCTTTAATGGGAAAGTGTTCTATTTCACAGGGATAATATCCTTCATCTTGATGAGCACAAATACTGACAAAAAGATGAGAATTCATTCCATTCTCCAGCACAGGCATCCTTTACTTTGATGAATAGAAAATTTGTGAGAAATTAAAAAAGTGAAAAGAACAAAATTGAACTCTCATCTATAGGAGCTGGGGAAGTGATTCAACTCCTTCGAGGACTCACTAGATAACATCCAAAGATCAATATCCTCAGGAACAGGATGTGGTGGTGGAGAGCAGGTAGCACATTGACGAGTTAGAAAATTCTAACATGGCTTTATAACATGCTGTGTGATCACTTGAGAATACAGGCTGGAAATGGATTGAATGAATCAATGACAGCAAAATGGGCAAAAGAAAGAGAATCAGAATTTTCTGGATTCAAATTGCAAGATTGCCTTTGCAAGATTACTTTTTTTTTGTGCAACAATTCCTGGGAAACTTTTCAAGTTCAGTCACCCAACATCATTATGTTTGCAGGAGCACACAGACTTTAATATCTAACTTAACCTCTGCCTTGCCATAGAGTGCATATTCCACTAGATGGATGATATGTGTATTGTATACTGGCATACTTCCCCTTATAAGAGCAAGTGCATTGTGTCATTTTTAAAATGTAATCTTGAGATGCAGACATTGCTAGAAAGATTACATTTATTACCTATCCTTTATTTTCCAGTGGCGAGTTACCTCCTTGAACCATTGTTTACTATAAAGCAGTTTTCTGGGCCATTTTAGAGGGCAATTATATAGTGTGATACTAGAATCATGGGTAGGGCAGAACAGGTGGAGATGGTAGCCACCTTTCCCTAAAAGATACTACTAAATTAATTGGGTTTCTCTATCTCTTGCTCTCCTTTTCAGATGCTCCTTATATCCACCCACCTTGGTCTGGATTTTAGTAATCTTCTGAAATCTCCTACTGTTGTTTGATGTCAAGAAAATGATTTCATTTACAGTGTTCTTGTTAAGCATCCTGAAGTGTTTTAGTACATCAAATGTGCTAAATAAATACAAGTTGTTATTGTTTTATTACAGTCTCTAAATGAACCAGCATAGAATGGAGTTGAAAACATATATAACCAGGCCCTGCTTCAATTTCTAATATAAACTGTTATAAATATGATATTCTTTGGCCAAAAGAAAAAAAGACAATATGTGAATGCAAGACTGCATATAGTGACACAATTACTGCTGGCCAGAATTGTGATAGCTGGTAATTCACTTATTAATCGATGTTGGAGTCTGCTGTAAATCTCTGGGGTTGATTATCTGTGCATAGTCTGTGTATATATAACATCCCCCATTCACTGCATTTTCTGAGGGAAAAACAGGAATCTTTTCTGCAGTTTTGGCCATGCATTTTATGTATTGTAGTGTGTGGAGGCTCTTTGTAAATAAACGCTGTTTGCTGGCTGAAAAGGGCATTTGTTACAGTGTGTTGTTTAAATGAAAGAGACATTTGCTATAACTCCTGGTATAATTCCTGTCCTGCCTCCAATTCATATTGACTGACACACATTTGTGTCAATAGACATGGTGCCACTGGTCAGCAGTTGCATCTAAAATCTCATCACTTTGCACTTCAAAGAATGGCAAACAGCTGATTGAACTTGCTTGAGGATTCTATTTTGGCTGAAATCAACATAGCCTTTAAATGACTCAATAAAGGACAAGTACTTTTTCAACTGTGTGAACCAGTCAGATAATTAATATATGTGGGGGAAATTTTCCCATACTGGAATCATAGCTGGGGGCAGAGAGTGGGAGGGGCGACAGGCAAAGATCCATCAACCTCCGGCAGCAATTTTCCGATTTTGGGTCGAGTGTGGCAAGAAAATCCCACACTGTAAGTGACATCTCTCTTAAATTAACTCCTATTATAAGGGGAAATGGTTGATGTCATTTTCATGAGAAAGGCAGTTGTCTGTGATAAGTCCATGATAGGGTGGCACTGTGGCACAGCTCAGTTGTCAGCATTGCTGCCTCATAGTGCCGGTGGCCCAAGTTCAATTCTGGCCTTGAGTGACAATCTGTGTGGAGTTTGCACATTCTCCACATGGCTGCGTGGGTTTCCTCCAGGAGCTCTGATTTCCTCCCAGACTCCAAAGATGTGCAGGTTAGGTGGATTGGCCATGCTAAATTCCCCCTTAGTGTCCCAAGACGTGTAGATTAGAACATAGAACATAGAACATTATAGCGCAGAACAGGCCCTTCGGCCTTCGATGTTGCGCCGACCATTATAAAAAGCAATGACCCTCCAAACTAAACCATTCCCTTCTCTTCCATAAACTTATCAACTAACCTCTTAAACGCCACCAAACTTGGCGCATCTACAACTGCCGCAGGCAGGGCATTCCACTCCCTAACCACCCTCTGGGTAAAGAACCTACCTCTGATATCCGTCCTATAACTATCACCCCTTAATTTAAAGCTGTGTCCCCTCGTGCTAGCTTTCTCCATCCTAGGAAAAAGGCTATCACTGTCCACCCTATCTAAACCTCTAATCATCTTATATGCTTCGATAAGGTAAATTAGGTGGATTTGTGTGGCAAGTATGGGGAGGATGCAAGAGTAAGGGCTGGGTGGGGGATGCTCTGTCAGAGATTCAGTGCAGACTTGATGGGCTGAATGGTCTTCTTCTGCACTGTAGGTATTCTATGATTCTTGTAAATATGGGTGGTTTAACTGGTAAGATCTTTAGGCGTGCTTGCGTGGGTTTTCTCCGGGCGCTCTGGTTTCCTCCCACATCCCAAAGATGTGCTCTTAGGCTAATTGGCAAAACAAATTCTCCCAAAATTGTCTCAAATTTGGTTTTTTAATCCATAGATCTATAAACATAGACAGGAATCACAGGTAGTGGTGGGAACATCGGGGTGGCAGCACGGGCTTGTTGGGCTGAAGGGCCTGTTTCCCGTGCTGTTTTGTTCTTTATTCTTTGAGAGTCGCCATGATGCTGCAGAAATGCTATTTTCTATTCACATTAGGGCCATTGACCATCAAATAAAGTAAGATTGTCTGATTTTTATGTCCATATTTTTGTGGAACTCATAACTCAGTATCTCTCATTAATTTTGGCCTAGACTTTCCCACAATGCCTAAACTGGAAATGTTCACTGTAAATCGTCCCATTAAGTGCTTGACCTCACTGTTGCTAGCTAACAAATTTCAAGTTTTCTAGCTTGAATATGCTGAATCAGGGATCGCAAGAAATCAAGCACTCAGCTAAGAGCTGAAGCCATGAAACATTCCCCATCCAGAGAGAAGTATCTCTGTGAGTGGAAGTGTAATTCTGCAAACTTTAACCTATGATTATGTTAAACAGTCTTGACCCTTTTTCAGAATGAGATGTTTGTCAGTTTTATTGCTGTAATCTGTGAACGCAGGCCACTCCAAGTCACTCCATAACAAATTACAACCAGCAATTCAGAAATTAAATAATTATCAACTTTTATTTTCGTGTATTATGAGGGCACTAAATGAGCTAAGCGAGCTAACTTTGGATTTTTAATTTATTATGCAGTCCTAGCTTTGAATGAGAGTGAAGATCGTGCAGAGTGCAAAACATTTACATAATGACACATTGCTCTTCCTCTAAGTAAATGAGCCTGAAATATTTTTGAGGTCGATGCACATCAATTTCCTCATGAGTGATTGAAATAATTACAATCAATAAGCAAATTAGTTATTCCAAAATATGTGTTTGTCCTGTTGGTAGGTTTAGGGAGGTTGAAATTGGAGGAAACAGAGCAGACTTAATTTAAATTCCGAGAACAGTCTAATAAATTGAATAAGCTCTAAGCCATATGGCCTGGCAATATCAAAATTGAAAATCCCAGATGCAGGAAGCAGATATTCAATGATCCTAGTTGCTTAATCTTGTAGCAGTAACACATTTTAACAGCTACGAATTTACACTTGATCTTGGAGCAATAAAATTACACTCCTGCCAGGCCACTTAAACCAATGTTTTGAAACAGTGTGAAAACTGCTTTTAAATGTCGAAACACTATGATCGCCATTGATTTCAATGGGGTAAAGCTATGATAAAGCTGTATCAGTAATAATAGGTCTGCATAAACATCCCAATATTACAGGCAAGAGGGAAGAGATAAACTGAACCCCTTAATTCCCTCCTCTTACTGTCCATAATCAATGGGGTTTTTTTAAAGGTAGATATTTAGAAAGTTCCCTTTCTCATAAGGTCTCTTTAAATAACATGTGCAGACTTTTGTTGGTTTAATTAAAGAGGAACTTTTATTCACACACTCATCTTGAAACATATGTCAATTCCACCACAAATTCAAGGAAGATACAATTAAAGAAGACAGTACACTTATACAAGTGTAAAATCAGAAAAATATCCAATAGTTGATATGTTTGGCTTCTTGTAGGAGATGAGTCCTTCTGGACCTAGTGGGAAAAGGAGTCCTTTTCCATTCTTACATTGCTGTCTGGATAGGTTAAGTAGTTGAAATTAGATATCCAGATAGTTGCAAGATTCTGTCAAAGAGATGAATGATCAGCAGGTCACAGAACTCTGCATTGGTGTTCTTGTAATGGGAGGTCAAATTTCTTCATGTATGGACTGAAGGTAGGAACCAGGCTGGGAAGCTTTTTGAATATATTACAGCAACATCCCCCTGTGTGATGGGCACACGCCCCATCCCCCAATTCTTAAAAGGCAAAACTGTCACTGCCTTTTCTGCAGCTTCTGTGGTCCAAAGAGTTCTTCTGCAAGATATCCAGGTCTTCTCTGGGTCTTTAGATCAAAATACATTATCTCTAACAAATTTTGGTCAGAAGACCAATGCTGGTATTGACAATATGGAATGATTTGGAAGTCTAAATTCACCATTAGACAATTTCACACTTGTGAACAATTGGCCTCCTCAGCTCACTTTTATTAAATTGAAAACTTGAAGACAAAGTCTATGTGCTTAGAATAAACTTTGACAGGTAAGCACATCCATTCCAGAAGAAGCCCCCCCCCCCGCCCCCTCACCCCATCCAGGGTGGTTAAATTAGAATTTTCCAGAAACTTGAGATGGTCTGTGTTGAATAAACAAATGTCACCTGACATTTTGACAGCCAGCTTAATCATCTTGCAAGTATCCATTATAAAATATGAAATAAAGCTTTAGAGGTTTCTACAGAAACATAGTCCATGTTGTAAGTTATGAATAGGATGTGCCTTCAGTGGGCATAACACCAGGAAATTATGGAGCACAATAACTTATGGTGTACGTCACTTCATAATTTCCTCTGTAGAATTATAATGAGACAATTTGTTCTACTGTGCCACCTTTCCTTTCTGCCATTCAAAGGGCCCATGACATACATGTGCCAGTACAGTGGCATAACTCTCCAGGAAAACGTGCCCCAATTTATTAGTTTACTCATTTTGTTTATGTTGTGACCTGCATTCATTTTAGACTGTAGGTCACACAGAAAGATAAGTGGTAGGAGATATGCACTGATGCAAGATATTGGTAGGTTGCTTAAGTTTAATTGTACCGGAAGGAATTGATTCAAGATTCTGGGACTCGTGTAAGGAAAATCAGAGAGTTTCAGGAATTGTAAACGGACATTGGACACAGAGGATCCTTGAATCAGGGAATACTGGGAAAGTGATTTCTGGGTTTGGAAGATTTGTATTTGTGGTGTAGGGTTGAAGGGAGATGCTGGTGAATGTGTAATGAACCATCTAAGATAAGCATGAGTAGACATTTATTTTTCTACACAATGTAGAAAGAGTACGATGCATTTATGTTTAAGTTTTTTATTAATATTACTCGTAGGCTTACATTAACACTGCAATGAAGTTACTGTGAAATTCCCCAAGTTGCCACTTGGAGTACATAAAGGGAGAATTTAGCATGGCTAACGAACTTATCAACATCTCTTTCAACTGTGGGAGGAAACCAAAGCACCCGGAGGAAACCCACACAGACTCTGCTCAGTGACCCAAGCCAGGTGTCAAGCCAAGTTCCTAGCATTGTGAGACAGCAATGCTAACCAGTGTCCCACCTCCATTTCCCCTATTATGTAACATAACTGCAAGAATAAACATAGCCCTGTCTTACCTCTTCCGGCTTTGTTTTTGATGCGTGGTAACCGCATTTACCACTCCTTTGGAAGAGTTTTCTTCAGGATGGGATACATTTGATGATCAGCTGCAGGGTTTCATTAATTATTCATTGGATTCTGCTGCCCATGGAGCTTTGAATTACAAAGCCCTGCATGTGAGCCAACCAGGAGATTTATGGAAGGCTGGTGTTGCCTGGATCAGTCAACTCTTAGAAACATAGAAACATAGAAAATAGTAACAGGAGTATATCATTTGGTCCTTTGAGCCTGCTCCAACATTCTTTTTGATCATGGTTGATCATTAAATTTAATATCTTGATTGTGCCTTCCCCACAGATGCCTTGATTCCTTTGGCCCCCAAGAACTATTTCTTCTTGAAATCACTCTTCCTATATTTGGTCTGTTTGGGACTTCTAGAAAGAGTTAGGGCAATTGGTTGTATAAATTATGTGCCTCTCCCCTAATTCCTTGCAGTGTCTGCCATGTAAATCACTTCCCTGATTCTTAGGCTAATTCTATGGCAACTCTGTCAAGCAAAGAGCTCAACCCAACTTTCTGAGACTCTTTTCAATGCTTAATTGCAATTTCAATAGGTTATAAGTATTATTGCTTTTGTTGGCTGTCTCCTCTTGGAAAGTTTGATGCATAGTTTAGTTCAATAACTGAAAAAAACAAAATCTAGGACAAAGCAAAAGTCTTTCTTACTCCCCAAAATATCTATGCATAAATTTTCCAACCCCGCCATGGGAATTGTCAAGGGTGGGATTGAAGGGTTGGTAGACCACTGATCTCAAGTGGGAAAGTCTGGTCTCGGGGCAGACAGGATTGGAAAATACTGCCTTTGGTAAGTATAATTCAACAGCAAGCTCCAGGCTATACTTCTCCACTGTGGCAGAATTCTTCTTCACAAAGAAATGGAGAAGAATATAAATTGATCCAGAAAACCCATAGCACTTCATAATGTTTACATAAAAAAACCCAAATCTATTCTCAATTTGTTGAATGGATCATGTGGAAGAAATGGAATATTGAGCAGATAATCTTCTTAAACACATTCTTGTTACGGTTCACCAATCTTATCTACCCAATATTGGATGCTGCCTGAAATTATCTAAGCCTATAATCTGCATTTTGTTCCTGAAATCTTTGTCTCTCCGCCTTTCTTGCCCCCCGACATCCAAACTCGTACACCCCTCCAGTCATGTTAATTTCTGTTCGATTTATGTCCTGACAACTGCCTTAAGATGTTTTTTCTCTTTTAAAGATGCAAGTTGTACCACTGTAGATATAATTTTCTATGGTTTAAATTGGTCACATGAAAATGTGTCAAAAGGTTTGAAGAAAGAGAATTGTATGAGGACCCAACGATGGATTTTGTGCTGGGCGCCAAATGATTTGTGATGTCCCAAATCCTTTCTACTTGCACAAAGAGGCTCTCATCCAAAAAGGGCATAAGGCTCATTAGTATGAGACTGACTTGAGTTCAATCTCATTTGCGAGTTTGGCATGAGATGAACCATTCCCCCCCCCCCCTCCCAGAATGCCCTCCACCACCCCAGGTGGAAAGTTAAAACTATTTGCCACTTTTGGTGAGGACCAGGTATCATGGATTGCATGGGCATGCAAGGAGGTGAGAACCACTTAACACTAATCACCAGGTGGTAAAAAGGAAAGTCAGCCACTGCCATGGTGCAAGGTGACACAGAGGATCTTGAAAGGTGCAGGGATCAGTATTCTCATTGTCTGCTCAGATGTCCTAAAGGTACTGCCCATGATGCTAATTGCAAAGCCTGCTAATGTTGCACTGGTTACTGTGTTCCCCATCTGCTTAAGGTTTCTGTGGCTTATTTTTGACATCCCATCCCATCACAAGCACGTGGTTTGGCATCAATTGTCTCCATGAAGGGACCTTGTCAGCACAGCTCTGCACACTGCATGAACTCTGAAATGCTTCCTACAATGAGCACTGTAATGCAAAATCACCTGGAAGTTAGGAGGATTCTTTGTTCTATTTGAACTGCATACTATTCCTGGGGGCTAGTTTGTACCAGATGTCCAAGTGGGACATCCATTTGGGTGGGGACACCCAGAAAGTGGGGATGCCCAGAAAGCATAGTGCAAGTATTCCTCAATGAAGGCCTTCTCACAACCATCCTTATTGTCTACATGAGCGCCACAGAGCTCAGCCCAAACTACCACATGCTAATAGCCAGGGGTGCCAGGGATCCACAACTGAAATGTATCAAACAAGGCAATGGTTGCATGTCACTCAGAGAGAAAAGAGGGGACAGATATCCTGAGGGAGAGGGGTAACATCTGACTCCCCATTGGGCTATAAATCACATTTTATGCATTGATTGCCCTGGTGCCCTGAGTTTGATAACATGACAGCTTCGTCCTCAGACACTCGGAGAGCCCTGGGGTCTTCAAGGACAATCCCAGGCTGCTGGAATGGTGGGGGAGACAAGGATTAGCCACTGAGATCATGGCTGATGGGTGTCAGGGAGTGGATTGTTGGGGACATTCCAGGTACGCTGGATGGTCGTGATGCCAGGATGCGACTGATAGTCACCCACTCTTGCAATGTCATTCCGAGGTCATTCATTTTCTTGTGGCATTGAATCGCAATCCCCAGTATCAGGCCACTGGCACATACAGCTACAGCCACCGCATCCTAAGCCACATTTGTTTCCCTGCTCCTGGGTCATATGCCACTTGGGGTATAGGGCAGCACACCTCTCCTCCACTGTGTCACGAAGTCTTCTGAGATCTGTCTCAATGAAGTGTGGCGCTGCTGTCCATGATGCCAACCTCCTGTCATAACTGGCTGTGAGTGCAGAGGAAATGTTTAAATGTAGATCCCCCTTGTTAACAGTGCATAGCTGCGAGGCAGTTCAGACGAGTCACACGCCTGGGAACTCTGTACCTGCAAGTTTCACACAGGGGTTCACTCAGTGCACTGAGTCTGGGATGACTGCAATCTGATTCGTGCTGGTCTAACTGGTTTTCTTGCCCGAAATGGCACTTTGGGAAAATTCTGCCCATTATATTTATTCTTAGTAGAAAATGCATAGTCTGCAGCTGCATGCAGGAAGAACAGCATCAATTTCTTTTCAGCTGAACCTCTTGTGGGAGATTCCAGCCATGGCATGCATAACACATATAGGCAGACTGCCCATGATTTATAAGACAGAAAACGAGACCCTCTGGTGTCATTTTTCAATAGCTTGGCTCTAGTGCCGTCCATCTAGAATATCAAACCCATCCCTGAAGGGTAATACTGACAGCCCTGAAAATTGACAGTAATCCAGCTGGTAACCTCATTTGCCCTCTGAACATCCACTTGCCCCGGGAACCAGAGATGACCGTTTGATTCTTCCGAGTGATGGCATCGCTTCCCAATGGGGAATAAAAACAGAGAGAAAGAGAGACGTCAAATGTGCAGACCTCATACAATTTCAAAATAGCTGAATAAATGTAAGTTTTCATATTAATTTTGGAAAATCCTAATTAATATGCTACGTATCAAATGTTCCCATGGGAAATGTATCATTAAAGACAATGCTATAGCATATGACAGCATGGTGCCATCATTAGTTAGATATGCATTCAATTATTTTTGCTGTTGACTATTATATCATTAAATATTCATTATTTCCTGAAAGGATCCATCATTAGGTTTAGGTGGAGATATATAGGGCAGAGCCTGTCTGATTATTTATATCTATTTGTTCAGGTGTTTATAGAGATACTCTAAATGAGAAGACAAAGTAAGCTTTCCGGACTCTATTGCTATTGTCATAAATCATATACATTGGAGCAGGTATTGTACCTCACAAACAAATGAAAGACAGCATTCATTGCTAGAGTGGAAACGCTATTGTACCTGCGACCTTCTATTTAATTTTTCATAAACTAATAGCAATTAGTTAGAGACACTGGGCTAAGGGTCACAATGACCTCACTAACCTTTACTTAACTGAATGGAACATAAATAATGTCCTGTCTAATGCAGCACATGACTTGCATACTTCTTGGAAATTTCCACTCATTGCTGAGAAATAGATGGCTGGGAAACCACATCTCATTTCTTACTTTTCAAAGCACCCCCCCTCAAAGTAAAAAAGCAATTGGATTAAAACAGCACTTTAGAAAATTGAATACACCTGCTAACTTCTGTGAAAATATGAAGTGGCACTAATTTGAAATTCAGTTTATAAAGCCAAGTATGTCATTGGTGCTTATGTTTGCTTTAACAACCCACAGGTTAAAAAAAGACTCAACACCAGATTCGTCTTTCAGAATTTGAAAGCCACTGACACCGGTTTATTTAAGAAAAGGGCACAATGTTAATGCTGTACTTTTACACCTCATTAGCTACAAATAATATTCCAGTTCTACTTTCCAACAGTGTGATACTTTGGCGGACAGTGCACTGTGATTTGAAACATTATTCTAGTTATTGTATTCAACATTGCTGGGCAGCAGTTAGTGTTGTTAAATAAATATTACGCATGCAGCTTAAACAAATAATCATTTTATTCCTTCTGTTGATGGGTATGGGAACAACCCACTCTCAATAGTTTTGATGCCACCTGATTCTTCTCGACATGAATAAAGGTGATTGATTTAATTTTTAAATTCCGTTCTGTTTCGAAAGGAAATGAGATTGGCATTGTAAAGGACAATTAAATAAAAAAATGTTCCCCTTCAGTATAATGACAAAAGAGATGCAATATGGTAAAGGAATTAGAACTAAAATAAATGACATACTGGCAAAATACAATTTCCTCCCAATACAAGATGGAACAAAATTTGTTTCATTAATTTTTGTTGAAAGATTTTCGTTACTCTTTCGCCCCAAAATCTAGTGTAGAGTATGGTCTGCTGTGATGTTCATCTGTCAGGAATTCTATCTCTCATAGTACAGCCTCATTTCCCCAAACAATGGAAGATTTACTGTGACAGATTGGCTACCACAACAGACACCGAAACTGCTCCCCTGTGACCTTCCCTCATGACCTCCAAGCTGATTTTCACAAAGCAGGAGAGGTATTTTAAAATGCAAACAGTTTGGAAAAGAAACAAAAAAGGACCAGATTTATTAGTACAAATTAACTCTTGTGTTCAATTGTATCTATGAAGTAGGAAACCAATGTTAATGCCCATAAACTGGGCTGAAACAAGTCCAAATCCCTTACGCTAAACATTATGCTCAATGCTATGGAGGCAGGAATTCTCCTTTGGTCTGATATTTGGAGTAAGATATTTAGCTCTCGATTTGCTGATTTTTCAGTGCAACAGAGATGGATACAAGTGGGAAATAGGATGGGGATGTGCTGTATTACTTAACACTCTGCCAACTTGCAACTGAAAGTAAAGTGTGATATCTAATATATCTCTTTTGGGATTGTATGCAAATGCTGGAAGTACACCGTCCTTTGTGTGTTGTATCATAGGAAAATATCTGCAAGAAAGGGGATTTCTGCTTACTTTGCCCGCAAAGATATTTTGAAAGTCATCCAATATAGTCATAGATCCCAGCTTTTCCCTCGTTAACTCTGAAAAATAGTCTTTTTCAAGTTCACGTCCAATCACTTTTTGCAAATTACTACGGAATCTGATCTGATATTTTTGATATTCCAGGTAGTGTATTCCACACATTAGCAAGAGTCTGAATGAAAATATTTCTCCTTATTTCCCTTTTCATGCTTTTGTCAATGCTTTTAAATTTATTACCATTGGTTGCCAATCAACTTCCAGATAAAATTACTTCTCAAAACTCCTCAGCATTTTAAATCTGTTTCCCCTTAAATTTTTGCTATAATGAAAATCATCAAAGCTTCTTCCATTAGATCTCCATACAATGCAACTCCTTCATCTTTGGTGTCATCCTGGTAAATTTCCTCTAAACACTGTCCAGTACCTTGATGTCCTTCCTCAAGTGTATTGGTCAGAATTGTACACACATTCCAGCTGAGATATAACCAATGATTTGTAAAGCAGGTCTTCCCAGTTTTTGAATTCAATGCAGAAAGGCACATCTCGCTAAGGCTTTCTTAGCAGCCTTGTGAACTTTCCCTGCCACAGAAATTTGCAAAGATGCATTTAATGTCCCTCTGCACACCCTTCCAACCAGCACCACACGTAGATTAAACTGCCCAAAAGAATACTGGATGCTAAAGATGTCTGTTGGTCTTGCATGTCCAACATCATCATGGTTTTAGTGGTGAAGTTGGGACAGGACTGGGGGAGTAGGGGGGGTGTAATATTATCATTAACATCCCAGGAGTCTGTACATAGCATAGCAGCAAATTCAAAAATGCAAAAGTAAGACAATCTTGAAATAAGCCTGCAAGAAAGAGCAGCCAACTCTGCCAGCTCCTGGCAATCTCCCTGATGTTGACTGGGCTACCCACTGAAATGAGACCAGTTTGGCCAGGAATTGAAGTTTTTTTTCCTTGTGGCAGTCAGAATTCCCAATAAACTGGAGATGCTGTAAAGATTGAATATTTAGATGCTGAGGTTTTCTTTGCTGCTAATAAAAGTTCACTGAAAATCTTAGTAACCTAGTATTTGGCTCACTCATTTTGTGGACTATCGCACAGCTATCTGAAGTGCAATTCAAGATGTGCAGTTGAATGTTGGTTTGATTGTAGGTTTGATTGTACCATGCCAAGGATCAGCATTATTTATTTATCTCATTGGCAAAGTAAGTAATGGAACAACAATTTACAATTTTAAAAGAGTATTGTTGAAATTTTAAGTATTATATCATCCAGTATTCTGGATAATTTTGAGATTTTATGATTTTTCACGACTGGCTTGTAAACTGACATTTCAATAGGATTATTTCATGCATACTGAATCATGGCGGCACAGTGGTTAACACTGCTGCCTCACAGTGCCAGGGACCCAGGTTCAGTTCAGACCTCGGGTAATTGTGTACAGTTTGCTCATACTCCCACTGACTGCATGGATTTTGCTCCGGTTTCCTCCCATATCTATGCGAGTTAAGCTGTTTGGCCATGGTAAATTGCCATTTAGTGTCAGGTGGACTAATACAAGGAATTGCATGAATAGGGCCTGGGTGGGATTGTTACTGGGTGGGTTTGATGGGCTGAATGGCCTCCTCCTTTGTATGGATTCTATTATTATAATTTATCGAACAAAATGTTTGCCAGTTTTGAGGGTTTAAAGGAAGACATAGCCTCTGCCTTTTGCTATACACAACCTACTCAATTTTCATTTCCCCTTGCTTACAATTGAAGATTTGTTGATTCACTATTATGCTTTTCGTCACTGTTAAAATCCAATTTCAGTCCCAATTAGTTTCAGCACCATTCTGAATTGTTAATATTTGTCATGACAACAATTTCTGTGGTAAGCTGTCTTCTTGAACTGTTGCTGTCCATGTGCTCTTAGGAAGGAAAAAATACTGAAAGTAAACCAAGTCATCTGATTGTTAACTGGATTCACACCAGTTAAAGCAAATATACAGCAGCTTCTTTTGCCAGAGGGAGTTCATAATTAGCTTCCCTCCATCCCATCAGTGTCCCAGCTATACCCATTTATAGGTGTGCAAATACCCCTCACCTGTTTAATTGTAAGTGCAATTGCCATTAAACCTTAACAATGTAATTAACAAGACGTTGTCATTGATGATGTTGCCTTGTACAAAATCAAGGTCAGGCATGTTCAGACTGGGGAGTGCAACATTATGACTTTTGACACCGGATCCATTGTCAACCTCAAGATGACTCTGTCGCATATGAAGTCCAATATCACAGAAGTTTTACATTATGCCCTCCTGTCCACTTTGAATGAGATAGGGGTTGTCTCAGTGCATTTCATTTCGGACCCAGAGATTAAAAGAAGACTTCCATTTCATCAATCTGAACAAGATTCAATTCCAGGCTGACAGGAGTAAAGAAACGGTGTTCTAATCCATCCATGCTCCTGGTCTCTCTACCTGATTGGATTTTCAAAATCTAAACAATGCAATCAAATCACCACAAACTAAAATCCAGCTCTCAGATTCAATATTTCAAATCCAAATCGTACAGTCCCTATTCCCATGTTATAGAGTATAAAGCTGCTCTACATCCTTGTATAAAATGTAATTCCTTATTTAAAATGATGACATCTACTGGATTTGATTTGCTGCTTTGTATAAATATCAGTAAACAGAAATGTAAATCCTTCGCAAAAAAAAGATGAAAAATATGACAGAAGAAAGTGAGATGACTATCTAATTGAAACTAATGTAATGCTTATTGCACACAAAGAAACACAGCAAATGATTGGCATAGGCAGCACATCAATCATGAAGTAAAAAAGAATCAAGTTAACATTTAATGAATATTGGGTGGAAATCTATTTCCGTTCAACCACATTTTTTTAAGCAAGAAACCTCAATTTCATTCACTAGTTAATATCAGAAAACATGGATTCTGGCCTTGTATTTGAGTTTCTTTGAAAAATTGGTAAATTGATGCCCAGCCGAGGTGTAGGTTTTGGGGGGGAGGGTGTGGGGAGCGGAGGGGTAGATGTTTGTTTCATTCATTCTTATGTCTGTCAGGAAAAACATGTTACCCACATTTGGCAAGCAAATTTATTTAAAGGGATCACTGCCTCCATTCATACAGGATTCTGAATAGACATTTTTGGCTACTGCTGAGTTTTGATAATTTTCAAAACAATTTAGCTTTTGCATAGCTTTGACAAAAGCTGCACTTATCACTGTCATCACTGGTTACAGAAGTACTGGGAAAGATGTCAATATAACCAATGGCAGCAGTGACCTGTGAAGGTTGAAAGAAGGCATGTGTATTGTGGACAGGGTGTGTATCAGGAAAGCAAATGAGAAAATGTTGGAAAACCTGAGTAGGTCTGGCAGTACCTGGAAGGAGAGAGAAGAGCTGACATTTCAAGTCTAGATGATCTTTTGCGTCAGGAATATTCCTTCTGGGCAGGCTGGAAGATGAATTTTAGCCATCTGTCTTTTCTCATCGAAATTCCAGGAGCAGAATTCTCCCTAAATTCAGCAGAGGCTAATACCAGGCCAGGGAAAGCGTGTCCCCGCCATGTCATTCAGAACATAGGAATAAACAAGATGGGTGGGTTCCACAATGTCACACTCATGGTTGCTCCATCAGCTATTCAGTTTTTTGAAGATTGGCATGTCATTTTTAAAGGCTGCCTTCGTGCACAAAAGTTCACTTGGAACTCCCCATATCTCCATCTCCTGACAATGTCGGGGGCAGTGTCCAGCAGTGCCTAGCTAGTGTCTGAGCATAGCCCTCTCCGCTCTGAATGATGTACTCACCTGAGCTCCTCAGGGAGGTCTTCTCAGCAGGTGCAAGCCTAAGAGAACTATTCAGGTTTCAACGCAGTCTACTCGCATGCTGACATCCACAGACTCTCTTATGGTGCTGGATGGAGGGAGAGAGAGGGGGGTATATGATTTAGGCTTAGTGGCCTGATAATAGTATACTATGGAAATTATGTTGCCAGTGTTGGACTTTGGGAAATGCATTACATCACTATTGGGAAGAGGACAATTAGGTCATGCTTTTCCATTGCCATGAAATGCAAATTGGATATCTCATAACATTTTCCGCTCCTGCCACCAATCCTAGCCAACAAAAATGGGAGTAGAAAATCCCAACTACAGACCATTTCTGGTGAAATGTTTTTCCTGCCACTAATCCTATCCTTTCTTATTTTTCAGATCATGAAACTCGAGAGCTCAAAGCTGGACATGAGCAAGAGCAGGCATTTTTCCAGATCAGGCAACCTGGCCTAAGCAAGTGTCAGCTCAGAGACTGCCACCCCATTTAACACTGAGGCCAAGGTAGAGAAATGAGCAAAAGCACAGAGTAAATGGATAGGATGACCTAGGAAGCTTGTCTCAATGTGGCATTAGAGCCTTGCTGCAGAATGTAAACATCAAGGACACTGTTTATCAAAGGAATCTGGTAGTTACACAGCATAAACCTCTATGTGGATAGCCCACCAATGAGCTCCTGGATAAATGCAGAGGGCATGGAGGGCAATAACTTCAACCTCTGTAGGGTCTTTGAGTATTATATCCACACCGTTCAGTCAACCATAGCACAAATGGTCAGTGCTATGAACACTCTATTGGAACCAACAATGTTAGAGATTTGGGTAGCAGATCTGACAGATTTGATGGAAGATCATTCTGCCTCTGCATTTCAGTAGGGTTTGCACTGCATGACTATGAAAGAAGTGTGGATGAGAGGATCTCATCAGTCTTACGCTCTGCTTTCATGCAGCCTAATGGGAGTCAGGTGCAAACCCAGAGGGGTCTTCAGGATGATAGTATGACTGAGCCCTCTTTACACAGTGGACCGCATTTTGTCTTGATATCAGACAGCCAGATGTGCCTGACTGGAGCTGTTGACATACTTTTAAGTGCTGAACTCCCTTCCTAACAGCACTACAGATGTACCTACATGGCATGGACTGTAGCAATTCAAGAAAACAGATTACCACCATGTTCTCAAGGGCAATTTGGGATGGTCAATGAATACTAGTTTAACCAACAATGACCATATCCTATTAATGATCTTTTTCAAACAGTGAGTCTTCTACTGCCAGGTAGTTAAGGCCTAGAAATATTTCAGGTTGGCTAGAGCTATCTCAGTAGCCTCCATGGGAGCTTAGCAAACTTCCACCTCCCTTTCAATCAGTAATGGGGACACACTTCATAACAAGATTGTAGCAAGAGAGCATGTATACTAGACAGACAATAACAGTAGAATATTCTGGACTTAGTCCCTGCAGGATCAACAGGGCCATCTTCAGGTTGGGAACCCAAATTCCAAAAGGGTGGGAACAATGCTCTCAATCTAATCTGTTCAGATAGTGGATGGTTTTGAACAGCTTTATCAAATCTTCTGTCAACCTTCTCTGAAACAAGCAACTCCAGCTTCTCCTGCATATCTGCATAACTGAAGTCCCTTGTCTCAGAAACCCCCTTCATAATTTTTTCCTGCACCCTTTTTAATGCTTTTACACCTCTCCCAAATGGTAGCGCCTTGAATTGGAAGAATACTCCAGTTAAGGCTGAACCAGAGTTTTATAAAGGTTCACCATAACTTCCTTGCTTTTGTTCTCAGTGAGCCAAATTTTTTGCTTCTGAACTGGGAGCACATAGACGAGAAATTTTCCAGCTCCACAAACCCAACTCAGGAAAATCTTCCCCGTGCCAAGGGTGGGAGGATAGTTCCAAAAGGTGCTAACTGGAGTTAAGCCCACTAATGCAAAAACAGTGTGGAGGCAGCCCCAGGCATTGCTAGATGCTGAGGAGAGATATTTGAAAGACTTGCGTCAGGCTGCTTGGACTTCTTCTCAGTTGTCCCTCTGTTCCTCACCTCCTTACATCACACACACGTCTCATACTCCCTCCGTGAGAACTCATCCTATCTCATGCTCCATACCCACCTTCCAAAGACCTTCATATGCTCCATGCCAACCTGTGTCTCCTGCTCCCATGCCTCTTTACAGCCCATAAGCTAACTTAATATTTACTCATACTAAACAATGCCCCCTTCATCTCTATTGCCCTGTATAGTCCCATGTCAACTTAGTGTCATCTCAGACCAACACATGCCCTGCAATAAAAACCATTTTCCCTTACACCTTCCATGTCAAAGAACCCAGTGTCCACCATGGGCAGAACTCAGGAGCCATGCTGAGATCAAATAAAATAAGGTTCTAAATATCCATTATAGACTTAATTCTGTTAAAGTGCTCCAAGTGATAAAATATCATTCAATACATATAAATTCCTTCAAGTGCTTAATCTCATAAAACAAACAATAGCATTCATAGTCACATCAACTGAGGATTAGAAGTTTATGATCAGTTGCATTTTTCATCCTCACTTCTCTCAATATCCTTGGATATTGGGTCTTGGTCACTTAACAAGTTTAAGCAGAGACAGCCTTTATAGAATCTCCTTTTCATCAATCAATTTTTAGCCTATATAATGAGTCAACTAACACTTCTACTACCTTTTCCTTTATGACTGGAGCTCTTTTGGTGGGGCCT
Source organism: Sphyrna mokarran (assembly GCA_024679065.1). Taxonomy (NCBI): domain Eukaryota; kingdom Metazoa; phylum Chordata; class Chondrichthyes; order Carcharhiniformes; family Carcharhinidae; genus Sphyrna; species Sphyrna mokarran. Next base: position 33,658,009 of record JAGIQG010000003.1, on the reverse strand, counting down.
GAGGGATTGCATGAAGTGAGCTCTCCTACAGATCTTTGACAACCAAGAAGACACGGATGGAAATAGCTGAGGAAGACAGCAGTAGAAGTGAAATGCCCAATAGTCAGGAAACAGTGTACCTTGAGGTGAATGGCATAACAAGTTCAGGTACCAAGTCCCTCATTCTGAGCAGACTCTTTATAGTCCTGCAGGGACACTTGAAAAAATCAAAATTTGTGAATCAGACAGCTGCCTGCAACCTTAACTCATTTGTATACTTTTACTAGAGCTAGGCTCAAGGTTACTGAAACTTCCCACCAGAAAGTGCAGATAGCCAATTAGGACCCCACTTTTTTCAGATGCCGATGGTTTTTTCCTGGTTTGGACTGACCTGTTGCTGAATCCAGAGACTGGCAGCAACTTGGAAATGGCCTTCTTGAGGCAGGCCAGAGAGCCATCAATGCCTCATATCATTGGTCCAATAAATGAGCCACAAGAATGAAAAGACTATTCCTATGAAAAATTCCTGTTCCATGTTGATGGTTCTCAAAAGCTGAGCCCTTCTTTATTTTTAAAATTAAAGCAATCTTCCAAGCACACCTTCGAATTAAATTGCCCTCACACTAGTCAATTTACCTTAGCAGTATCCACCTCTCTACCAACTTCCCAGTGCCTTTGGCCCCCATATTGGGTATCCCTCCTTGGGAATCTGCTTAGAATCCAATATATGGTGATGGCCTGCTGGTTGGCCATCTCTCATAAAAATGTGATGCTATTTAAAGGGTAAACACCAGCAGAGTCAGGACCTGGAAATATTGCTGATCCTTGATTACTTTCTTTGTTGGAAAGATTCTCTTACTTTCTATGTGTTGTCTTGCCCAGCACTCTTCAATCTGTGGGACTGAGGAGTCACTCCCTAAAGTCACTCTTAAAACAACGCCCCAAAGACTATAAACCATCTACAAAGCACAAGTCAGGAGTGTGATGGAATATTCCCCACTTGTCTGGATGGGTGCAGCTTCAACAACACTCAAGAAGCTTGACACTATCCAGGACAAAGCAGTCCATTTGATCAGCACTACGTATACAGACATCCACTACCTTCACCACTGACAGTACCATCTACAAGATGCATTGCAATAATTCATCAAAGATAAGGGGCCAAGATGGGTATGTAGACTGGAATTCTGGATCACCCCCCCCCCCACCCCCACACCCACCACCCTCACTTTCAGAAGCAGATTATGAGAAGGGGGAAGGAGTTGTAAAATCAGGTGGCATGGTGATGGTACCATGCTTGTTGCTTAATTGCCTCTGCGGTGAGTTATCAAGTAAGGGCCTCAAACTGCAGCTGCTGGTATTTTACAATCCCAGCAAAGTACATGTGGGAGTTAAATGTTGTGAAGTTGAGGTTGGATCAGGATCCGAATGTCATCCTGATCCCTTTCTACTTTCCTCTTGCTAAATCTTGAGGCAAGAAATGAATACTCATGGATGTAATGGAAAATTAAATGAGTTAATTAAAAAAGCAATTCAGAGTGTCTTTAATCCTGTGTTCACTATTCCTTCCCAGCAGATGGGTTCTTTTCTATGTCTGCATTCTGCAAGTTTAGAGAAGGCACCTTCCATCTAGAAGAACAAGGGCAACGGATACACGGGAATCCATCACCTGCAAGTCCCCCCCCCCCCCCCCCCCCCCCCCCCCCCCCCATCCCCCAAGCCACTCATTGTGCTGACTTGGAAATATATCATCATTCCTTCGCAGTTGCTGGGTCAAAATCCTGGAATTCCCTCCTTAACAGCATTGTGGGTCAACCTACAGAACGTGGACTGCAGCAATTCAAGAAAGCAGCTCATCACCACCTTCTCATGGGCAACTAAGGATGAGCAATAAATGCTGGCCAGCCAGCAGCACCTGTGTCCCACGAATGAATTAAAAAAACACATTGTTGCTCCACCTATTTATCTCTTCGCCTTATATTTCTGTCTGAATAGATAACACTCATATTTGCCCTTAGCCTATTGCTCTCTCACATCCATATCTCACGATCACTGTCCACAAATGGTGTCCTTTCCACCTTTCCACACAAGGAATTACAAAAACTCATACATCTCTGCTTTCTGTTCATGATGAAGAAGAGAGGAAACTGCTTAGCAAGAGTCTGAGACCCGGGTTTGTCCGTCCTTGTCGGCCACTGGTAATGTACACCCACCTGCTACCCCTGGAGCCTGCAGATAGCAGCAGTAATCTGCCATGAAAGCGTGAGCTTCCTGAGGCACTGGTGCTCAGAGGTCGAGAGAGCTGAAACTCTGCATGTGGACCCTACGTTGGGGGTCTCACCTCCTTTCAGCTGGATCTCAGTGTTTATTCAGTCTGCCCCGTGGTGGGGAATGTGGCTGTGGAGAAGGCAGCTGGTGCTGCAGCTGGCGTTGTTTCTGCTCTTGTTCCTCAAAGCTGAAACTGGAGCTGCATAAGCTGCTCCCACATCACGATGAAGACTGGGAAGTGCAATTGAAAGTGAGTGAAATGTTAGACAGGTGAAGTGCCCTTCAAGAAGTTGGCAATTACCTCTTAAGCAGTGATAGAAATGTGAGGGAAGAACAGCTTTGGACATCAGTCTCTCACCTGGCCATGGTAGGAACTCTTTAGTTTCACTGATCAAAGCCATTACAGCTTGTCAGTTTCACTGAAGGACCTCATCTGCTTGTATTTGTCTTCTCCAAACTGCTGGGAGGGAAGTATTGAATACGGATTAAAGACACTACTGAACTGTCTTTTTAATTAATGCATTTAATTTTTCCATTAATTCCACGGGTGTTCATTTCTTGCCTCAAGACTTAGCAAGAGGAAATTTGGAAGGGATCAGGATGATATTCGGATCCTGATCCAACCTCAACTTCACAACATTTAACTCCCACATGCGCTTTGCTGGGAATGGTAAAATACCAGCAACTGCAGTTTGAGGCCCTTACTCGATAAACTCCCCGCAGAGGCAATTAAGCAATAAGCATGGTGCTCTCACCATGCCACCTGATTTTATGCCTCCCCTCCCCCATTCTCTGATTTTATGCCTCCCCTCCCCCTTCTGGAGGTGAGGGCAGAAGTGGGCAATCCAAAATTCCAGTCTATATACCCATCTTGGCCCCTTATTAATGAATACTTTTGATTAACATGAAACTATCAATCTTGAATTCACAAGTAACAAGTGATCAAGTTCAAAGACCATGGGAGGAATTTTCCACTCGCATTCATCCCAAAACTTATCCTGAGATCAACGGACCTCCTCATGGTCTGCCCCTCGCCCTCTACAATTCCCATGGCAGGCAGAATGGAAAAATTTGCCCCCATTTGTAGAAAGAATATCCGAAGTTTTACCATACTTTACAAGTAGAATTGTTTCCTCACTTCACTCCTGAAGTCCTGCCCTAAATTTAGGCTATGTCCTCTAATCCTGGATTCTTCAACTAGCGGTTAGTTTCCTTCAGTCTACACAATCTGTTTCCCCTTCATCTCGTGAAACCTTTCATCCAAATCATAGAATCTGTACAGTGCAGAAGGAGGCCATTCAGCCCACGAGTCTGCACTAACCATCAGCTTACCCCGGCTCTATCCCCATAGCCCCATGCACTTACCCTGGCTAGTCCCCCTGACACTAAGGGGCAATTTAGCATGGCCAATCCACCTATACCGCACATCTTTGGATGGTGGGAGGAAACCAAAGCACTCCACAGAGGAACTCCACAGAGACACAGGGAGAATGTACAAACTCCACACAGACAGTGACCTACACCAGAATCTGGGTCTCTGGTGCTATGAGTCAGCAGTGCTAACTACTGTGCTACCATGCTGCTCTGCAATTTCTCCTTAAATTCTTTTAAATTCTAGAGAATACAACTCGAAGTTTGTGCGAGTCAGATTAATTGATGAATGCGCAAGACATCTGCGTCAGTAGTAATGCTATGCCACGGCATTGACAATGCTTCATTTTCCTGCCAGTCTACTGGCTAAATATATATGGCACTTTATACCTGGAAGTCTAAGTGGCAATCAGTCTGTGACACCTGATTTCTATGACCTTCTTGTTTGTCCATTCATGTAATTTCCATGGCAGTCGAGTGGGATTTTGAAAGAAATTCCTCAGAGACTCTCCCTGCTTATGGATCAGCAATTTAAGGTTAGACTTCAGGATGATCCAATCGGAATTTCACATGAGCCTAATTAATCTGAATATTCATTCCTGTTGAGCAGGGTGCACTATTCAGAGTAAGGAATTATGTGAAATATTTCAAATATCTGAATTAATTTTTGAAGCAGAATTTACCCAGAAGAAAGCAAAATCCCTGTCCAGGAAAATCTTTTCACATTTGTCTTTACAAAATGGATTTCTCCAAAATATATTGCAGATTTGAAGGTCAATGTCTCTGAGTTAAACAAGCTGGTTTAAGATTGCTACGGGTTTCCAATTATATCTTCCTACAACATTCCCCCCCACAGGCTGCATATTATCAAAGTCTGTGAAGAGTAAGACAAGAACCAAATTGTTAGAGTTAAAATATGCAGCAAGTTAGGAAAACATTACTGATTCGGCAGAAACCTGGCAGGTAAAATCGCGTGAGACTCATTCATCAATGACTCAAAATGATCATGCAGATTTCAGTTTTAACCTGCAGAGAGGGGCATCTGATAAATGCCTACAGGATCCCTCTTTAAATATGCAGCTTGAGCTCTGTTAATGCCAATGGGACCCAAGTGCTATCTTAACCGCAGACCTGCACGGGGAAGCTGTACGCGTTTCCCATCAGACAAACTATGAGCAGTGCGCCTTACCTCTATCACTTTTCTCTCAACTACCCCTTGAGGTTCTCCCAAACACACCTTTCTATGGTTAACCTCAGTCCAGGACTACATTTCTTCAGTCTACCTATCATGTGAAATTGTCCTCCTCTCAACCAGTCAGTTTTCACTCCTCAGTGGCACTTTAGTAGAAGATTACATGAGACAAAGAAGCTGGCCTTTTTTTATTCATTTGTGGATTGTGGGCATTGCTGACTAGTCCAGCATTTATTGTCCATCCCTAGTTGCCCTTGAGAAGTAGGTGGTGAGCTGCATTCTTGGACTGCTGCAGTCCCTGAGGTGTTGGTATACCTAGAGTGCTGTGAGGGAGTGAGTTCCAGCACTTTGACCCAGTGACAGTGAAGGAACGGCAATATATTTGCAAGTCAGGATGGCGAATGATTTGGATGGGAAACTCCAGGTGGTGGTATTTCCAGGTACCAGCTGCTCTGGTCCTTCTACATGGTAGTGATCATGGATTTGAAAGGTACTGCCTAAGGAATCTTGGTAAATTCCTGCAGTGTATCTTGTAAATATTACACACAGCTACTCCTGTGCATTGGTGGTGGAGGGAGTGAATATTTGTGGAAGCGCTGGCTATCAAGCGAACTCTTTGTCCTGGATGGTGTTGCGCTTCTTGAGTGCTGTTGGAGCTGCAGTCATCCAGGCAAGTGGTAAGTATTCCATTATATTCCTGACTTGTGCCTCGTATATGATGGACAGGCTTTGCAGAGACAAGAGGCGAGTTACTTGCTGCAAGAATCCTAGCCTTTAACCTGCTCTGGTAGCTACAGTATTTCTTCCAGTTCAGTTTCTGGTAAATGGTAACCCCCAGAATATTGATAATGGAGGATTCAGCGATGGTAATGCCATTGAATGTTAAGGGACCTGGGAGGCAAAATATTCTACTTCAATTGGGATAGTTTACTCAGTGCCATTTGGCTATATGCAAGTTTTGCCAATAATTATCAAATAACCAGTCATATTGCATTTTCAAAAATGTTTCAGAGATATGTTTTCCCAGGATTTCATTCGTACTTTGTTCTTTACAGAGGAAACAAGTTCTCGTTGTACATCGAGCAAGAAATTTTAGTTGTGTCATGGTATATAAAGCATTTACTTTAAGCGGTCGTTTTTTAAAAATCAACTTATTTGGTCTTATCTCTTCCTATTGTTGCCAGAAGAGGCATTTTGGAATCATGGTTCTAAATGATTTGGCAATATTATTCACATATTTAATATAATACCATAGACATATGTATTGTTCTTGTTAGAACAAATGTGGCTTGAAAATGTGAAATATTCATTGCTGTTGCATAACTGCTGTAATTAAGCATTTTGTTGGATTTCTTCTGTTAATTTCACCTAACACAATGATTCATAGCATTAGAGAATGTTGTGTGATTTTTGTAGATATGGGATTAAAGGAAATTTAATCCTCAAGGACTGGTGGATTTGGTTTGAGTGGGAAACCCAAGCCCACTTCACTTATTTCTGATTAACATAGGTGGGGCAGGGACGGATGACCAACCAGGCCCCAAGTAATAGGTCACTCATTTAAACATTAGATAATGCCGTGTGCTTCGGACATTTACTCTTTAAAAGCTCCTCTAATTCAATCTCCAAGTTTCTCTGCCTATGTTGCATCTGTTTAGATGATGCAATCAGTACATTTAACATTTAACTATCCTTCACAAACAAGGATTTGCCCCACCATAGTTGTGCATCATAGTTGTCCATGTGTAGTTTTACAGGAATAGTTTAATTAGGAGCACAGCAAGTTCAGGAGCACAAGACTTCAGTACTTTTGCTGGAATATTGTCATGACCAATAACCTTTGCAGTATCCATGGCCTTCTGTCATTTCATGATATCACATGGAGTGAATTGAATTGGCTGAAAACTGCAATAGTGGGAACCTCTGGAGGAGGCCAAGATGGATCATGCACTTGGCACTTCTGATTGAAGATTATTGCAAGTGCTAAAGCCTTGATTTGCTGAGCTCCTTTATCAACGAGGATGGGGATATTTGCGGAGTGTCTTCCTCCAATGAGTTGTTTAACTGTCCATTACCATTCACAACTAAATATAGCAGGACCCCAAAAGTTTAGATCTGATCCATTGATTGTGGAATTGCTTAGCTCTGTCCATTACTTGCTACTTATGCTGTTTGACATGCAAGTAGTCCTGTGTTATCGCTTCACGAGATTGATATTCCTGCTGTTGCATCTCGAATGCCCTCCTGCACTCTTTATCGAATTATGGTAATAGTAGTGTGGGGAGGTATGCCAACCATAAACCAGAGAGTAAGTTTCAGGGCTGCCAGTGGTAGTAGATTGTAGTAGAGTGCAATTCTGCTACTGCTGATGGCCCATACGCCTCTTGGATAGCCAGTCTTGAACATAGAACATAGAACACTATAGCACAAACAGACCCTTTGGCCCACAAGTTGTGGTGATCATATCCATACCTACCAGGCCTATCTATAACTTTCAATCATATTAAATCCCATGTATTCATCCAGAAGTCTCTTAAAAGACCCCAACAAGTTTGCCTCTACTACCACCGACAGCAGCTCACTCACCACCCTCAAGTGAAAAAATTACCTCTGATATCTCCTCTGTATGTACTCCCTAGCATCTTAAACCTGTGTCCTCTCATTGCAACCATTTCAGCCCTGGGAAATAACCTCTGAGAATCCGCCCTATCCATACCCCTCAATACTTATAAACTTCTATCAGGTCACCTCTCAACCTACAGGGAGAAAAGACCTAGCTCCCTCAACCTATCCTCATAAGGCATGCCACCCAATCCAGACAGCATCCTTGTAAATCTCCTCTGTACCCTTTCAAAAGCTTTCACATCCTTCTTGTAGCGAGGTGACCAGAACTACGCACAGTACTCCAAGTGGGGTCTGACAAGAGTCTTATAAAGTTGCAGCATTGTCTCCCGTCTCATAAACTCAATCCCTCGATTAATGATGATTAGTACCCCATACACCTTCTTGAGCATATCCTCCACCTGTGAGGCCGATTTAAGGGTCCTGTGGATTCGGATCCCAAGGTCCTTCTGCTCCTCTACGCTGCCAAGAGTCCTACCCTTGATATTGTTTTCTTTTATCCCACTGGACTTGCCAAAATGGACCACTACACATTTATCCATGTTGAAGTCCATCTGCCGCTTCTCTGCCCAGGCTTGCATCCTATCTATGTCTCGCTGCAACGTCTGACATCCCTCCAGACTATCCACAACACCACCAATCTTCATGTCATCAGCAAACTGACCAACACATCCCTCCACTTCCTCACCCAGGTCATTTATGAAAATGACAAACAGCAAGGGTCCCAGAATAGATCCCTGGGCACTCCACTGGTGACCGACCTTCATGCAGAAAAAGACACATCCACAAACATTCTTTGCCTTCTGCAGACAAGAATTCAGTAAGAATTTAGCAACACCAATTTTAAATCCAACCAATTTATTTCATAGTAAAATTGCGAGCTTTCGACACTGTCTTCGTCAGGCAAATGCAGTGTTCTGGTCTGCAATAGCACACATCAGCACAGACAGTTACAGATTGCTGATTAGAATGCGAATCCTTACATCTAACCTGCTATTCAAGTGTTAAAGTGGCTAACAATGTGTGTGAAGGGAATCCTGAGCATTGGTTAGAGAATTGTGTATTTTCTCCAGACAGCACAGTAAGTGAGGTTTTTTGCTAATCCAGGCAAGTTACGGAGGTTACAGATAGTGTGTCATGAAGCCAAGATCCCTATTAAGGCCGTCCTCATGTGTACGGAACTTGGCTATCAGTCTCTGCTCAGCGACTCTGCGCTGTCGTGTGTCACGAAGACAAGCCAGGTCTAGATCCACAAAGCAACAGCCCCTTGGATCCCATGTCCTCTCACTTTCTCAAGAAGTCTTGCATGGGGGACCTTATCAAACATCTTGCTGAAGTCCATGTAAACCACATCTACCGCTCTTCCTTCGTCAATGTGTTTAGTCACATTTTCAAAGAACTCAACTAGGCTCGAAAGGCATGACCTGCCCTTGGCAAGGCTGTGCTATTTCAGATCATATTAAACTTCTCTAAATGTTCATAAATCCTGTCCCTCAGTATCCTCTCCATCAACTTACCAACCACTGAGGTCAGACTCACCAGTCAGTAATTTCCCAGGCTATCCTAGATAGATTGACTTGTTAAATCTGTTCAAAGTCTTTCCCGTTTAATACAGTGCTAATACCACATAACGCAATGGAGGGTATCCACAATGTGAAGATGGGACTTTATTTCCACTATGAGGTGATCATGCTTACTGATACTGCCATGGACAGATACATCTTCAGCAAGCAGGTTGGTGAGGATGTAGTCGAGTATGTTCCTCGCTCTTGGTTCCTTCACCATCTGTCACACACCCAGTCTAGTAGGTATGCCCTTTAGAACTTGGCCACTTCGGTCTGTGGTGATATGACGGAGCCTCTTTTGTTGGTGGGCATTGAAGTCCCCCACCCAAAATATGTTTTGTGCCCTTGCTATCCTTGGTGCTTCCTCCAAGTGATTTTCAACATGGAGGAGTAGTGATTCATTAACTGAGTGGGGACAATACATGATAATAAGCAGGAGGTTTCCTTGCCCGTGTTTGACCTGGAGCCTTGGGACTTTGTGGTGTCCAGAGTTGATATTGAGGATTCACAGGGGAACTCCCTCCTCACTGTATACCACTGTGACATCTGCTGGGTCTGTTCTGCTAGTTAGGCAGGGCATATCCAGAGATGGTGATGGTAGTGTCTGGGACATTATCTGTAAGGTATGATTCAGTGAGTATGTCTCTGAGAGGCTGCAGCTTGACTAATCTGTGAGACTGTTGTTTGTCTCACTATACAAGAACATATAGATCATAATTTCCTAGAAACTGCATGCATAATAATGTCACAAGAACTGTTTTTGCCACATTTTTGCAAGGAAATTTACATATACATGTTTAATGTTGTGTTTTATGCTGATACATTATTACATGCAAATTTCTTCCATGATATATCCACTGAAACCCCACTACTCACTCACATAATTCCTCTCCTTGTGCAAAAGGTGATATGAGATTCCTCAGAAAGTTTCTGTATTACATTATTGGCCTAAACTTGCCGAGCGCAGATGTTCACTGGCTTCACTGAAACTTAGTCTCCGATTTATTACAAGAGCAGACTGTGCAGCTCTCTGTAGGAAGTTAGCCCTATGAAGCAAATGGAATTTCTGACCTAATCAAGCTTGAATTAAAGATTAAATAACTTAAAGATAAGCACCTGCAAATGGCAACAAATACTCATTCCAGCTTTATCAAGCTTCAAAATCAATTTCATATATTTGTGGGCCTTTGCCAAGATGAAGGAGATGAGGAGACACGTCAGATATAAATAAACTGAACGGAAATTCAATGTAGCTGCACAAAATGAATCCTTTGGGCAAGTGATTGAGAAGGACAACAGCTGCTCCTATGTTTCAGAGATAGCCCAGGGCACATGCAGCTGGATGCAAGAAGTGTTGCCTGATATTGGCATTTCAGAACTTTGTCCCCACAAGGCACCAGAGCACCATTAATGGCAGCAGGTGATTGGTAAACTCACTGCTGCACACGCTACCCGCAGGACCTAAAAACAGAAGGAAAGAAGATAGTACAAAGGAATCTAACAGTGAAACAGTACTAACCAGACCATATATTGTTCAGTTGGCCCCAAGGATTATTCCTGCCAAGTATATCCTGTTCCATATGTTCTCCTCAGCTCTACAAACCTCTTGTGCAGACTTACATCTCATTCTTTGTTTGTTTTTGATGCCAAAGGCTCCGGATTTCCTATTTGAATCTCGACAATGAAGTTTTTTCACCTCTTCTTCAGCGCTGAAACAATTGCACCCTCTGTGACTGTGGTGCATCATATCTCTTAATTCTCTTCAGCATGTCTGAGGCCATTAACTTGCTTGCCTAAACCATCTTGCTCCAACTCCTCTATTTACTTTTCCAGTTGAATTGACTGTCCACAACTTTGATCCACTCATCTACGTAACTACAGTTACGTCATCTGCTTCTCTTCCCACAAAGATATCAGTCTCAAGTTTCTACTTCCTCTACACCCAGACTTGTATGTCTTTGGGTATCACAATGAAAATATTTCTAAAACATGAAATAACTGTCATTGACATTGTTAGGTGCTCATTATATTAAAACTTTAATTCATTAATTCCCAAGACCAGCGTATCTGAAAAAACTTATAAAATGTTGAGTCACAGGTACAACGTGTACCTGAGGGTAGCTGTAACTTTTGGTTAATAGTGTAAAATTGGCAATATTGTACTGATATCTCACTAAGACAACTCTCCTGATATTGTTTATTATTAACTTCTTTGCAAATAAATGTAAGGAGGGAAGTATAGCAGGTGGACGATCATATACCAAACATTCTGTGTGGAGTTTGCATGTTGCCCCCATGTCTGCGTGGGTTTCTTCCGGATACTGTGGTTTCCTCCCACAGTCCAAAGATTTACACATTAGGTGGATTGCTAAATTGCCCCTTAGTGTTAGGGAGACTAACAGGGTAAATATGTGGGATATGGGAATAGGGCCTTGGTGGGACTATTGTTAGTGCAGGCTCAATGGGCTGAATGGTCTCCTTCTGCACTGTAAGGATTCTATTTTATAATGCAGTCAAAGTTAAAAATTTCCCCTTGATTCTACAAGTGTACTGTTGGTAAGCAATTTCTGAAGTTATGGGTTTTATGCCAAGAGAATTCTGACGTACCAGACAAAACTGTTCAAAAGGGCTTGCGAGCATTATTACTTGAGAATAAAGTTAAAAAATAAAGCACCTGTGACTCTACTGCAAGTGCAGCTCAGCATAAGGCTAGGGGCACAGTAACACATTTATTACAGTTTTATTCACAACTCCATTATCACAGGTCAAGGATCTGTACCCATAGACTTTGTGTCATAACACAGCCATTTGTCTTGCCCTGCTGTGTCACTATTTCTTGTTTAATCTCCTTCAGTAGTCCACAACACCAATGATATTTGAATTTGAAAAATAGAAACATAGAAGTTATGAGCAAGAGGAGGCCATTTGGCCCTTCAAACTGATCATCCAACTCAATAGTCTAATCCTGCTTAATCTTTGATTCCATTCGCCCCCAAGTGCTATATCTAGCACTTGTAAAACCTGTTTATAATTCTGTTTCCATTACTTAGAAGCAAAAATTAGTGAATTCTGAGAAATTACTTCCTCATTTATTTTGGCAAAAGACAGATCCTGTGGAAGCTCAGTGCTTCCATGCAGAGAACTTTACAATTTTTTTTACCAGGGTCAGAATAGAAAGTAAAATTGGCAGATTATCTTATTGAGTGACATAGTGATCTGTCACCTTGAACTATCATGGGGTCATGCATTTGAACTATTAGCAGACTTATGAACTATTCAGGTATGAAATGTGCATTGATTTTAATACACATAAACTGAGCTGCTATGCACTGAAGATAAAAACAATACAATAAACAAAACTGTACAAAGGGGGCTCAATTCAATGCCTTTATTCACATTTTTCAGGTACACTGTTGGTGCAATTATGAAGAATTCAGCAATGTGATAACCCAATTGCCACGCAATCAATCTACTCTCCATCATCAGTAAAGTGATGGAAGGGGTCATCAACAGTGCTACGAAGCAGTATCTGCAGCAATAGCCTGCTCAGTGATTCCCAGTTTGGGTTTTGCCAGAGTCACTCCGATCCTGATTTCATTACAACCTTGGTTCAAACATGGACAAAAGAGCTGAATTCCAGAGATGAGGGAAGTGATGGCCCTTGACATCAAGGCTGTATTCAATGAAGTGTGGCATCAAGAAGCTGTAGCAAAACTGGAATCAATGGGTATCAGAGGGCAAACTCTCTACTGGTTGAAGTCACTTCTGGCAGACAGGCAGATGGTTGTGATTGTGAAAGATCAGTCATCTCAACTGCAGGACATTCCTGCAGGAGTCCCTCAGGGTAGTGTCCTAGGCCCAATAATCTTCAGCTACTTCATCAAGGACCTTCCCTCTATCATGAGGTCAGAAATGGGGATGTCCACCAATGATTGCACAATGTTCAGCATCATTCGTGGTTCCTCAGATATTGATGTAGTTCATGTTCAAATATAATAAAACCTGGACAATATCCAGGCTTGGATTGACAAGTGGCAAGTAACATTCACACCATACAAATGCCAGTTAATAACCATCACCAATAAGAGACACTCCAACCATCACCCCTTGATATTCAATGATGTCACCATCACTGAAACCCCCACTGTCAACATTCTTTGGATTTCTCCATACATGGAGAAAGAATGTAAGGGGGAGGCATATGATAAAGGGTAGACCTATTAAGAGTATAGAAATGCAGAGGGACCTGGGGGTGCAGGTGAACAAGTCTCTGAAGGTGGCAGAGTAAGTGGAGAAGGTTGTGAAGAAAGCATATAGTATGTTAGCCTTTATAGAAAGGGGTATAGAGTACAAGAGTTTGCCTTTAATGTTGCAGTTGTATAAAACGTTGGTTCGACCTCATTTGGAATACTGCGTCCAGTTCGGGTCGCCTTACTACCGGAAGGACGTGGAGACTCTGGAGAGAGTGCAGAGGAGGTTTACCAGGATGCTGCCTGGTGTGGAAGGTCTGAGTTACGAGGAGAGGTTAGGCAAATTGGGACTGTTTTCCTTAGAAAGACGTAGACTTAGAGGAGATCTCATAGAGGTGTACAAGATTATGAGGGGTATAGATAGAGTAAACAGGGTTAAGCTTTTTTCTAGGATGGACTCAAATAGCACGAGGGGTCACGGGCTTAGGGTGAGGGGGGTAAGGTATAATTTGGATGCTAGAGGGAGTTTTTTCACACAGAGGGTGGTGGGGGTATGGAATGCGCTGCCAAGTAAAGTGGTGGAGGCAGGTCCTCTGGAGTTATTTAAGAAATACTTAGATGGGCACATGAACAGAATGGGAATGGAGAGGTATAGAAAACTGATTTAAAATAGGCATCATGATAGACCATGGGAGTCCCTGGGAAGTGTGTAAATAGATGATGATATTGATGTACTTGTTTATATCCTACAGGTGCTTAGGTCCACCTTGTTGTCTAAAGAGGGGCATACATGCGATCGGTCGGGAGAGGGCTGCTCTTGGATCTTTTTCGAGAGTATCCTACTGCTTCACGTCGTTAGTGTACGCTTGACCTGGATCATTTGATGGGCAACACAACAGCTCAGTGACTATCGCTGTGCTGTGCAGATACATGGATTTGGGCCTGTGTCTGTGGGAGTTTGCGCATTCTCCCCGTGCTTGCGTGGGTTTTCTCCGGGAGCTCCGGTTTCCTCCCACATCCCGAAGATGTGCTCTTAGGCTAATTGGCAAAACAAATTCTCCCTAAATTGTCTCAAATTTGGTTTTTAATCCATAGATCTATAAACATAGAACATAGAACATAGAACATTACAGCGCAGAACAGGCCCTTCGGCCTTCGATGTTACGCCGACCAATTAGGAAAAAGCAATGACCCTCTAACCTAAACCATTTCCTTTTCGTCCATAAACTTGTCTACTAACCTCTTAAACGCCACCAAACTTGGTGCATCTACAACTGACGCGGGCAGGGCATTCCATACCCTTACCACCCTCTGGGTAAAGAACCTACCTCTGACATCCGTCCTATAACCACCACCCCTTAATTTAAAGCTATGTCCCCTCATGCTAGCTTTCTCCATCCTAGGAAAAAGGCTATCACTGTCCACCCTATCTAAACCTCTAATCATCTTATATGTTTCAATAAGGTATGAATGGACATGGACAGGGATCGCGGGTAGAGGTAGGAACATTGGGGTGGCAGCGTGGGCTCGTTGGGCCGAAGGGCCTGTTTCCCGTGCTGTTTTGTTCTTTGATCTTTGTTCTTTGATTACCATTGACCAGAAGCTCAACTCACCACATAAACACAGTGGCTACAAAAGCAGGTCAGAGGCTAGGAATACTGCGGTGAGTAACTCATCTCCTGACACCCCAAAGCCTATTTACTATTCACAAGTCAGGAGTCTGATGGAATACTCTCCACATGCCTGGATTGGTGCAGCTCCGACAATACTCAGAAACTTGACACTATCCAGGACAAAGCAGCCTGCTTGATTGGCACCCTACATTACAAACATCCACTTCTCCACTACTGGTGCTTTGTAGCAGCAATGTGTACTATGTACAAGATGCACTGAAGCAATTCACCAAACATCCTTCGATAGCAACTTCCAAACCCACGACCACTTCCATCTAAGACAAAGGCAGCAGAAACATAGGAATACCACCACCAGCAAGTTCTCCTCCAAGGCATTTGTTATTCTGACATGGAAATAAATTGCCGTTCCTTCACAGTTGCTGGGTCAAAATCCTGAAATTCCCTCTCTGACAGCATTGTAGGTCAACACACAGCAGATGAACTGCAGTGATTCAAGAAGGCAACTCACCACCACTTCTCAAGGGCAATAAATGCTGGCCAGACAGCGACGCCCAGAACCCACGAATAAATTAAAAATATTTACTACAAATGAATTAAAAAAAAGAATTTAAAAAATGTTATTACCATGAAGGACCTGTACCTGAATATGTCCCTTTTTCTAAATTTTATATAAGGGAAGCAAATCCATGGGGACATTACTAACTACAAGAAGACACTCAACATCTAGACTTGGAACTATGGCCAGGATTCTCCCAAAAGTGCTGAAATGGCAGGAAAACTGCTTTATATCCCGATTATTTTCTCAGTTCAGCTTCTCACCTGAATCTCCCTACTCTGTGCACGGCAGAGGTCACAATCATGAATATCATTAAAAACCTGGGAGTGCCTATTTGCACTGGAGTTTGACAGTTCTGGAACTCTGTGCGCACACAATGGTCCCAATCTGTCAATCTCCCCCATTTGCTGGCCAGCCTGATCATTGGCCAGCCTTGGACCTCTGCACTGCTACTCCTCCAGCACCCCCACACAGTTCAATTGCAGCTCCCACAACAATTCCCAGACCAGTCCTGACTAACCGCCCGCCCCATCCCTATCCCAGAGCACCCTAATATAGAGCCCACCCAGCCCCCAGCAATGGCGATCCCCCACCCATTTCATCCTGACAGGCTCCCTCTGGGGTCAGACCAGCCTGAGGCAGGCCCCCAGCAGACTATCCTGCACCCCCTCAGCCCGCCCCAATCACTGCCCTCCCTCCAGCCAGACTAATCCTGACTGCAGAGTAGCATGCGACACCTCAGCCCCACCAATCCATTCACCGAAGGATGTTTGGTGAATTGCCTTCTTGGCACTGCCCGATGCTCGATGGGCAGTGCCAAGGTGGCCCTGGGCATGGGCACTTTGCCCCCTGGGCAGTGTCAGAGGCACAGGCTGGCACTGCCAGGATGCCCATCCCAGCAAGACACCACTCCCTGCAGCCTGAACCCCTGGGGGCCCCAATTGTTCCCCCATTCATTCCAGCTGGATTTCCTGCTCGTTCTCCGAACGTGGGGGGTTAGTGTAAACCTTGCTGGAATGAAATACTCCTCGTGGGTGGGAGATTCCAACAGGATCTGAAAGTTCCCAAAAATGAACTGTTAAACATATTTAAGGTACATTTAAAGAGATTCAAACGACTTGCCTGCCTTCCCACCGGTTTCCAGTATGATCTAACTGGTGTCTGTTTGCCAGCTCTGGGAAATGCACATTCATTCCCGCCACATGGGCAAATCCTGGTACATGACTAGGGATGTACATCTCCCACTGTGACCCGCAAGAAAAATTGCAGCTGAAGATGGGAAAATCGTGGCCTATATTTCTGTTGCTTCATTGTTACTGGCTGAAACACTTGAAATTTCCTCCCTAATGTCACCATGAGCATACCTCCATCACATGGGCTGCAGCATTCCAAGAAGATGGTTCACCAACTCCTTCTGAAGGGCAATTAGGAATATTTTTTACATATTAGTATCACAAGTAGGCTTACATTAGCACTGCAATGAAGTTACTGTGAAACTCCCCTAGTTGCCCCACACTCCAACACTAGTTTGGGTACACCAAGGGAGAATTTAGCAATGCACCTAACCAGCATGTCTTTCAGACTGGGGGATGAAACCAGAGCACCCGGAAGAAACCCACTCAGACTAGAGGGGAAGGTGCAGACTCCGCACAGACGATGACTTAAGCCAGGCATCGAACCTAGGTCCCTGGTGCTATGAAGCAGCAGTGCTAACCACTGTGCCGTTCCCACAATCCCATCAATGAGAAGAAGAGTTGAAGCCACATTAACAGGAAAATGCAGTCCGTGTCCATATGCAGAAAGAGTGAACAACATTCATGCTTGGGGGGCAAGTGGTAAGTAATACTCACACCACATAAATGCCAGGCAATAAGCCACTCCAACAAGAGAAGATGTAACCCTCTCCCCGTGACATTCAATGGCAATACCATCACTGAATCTCCCCCAGCATCAATGTTCTAGGATTACCATTGACCAGAAATTGAACTGAATCAGCCACATAAGTACTGTGGCTATCAGAGCAGATCAGAGACTGGGAACTCTGCATTCATCTCCTGACTCTCCAATGCTTGTCCACCATCTATAATGCACAAAGAATACTCTCCACTTACATGGATAATGCAACTCCAGCATTCAAGAAACTCAACACCATCCAGAACAAGCGCCTGTTGTTTGGTACCTATCTACCATCTTAAACATATAGGTCCTCCATCTTGGGCACAACTGCAGCAGTATGCATTATATACAAGGCACTGCAGCAATTCATCAAGATGCCTTCAACAGCACCTTCCAAACCTATGTCCTCTGCCACTTAGTAGTACAAGGTCAGTAGATGATGGAAACATCACCACCTAGAAGATCCCCCCCAAACTACACACCATGACCTGAAATTATACTGACATTCCTTCACTGTTGCTGGGGTTAAAAGCCTGGATTTCCTTTCCTAACAGTGCTGTGTGTCTACCTAAACCACATGGACTGCGTTGGTTCAAAAAGGCAGCTCACCACCACTTCCTTGTGGGCAATTAGGAATGGGTAATAAATTCTGGCCTTTCCAACAATGCTCACAAACTGTGGAATAACAAAGAACAGTAAGGATAAGAAATTAAAAAGTTGAAGTCACAGTGGCAAGAAAATATTGAGGATCAGGAAGTTAATCCAGGAGCTCAGACTGAAGAGGAAGAGAAAAGACTAGCAGTTTTTGTTGGCAATTGTCAGAACTCACAAGTAGAAACTCTTTGATGCTGAAATAGATTTTTAAGTACCACTGGTTAAGCTGAACATAAACTTAGCGTCAGTCAGAGTAATGTCATTTCAAGAAAGAGTCCTGAAACCGGAGTGAGAACCCATTTCTGCATTTGCAAATTCTTTCCCGATGTGGCAGCCACCATACCTATGGGGTAAGTGCACAAGTGTCACCTATCAGATTGAATAATATATTCAAGACAGACATTGACATACTTTTTGCGTAAAAAAAAGGAATTAAAAAATATGTGGATACTGCAGGAAAGTGTAGCTGATGTAGACGTCAGTCAGGAACTTATGTAACAGTGGAACGGACTAATCATACAACATAGAACCTAGATCAGCACAGCACAGTACAGGCCCTTTGGCCCTTGACATTGTGCCGAGCTATGTCCAAAACCAAGATCATTCTCATCATTGTGGTGTGCTCCATGTACCTATCCAATAACCTCTTGAAAGTTCCTAAAGTATCCAATTCCACTATCACAGTAGGCAGTGCATTCCACACCCCAATCACTCTCTCAGTAAAGAATCTACCTCGGACATCCCTTCTGTATCTCCCAACATGAACCTTATAGTTATTTCCCCTAGTAACAGTTACATCCACTTGAGGAAATAGTTTCTGAACGTCCACTCTATCTATTCCCCTCATCATCTTATAAATTTCCATTAAGTCACCTCTCATCCTCCTCTGCTCTAAAGAGAAACACTATTTTTTAATGTTCTTAGTGCTAAGGCACCTGTTTTACATTTATAAAATGGGCCTAAAGCATCAAATTCTAGGCTAATCTCTCCATTAAGGAAGTTTTATAACAGCATTAAGCTTGCTTTCGTTCAATATATTGAACTCATTGACATCTTAATCGCATCTAAATTGTAGCACTAGAAATATATGGCAAAGGTGACACAAGAGTTGGGATCTATAGGAAATTCCAGCAGCTTTAATATTCTGCAATGCCATGTGGCCAAAAACATATTATTGTGGTCCTTCATATCGTGTTTCTTCAGCCCGTGTAATCTTCTCCAGCAGTATTGTGTTCTGAGAATTGTATTCTCTGAATGCAGAGGTTCAAACGCAAGTTAATCATCAGCTGCTGCACAGAGCTGATAAAACAATCAAGCTATGTGAATGCTCTGGAATTTTTATTGGTGTAACAGCACGGGCGCTTCAGATTTTTCGGTGCTGCTGACGCAACTAAAACAGATTTTGTTAAACACCAACCCTTGCTACAGTGATTTGAAGCATCTCGTAGTCACACATTGGTTAATGTGACAATGGTAATTATACTCAACAAATTACATAGAATGTGCAGCAAACAAACAGTTCAACCCACCTGCTCTTATGTTGGTGTTTCTGCTCAATATGAGCCTTTTTCCATCCTCATTACCACTCCCCACACTCAATACATGACCCTTCCTGTAAATGCATCAATGACACCTACTGAAGCCACACCATGTGGCTGTGAGTTCCATATTCTGACCACTCTCTGTGTGAAGAAATTCATCCTAAGTTCTTTATTTGATATTTTTGTAGTTACTGGTCTTTTTACAACTGCTTTGTCCAGGTTCACCCTCTGTAACTTCTACAAAATGTATATTTTGCCAATATGCATCACCTCAACTTTTTTGACTTGTGCAGTCCATGGTTGTTAGGAGTTTGATGTGTCATTTGGCAGTCAGCCTTCAAGCTTGACCTTGGTTCATTCACATCAGGTTTTAAAAGGAGTGTAAATTTAGACCCACAGTTTATGAGTGTTATGTTACAGGAAGAGATTACTTACTGAAAAGTCACACTCAGTTTTTCTGTGCTTATTATATAATGTTTAATTATTGATTTATTATGTTGTCTCCCCTTCCTACATGCTGTATTGGTGCAATAATATGGTGGTTGGTCACCGGGTCATGTGTAATTACTGTTGATGTTTATGTTCCCCAAGATAAAAAAATTGCAAATCTTGTATGAAGAACGTCAATGTATAAAAGAGGATTGTATGATTGTTTTTGTTAATGTGAGCTCTACACTTTGATTAACACAAATGTGCCAGAACACAGAGAAAAAAAATCTTGTAGAGATGCAAATTCATTCCAACATTTTCTTAAGAATCCAAGAGGAAAGCTAACATGTTTTAAATTGTCTCATACTGTTCCATTAATCATCCTATCAAGATCTCACAAGATCTCTTCCCACAATCAGCACATCAGACGTTATACGCAATTACAAATGAGAGTGTGAAGAGTGCATTGCGATATCAATGACTTAAATCACACTGGCAAATATTCTTCGAACAATATTTATTACCTGAGGGGGTATCAAAAGTGGTGTTGGGTTGTTAGAAATAATAATGTACATTTAGATAAAATAATTTTAACAGCTGATTCGATGACTAATGAAATAGTCAATTAGTATGACGAACATCGTGTATTTTCTTAAATATTTGTGGTATGACAAATCCATGCTAATTGAACTGTAATACTTTCTCATTGGTCTATTTCATGTCCTCCACTTATTGCTTGATGTCTTACTCTGACCTTCATGGCGTGCCCTGCACAATGCAAGGATTGTGTGCTATGTCACAGACATGTGTTGCCTTACTGTAGTCTCACAAGCTGTAGACTTCAGTGCCAGACATTAAGCAAATCCATTTCTAAATTTGTACATCACTATTTCCTTTCAACTGAACAGATAAGCCGGTGAGAATAATTTCGCAAGAAACAGAAATTTATTTAAAAAGGTATTGCTTTGCCAAAAATGGCAAGGCAGGTTACATTACTGCATTGATCCAGCATCCGTTTTTCCTTCTCATTCTATAAATTGAGTTGGAACTAATATTGCAGGGTAAATAATTCTGTTCCCTTCAAGGTATTGGTGGCAATACTAAGGGTGACTGGGGCTGGCAACAATCTATGGTGTTCCATAGCACTGCTGCTCAGCACTATGAAAGCCTTCAAGGTTTGTGGTTGCAGTACCTGTAGATCTTCCACAACCAGAGAATGAACAAAGGCTGCAGAGAAGGAAAGCTCTGCAGAAAGGGAAAAGAAGGAGATCTTTCCTTAGAAGGTACTATTTATTACCGATCTTTCAAAAGCACTTCTTCTACGTCCATTTCAGCAAGGAGGAATGTCTGAAATGACTTAGTTCTACAAGAAAGTGGCCACAAAAATGTCACCTCTTTCAACCTGACCTGTAGCCAGGATGAGAGTGGCATTGCTAATGACCATCAAAGTCACAGAGGCACTGGACTTTGTGGCATCCAAGCCTTTCTGGGCAGAACTTGTCAATATTTTCAGCATAACCCAGTGCACCATCCATCAATGCATCTGGTGGTAATGGAGACTACTCACATCAGGAAAGCTAAATGGTTCATTTTCTTCTTCAGCAGCAGGAAACAGTATGAGAAGGCATGTGGCATTTCTAGGATAGCAGAGTTTCCAATGAGACAGGGAGCCAGCAAAAGGATGCTAATAACAGGCTTCCGATCTCAATGGGTAGAGACATAGGAACCACAAATGCTGGCATCCTATAAATGTGTAGTTGATATGTGACTATGCACAATAGAGTGAATAGTTGCTATCTGATAACAGCCATGCTGCTTTCATTCTGAGCCAATCTAATGTTCCTGCCATCTTCATCCCACCATATAAAGTTCTGTTCCCAAAGATAAAGGTGATCGCCTATATCTATCTCACTTATAACCCTGCCCTCCACAAATTAACCACCTGATTACCCAAGCATAATGTGTATACAATGAGAAACATGGAGCCACAGAAATATCATGGAGTAGACCATCAGTAAGCTGAAACATTACTTCTGATCCCTGGACTAAGCCCAGAGTGCTTGTCTTGTGGGTGTCTTTGACTGCATAATCAAATAATTCTACACAGTGCCAGCCCACTCACTGAAGCTAGGCTGCACTCAAACAGCAGACTTTCAACAGAAAAGACTGAAAGTGGCCTTAGAAGTGCTGTAATCCTGAGAGACCTGTTTCAGACTGCTCATCATTCATGGAGAGCAACAGCCTGGGCTTGCCAGCTGAAAGAAAACACTAAGGGTATTGACAGGATGGTGGGAACACATCATACTGAGAGAAATCAGTGAGCTCGTACCCACAGAGCCATTGGCATCTCTCTGAGATAGTGCCTCAATAATCCAAGTAATCTAAGTAACATAACGTTGGACTGCTGCGGGAGCCTATGAAAAGTCAGATGAGCCATGAATTTAATGGTCACTTGAGCGTCCATGTAGTACTGATACAGTGATGACTTCTGCCTGTACTTTAATGGAAACAAAGATCACCGCAAATAAACATTGCATCACTGACAAGTCTGCTAGTTCAGCAATGGAATTGGGCATCACACTGGAAAGATTGGGCTCCAGACTCTTGCAAGATATCCTTTGCCACATTGGAACCAAGTTCACCATTCTTTTCAGTGATAACAGGCTGTTAGGCAGGCCTGCCAATGAATTAAACACTCGATATGCATTTTCATTAGCATCCTCTTGGAATCATCAACGAAGACCCCAGCAACAGAACATAATTGTAACCTCAGTCTTTGGGGATCTATTAGATAAGCTATTCCTGCCTCTTGATCTGTATTCCGCCCAATCGGGACAGTAACTCATCACATGCAGATCCTAACTCTAATTCAGCCTGTAAAGTTTGGGCACTGCCGGTACTTGAGCTGCAAATTGTGGGTGAGAAGTCATGAAGCAGGCTTTCAATTACAGAAATCTGGGGCAGGTCAGTCTCCTCTTCCTGAGGATGCTGTAGCTGGCCGGAGCAGTAGCCATGGATAATGGTACAGTGTGCTGGAGATGTCATATGTTGATGTATTCACTAATCTTGACCATTCACATGTGGTCATCAGTCTTGCTGTCATGTCTTTGATGTCTATCTGCAGGAGTTGACCACCTGGGCCATTTGCTCCCAACCTCTTTTCAAGGATGGTCCTCAAAGGCTGATTGACTGACTCTGTGTTTATGTGTGTGTGTGGAAACACGATGCCTATCCTGCTCAACTCCATGAGTGTGGCCTCCGACAACTCATTTATTAACCGCGGAGTTCTCTCCCTCTCTCGGTGCCCCATTTCCATTCTCTTAACTTGTGGCAGTGATGGTCAGCCTTCCTTTAAGAGGGTCAGACTGCCTTTAAGAGTTGGAGATGAGATGAAATGCACATTGGTCTCACACACTGTTGTGCGTGTAGCCAGTCAACCAGCAGCACACGGGATGCTGAGCTACATACAGAAATCATGGTAATAAGGAGGCAGCATGAAGTTTGTGAGCTGCCTACCTAAATGAGAAAAGGCAGACACAGATCGCATTTCATCGCTCCATTCCAGATATGGACTTGAGTGAATTTTTAGTCCTGTGTATTTATATAAATCTATTCCAGTGACAATGGGTCAGACTTTAATTTAAATTTTTAGAGTAATATGTACCTGATGGATCCAGTTTAGCTTGTCCAGAAACAATCGCAACAGACCCAACAATTAAAACAGTTCTAAAATGGACTTCTTTTTAAGGAAATAGGCATGGTAATACATCTCAGATTCCTATATTCTCTAATCTGGAAATAGACGTGTTTCTGCAAGGAAGTTCCACATTACAAATTTGTCATTCCATTCCTACTAAAGTCAGTAACATTATAAAGGCTTACTCAAGAGTGCTCACTGTCAGAGGTCAGACAAAACAAAAGCAACGTAAATCACCATGTTCCAAAGGGAAGATCAGATCTGTATTGAAAAATATATAAGGTGTACGCTCTGAAAGATTGGATTGATTATCACTGAGTGGTATTAGTGATTCAAGAAGGTGACTCACCAGCACCTTTTCAAGGTCAATTAGACAAGGGAAATACATGCTGGCCTGGTCTGTGACACGCGTATCACATGAACAAATAAAATAAATCAAGGTAGCTATCAGGGAAGCAATCGATCATAATGGCCTAACTGAAAGAAACAGAGACATTTGATTATTGCTCAAGAATGATCTCAGGAACTAACAAAGACCTATGACTCAACACAAATTATTTTCCATGTATTTTCTTTTCTAAAGTTTTGTAATTGAACTTATATCTTCAGGTGTTACATAATTCCCCTGACAATAAACATCCCCACCAAATATCACAAGAAAGAGGGAGGTTGTTTGTGCCTGTACTAGATGTAGAAGCAATGATGTGACTGAAACGCATATCCAGATCTGGAGATCTGAGATTAGCCTGAAAAGGGGACTCAGCTAAATAATCTGAAAGAGCGGGTCTTGCTCTCTTGTAGGAATGAATTTCACATTCACTGCCTCACCAGCAGCAGGGTGTTAGGGAGGATGACACAACATAATTGGACTGCAAAACCAGGAGAAGCACTGCTGCCCTCTTGGAACCAAATACATATTTTAAACAGTTAGGAAAACTGTACTCATCATTTTGGTGCTGATGGATCCCAAGTTCACATCCAGGCATCAGGCCCAATGCCTGCTCTAATCCTCAGGATGCCAATTTCTAAAGTAACCCTCATTTATATATGCAAGAGTCCTCAGGTGAAAAATTCATTCCGCCACATTTTCCGGAGTAGAATCATAGAATCCCTATAGTGCAGAAGGAGGCCATTCGGCCCACTGAGTCTGCACCAACCACAATCACACCCAGGCCCTATTCCTGTAACCCCACATATTTGCCCTGCTAATTCTTCTGATACTAGGGTCAATTTAGCACAGCCAATTAACCTAACCAGCCCATACCTGTACTGTGGGAGGAAATTGGAGCACTGGGAGGAAATCCATGCAGACACCGGGAGAACATGCAAACTCCACACAGGCAGTGACCCAAGCAGGGAATTGAACTCAGATTTCTAGCGCTGTGAGGCAGCAGTATTAACCACTGTGGCACCATGCTGCCCTAGAATTCATGAGCTGCCCACACCCGGTCCTGTTGGGGCTGGCAGCACACAAACTTCATGCTGCCTCCTCAAGTTGCCTGATCATAGCATTCATCAGGTGTGACTTGGACTGCTGGCTGGTTGAAAAGTGAGCAGATTCAATAGGTATCAAGTGTTTCAGCTAACCTGTGCTTCTTAAAAGTGAACTGCAGGAAATAGAAGGAAGATGCTGCTGTCTGCTCATTCTGCAGTTAATGGTAAGGAAAAGATAAATTGAAAACCATTGAAGATAGAGAGGAAGAGAGGGCTCCCTTGTTCAAGGATGCAACAGGCCTCAGTGAGGGAAGTGAGGGGTAGGGAGCTCTCAAAGCATACCCTATGAAGAATGGATGCAAGAGGGAAAGGATATCAACTGCCACAGTGTGGTCCAAATGACATGAAAGCTGGGCCACAAAAAGTTCAATTGCTTCCTATGTGTGGTTAAGGACATTCATGCCACACAAGTGCCAGGCAATGGCTATCTCCAATGGGAGAAAATCTAACCATCACCCCTAGATATTCAATGGCATTACCATCATGGAATTCCCAACTAGGATTACCATTGATTAAAAACTGAACTGGATCAGCCGGATAAATACTGTGGCTACAAGAGCAGATCAGATGCTAGAAATCCTTCAGTGAGTAACTCACCTCCTGACCCTCTACAGCTTGTCCATCATTTACAAGGCACAAGTCAGGAGTGCTATGGAACACTCTCTTTTGCATGGATGGATGCAGCGACAATAACACTCAGGAAGCTCAGCATCATCCAGGATAAAGCAACCTGCTTGATTGGCACCACATTTACTCTCTCCAACACCGACACACATTGACAGCAGTGTGTACCATCTATAAGATGCACTGTGGGAACTCACCGAGGCTTCACATACAGCACTTTCCAAACCCACTATTAGTAGAAGAACGAGGGCATCAAACACAGAGGAATTCAACTATCTGGAAGTTCACCTCCTATCCACAGACCATTCCGACTTGGAAATATATCGCAGTTCCTTCACTGTCACTGGGTGAAAATCCTGGATCTCACTCCTAACGGCACTGCAGGTCTACTTATACTACAGGGACTGCAGTGGTTCAGGAAGCCTGTGCATCACCACCAAGGACAATTAGGGATGGACAATAAGTGCTGGCCTAGCCAGTGAATCCCACATCCCAAGAATGAATAAAGAAAACATTAATTTCATCCTTAAATGGCAACTAAAAATAAACGAGACAACAAATCTCTCAAAGCCGCTCATTGTACCAAATATTCAATCACTTGCTCATCAGCAGGCCCTAGAAGGACTCAAACCTGAAATGCAAATACTCTGCCTAGCTTTTCCATGCCAGCAAAGCTGCCATCCACACACCATCACTCACCATCACTTCAGTTATGGCAGATATGTAACCAAAACACGGTGCAAACAAACACTGACACTTTTCTCTCAAAGTGGAGAAGAGCTGTCAGAGGACAGGCATGTCTGCATCTTCTACAGAGTGGATAGTGTTCCACATCCTGGGACTGGCAGTGTCACAGCTCATTACATCTGACATTGAGGGTGACAGTATGTTCCTGCCTTATGCTGCATCTTAATTCCCATCTCAGCCTCGATCCGCAAGCTGGCATGAAATGTTAGCTCCTAATGCCTCTTTCTTTCCACTTCTTCCTTTTCCCTCACTCCAACCCTCTCCTTATGACTTCCTGCTTTCAGATCCAACTGCTGCCACCTGATAGCATCAGCAGGTTGAGGAGAAGGTAACTGGGCAATACCATGCTGCTGATGAAGAAGCACTCTTGGAGCCACTAGCTGAGACAATGGCACTCTGTGAACTGTAAACAGAAGTACAGTTGCATACTAGGTCACTAACCATATGTGGGCTGCAGTCAAACCAAGGTGAAAGGATGTTTATTTTGATATATATCACATAAGGTGAGATCACACACATGTTCTGCAACAGGCGAATCCAAATTGGGTAGCCTTCAGGAGAATACTGATGAACATGGATACCAAGATGTATGCAACAGCCTCCTGTCAGCATCAAGGATCACATGTAAGTGGCACAGTGGCACAGTGGTTAGCACTCAGCGCCAGAGACCCAGGTTCGATTCCTGACTTGGGTCACTGTCTGTGTGGAGTTTGCACATTTTCCTGGTGTCTGCGTGGATTTCCTCTGGGTGCTCCAGTTCCTCCCAAAGTCTAATGATGTGCAGATTAGGTTGATTGGCCGTACTAAATTGGCTCTTAGTGTCAAGGCTCTCGCGGTCTAAATAAATGGGCCTACGGGAATAGGGGCAAGGTGGGATTATGGTGGGTGCAGATTTGATGGGCTGAATGGCATCCTTCTGCACTGTAGAGTTTTAATGACTCCATGATAGGATGGTGGCACAGAACCTTGCTTCTGACTTGGACTCCATCCTTTCAATCCTGGGAGTGGTGGCCAGCATTATGACTGAACTTGTGAACTTGGCCATGACAGAGGGGTCTTTGGTGGGGCTTTCATCTCAGCTTTTGCTGCAAGATAAACAGAAGCCACTCAGCATCTCTAGTTCTGCAGTGGAAATTCAGAAGGAAATCATGCAATCCATATTTGCTGCCCTGCAGACTCAGACTGCTATAATCTTGTCTGTGGATCTCGGTGTTCAAAGAGACTTGCAGGTTCTTACAGCAGTCTAGCATTTTACCCTCCAACACATCACTGGGATTGTTGAAGCACCACTCCAGAGAGGTGCTAATGGCTCTTTGGTGAACAAATCTGCTCCATTCATTCTCTCAACTTCTGCCACTCTGCCAACTTTGCTGTTGCCTATCAACCAGCCAGCCCAGACTGCTGCCACCTAACATTGTTCAAACGCTTCCTTCAAGGCCATCTGCAATATTCATGTCAGGTACTGCAGGTGTAAGGACAGAGTCAGCTGGATTCAGGACACAGACAATATGAAGTATTGCATGTCAGAGGCCAGACAGGAATGAGTTGGAATAGACAGGTCAAGAGAAAACAAATGCAGAGATGAGGGTTTCATTGATGGAAGAGCAGAGGCAGAGAAACAACCTTTCTTCTTTCCATCAATCTCCATCCATCCATACACCCATTGTACCAATGCCTTCAAACTGTACAACATCTGGCTGCTCCAAATCACAAAGACCATGAAGATAGCTAAGATCAAAATAGAACATTTTACTTCACTATTCCAACAGTTTAGTCTTAATTTGAAAAACATTCACACATCTGATGCCCACAATAATATAAAGCCATAGTACCTATCTTGTAAGCTTTTTTTATTGATTTTAGTGTTGGTGTTTTCTCAAAGTTACAGTTTGGAAGGTGAAAATCTGATGAACTTTCACTGAAGGTACTTGAGATGGCTATGGTGAGTGATCCCAAGGAGCTTTTGCAGTTAAGAATCCTGCTGCTGGAGCACAACTTTGGCCAGGTCAGTCTGACACTGCTGCTTGTCCTGCATCAAGAAGGACACTGATTGATAGCTGGCACAGGAACAAACAGGTTGTTCTCCCGAGAGAGGACAATTGTATCCTTCCCATTAAGGCAATGCATTAAGACTCAATATTCCCACTGCTGTGCTAAGAATAGATGGCAAGTGTGTTTGAGTCTTTCATAGTCCCTAGCAATGCTCCATGCTGGTATTGCAAGGAGTTGGACATCTACAATGTGCTTCAACATTGTGCAGAAGCTCACTGACACAAGCCAATGCATTTCGAAACTCTGTGTGGATGATGGTCAACCCTCCATGTCTTTATATGTAATCTTTCCAATAGGGAAGCTTTGTTCCAGTCTGTCTTATTCCCCTGACCTTCAGGCACACTAGCCTATCTCCACACAATCATCCTTCTAACCAAAGGAGAAAATGTTGGAAAATCTCAGCAGGTCTGGCAGCATTTGTAAGGAGAGAAAAAAGCTGACGTTTCGAGTCCAGGTGACCCTTTGTCACAGCTTTGTCACACAGGTTTTCCAGCATTTTCTCTTTTGGTTTCAGATTCCAGCACCCGCAGTTATTTGCTTTCATTCTTCTAACCGACGTTGAACTATGTGGGCTGCCACAGGAGAGCACCAGTGAGCAGAAAAGCAAAGGTTGTAAATGGTGGAGCTATAGACAATGCAATACAAAGCATAGAAAAATGAGAAATATGAATTACTTTTAGTAGCCTCGTGAGGTCATTGAATTTTTTTTCTTGCACTGCAGCTATGCCCTTGGGGTGAAGCTTCTGTTTCCTTCTTTGAGCTTCCAATAAATAGCTGAGTATCACTAGCAGTTACCTATCATATTTAAATTCATTAAGTCTACCACCGAAGGGCTTTTGTTCCATTCTGGCGATCAGACATGCTTGGAGCATGATTCCTGTCCTGTGCCTGAAAGTAGATTTAGATCAATTTGTATTCCATTCTGTTTTGCAAAACCTCCAATCAATTCTACAATTTGTTATGAATACAATCTCTTGTGGTATAATTAACATTCTCTGCATATCACTGTGCTGGTTCCAAGAACATTTTCCTTCAACAATTCCAAAGCCAAATTGCAAACTAGAAGTATTTCTCTCAAACATTTGAGGCATATGCTGTTAGTATGCCAGTGCACAGTAACAGAAGTCATTGGATAATAATGACTTAAGATGGTCACGAAAATTATTTCCTTTCAATAGGTTTGAAAATAAGTAACAAAATGTTCATAATGAGAATGCTTTGCACAGTTTGAATAGTTAGATTACAGTGATTTTTGACAGCATGCATGCTTTAAGTACCATGGACTTTCAAGTGAGTTATGGAATTGTATATATAATTTCATGGTAGTCTGTAGCAACAAAAGTCTCACTCAGAATGCTTGGAGACTGCATCAGGCAAACTTTCTTAGTGATCTTTCAGACATTACACAGGCAATGAACTTAATGACCCTATGCAGTGTTAAAGCTACTATTCCCCAGTGACATTTCTGGAGTTTGCAGGAAAGAATTGTATCCAATTTCAATTGAGATCTTGCTTATGCTTTAATTTTAGTTCCAACATTAGAAAATATGTTTTTATTAAAGCTGGTGCCTAGCATTAAATAAATATACTAAATCCGAACACATGATGCATGTTTGCCAGATTCCACCTGTGTAAGCCATCTGGAGGATATCTTAACTCCATGGCCTTCAGGGAAGTATTTTTCTATCTTGGACAACTGCTTTGAACCCATAAAAGTACTCTATTGTCAGAGGAAAATGTGGCTAAAAAAGAGTTTCTAACTTTTCATTTGATGTGGTGTCCCTCCTGCGATTCCAAAGACGTAGTTCACATTTTTTAGTGCATCACAAATGGTATCAAACTAAATAAGCAGTCATCAACACCTCTGGACATGTCTAACTCTGTCAGTGATTGAAACTCTGGTGTTTTCTGAATAATATTATTCCTGGCAACAATAGTGTCGGAGAACTACAATGGTTACCAAGTATGCAGCAGGGAGTTATCCAGACCTTTTTTCTGTCTGTGTCTGACAGTTATGTAAAAAGGGGCTGAGTGAAGTATTGTAATCCTACCAGTTATTAATCCATTTAGAGAACTCACAAGCGACAGATACACCTGTTACTTTGCTGTAATTGATACAACTTCATTCTAATGTGTGCCAATTTTCTAACTGAAATTGTTACCAGAAAGCTTAGGACTTTTGGAAAAGGTGATGGTTTTCATTTTACTTTTACAATGAATTTTGTTATAGAAATGGTAAGTGGAGAAATCAGCAAGATCATTATGGGTAAAGAAAGTCAATCAGATAAGCCGGAATTGAACATGGGTCCCTGGTGCTGTGAGGCAGCAGTGCTAACCACTTTGCCACCTTGCCGCCTCGATGTTGATTTTATTCTGTGGGGCCATTTTGAACTTCAGCACTCGATACCCTGAATATATATTTAAAAGCCAGCATGATTCTCCACCAGTGTTATTTCAAAGGATCATCAGTCACCTTCAGGTTAGTTATTAATTGATTTTTAATGCTGACTTTATAAAAGGATTCAGAGGTTTGTATTACCATTGAAAGCTGATGAAATTTACAAGAAATGGCTTTGCATAAAGAAGGCCTTGATTTTTATTTTGAGGGTTTATTTGAGGCCAATTGCTCCCAGTTAGAGTGCTTTATTTTCATAGAAATCATAGAAACCCTACAGTGCAGAACGAGGCCATTCGCGCCATCGCATCTGCACCGATCACAGTCCCACACAAACCCTACTTCTATATCTCTACATATTTACCCACTAATCCCTCTAACTTATACATCTCAGGACACTAAGGGGCAATCTTTAGCACAGCCAATCAACCTGACCCACACATCTTTGGACTGTGAGAGCAAACCAGAGCACCTGGAGGAAACTCATGCAGACACGAGGAGAATGTGCAAACTCCACATAGACAGTGACCCAAGCCGGGAACTGAACCCAGATCCCTGGAGCTGTGAAAGAGCAGTGCTAACCACTGTGCTACCTTTCTATGCCACTGGTCTGCAGCTTGACAATAAGAACAGTAAAGACAATGGGAAAAGGACAGGGGATTTGAGGAGGGGAGGAGGAGAAGGACGGCTTCCAGCATGTGGCCATACCCACCTAGGGTCTTTAGAGAGCAATTAAGCAATCTTCTTATCTCAGTGGAAGCGAAGAGCAATGTTTGTGCCATCAACATTTCACCAAAGAGCTGCCCAGTGAAATGTGCCACTGCTTGAAGGTAGCTATACAGCCCCAGAGCAGGGCACGGATGGCATTGCTAATAAAAGTAAAGGTAACAATAGCCATTAAATTCCTTGTGATAGCCTCTTCTAGTCTGGAGCTGACGGCAGCCCTAACATTTTGCAGTGTGTTATAAAAGGGAGGTTACTGATGCTATATGCAAATCAATGAAGTTGCAACTTGTTCTATATTTTGGATGCTACAATCTGATTTCAATTGGACTGCAAACCTGAAAATCTCTTCCAATGAGTTCTTTGCAGCAAAAGAACAGTAATTTTATTTGGTCATTTATCATTCTCCAAGCTCTGTTTCTAGAATGAGATGAATAAGCTTGCCTATTGATCATAAATTATTGCTCTTGGGAGACTCCCTTTGCTATATGCACAAAATGATAAAACAAAATTGAAAGTAAATTTGTATGCTTACTGTCAACATTCGTTCTTCAAGCTGTCTTTTGCTGTACGCCAGAAATTCTATTTGACAATGAAGTTTCAAATCATCCTTATTACATAAAATTTCAGAGGGATTCCTTTCAAAAATAAATTATTATTTTAAATCACGTATGTCTTAATGAACATGGCTTGCATCAAGCATGGTTAACATTTAATGAGTAGAAATATCTTGTGTGCCCTAGTTTTGCCAACGTAGCAAAATCAAACTTTCTGTTATCTGTGTAGGAAGTGCATCAGCACCAGTAATAGTGAATCCCATCTACAACAAATCTTTCTTCGATGATCCCTTTACCCTAAGCTGTGATTGGTGTGGCTCCTGTTCTGTCCAATATCACAAGAAACTACTAAGATTTGTGGATGAAGCCCAACTTATCACGAAAATCAGCCTCCCATCTATTGACTCTGTCTGCACTTCCTGCTGCCTTGGAAAAGCAGCCAGCATAATCAAGGATTCCACATACACAGGAGAAATTCTCTTCCACCTTTTAAAGTTTATTTATTTATGAGTCACAAGTAAGGCTTACATTACATTGCAACGAAGTTACTGAGAAATTCCCTCTAGTCGTCACAATCCAGTGCCAGTTCTGGTCAGTGCACCTAATCAGCACATCTTTCAGAATGTAGCAGGAAACTGGAGCAACTGGAGGAAACCCATACAGACATTCAGGCCCTCCCTCACCACCTGGCTTATCCCCTGATGCCATGATTGCTCCCCTCTATACCCCAGGTAGAAAATACAAGAGTCTGAAGTCACGTACCAACCAACTCAAAAACAGTTTCTCCCCTGCCACCTTCAGATTTTTTCAATGGACCTATCTTATATTAAGTTGATCTTTCTCCCCTGATTCATCCCATGATATTACATTCATCTAAATGAGAAAGGTTTGCTATCATAGTTTTGATTTAAGTACCTGTTTCCAGGAATACTTCTACTACTTTTGAAGAGTAGGGGGTTTTAGTTCAGTCAGGCAGCAGGCTTGGAGGGCTGAAGGTCTTGTTCCTGTGCTGTAATTTTCTTTGTTCTTTGTACTTAAAACAGGTTATTCATATTTTGAAAGAAGTTTGAACTACGTAAAGTTTCAGGTAAAAAGAATGAAAACGTGCAATATTTCAGTTGAGAGATATTTATGGATCAGAAAGAGGAAATTATGCTCCATGTGCCCAAGTCCTGAGGCAGACTGTCAAAAGCATGTGCAATTGATCCAGATCACTTTAAAGTTTCCCAATAGATAATGAAAAACCAAGCAGATAAGACATCTGTAGAATGCACTTTAAAACCTGAAGATGGGACACTAATTCTGGTATTTGTGCTGAATGAACCACTGAAGCTTTAGTGGCCCTCATTCGGGTAAAAACAAACTTAAATGAGATAATCTGTGTTATTAATACTTTAAGTTTATTTAATAGTACCACAAGTAAACTTAGTTTAATACAGTGTTACACTGAAAATCCCCGAGTTACCACACTCTTCACTTATTTGGGTACATTGAGGGAAAATTTAACATGGCCAATGCATCTAAGCAGCATATCTTTTGAATTGTGGGAGGAAACCGGAGCACCTAGGGGAAACCAGTGCAGGACCCACAGGGAGATTGTGCAAATTACACACAGTAACTCAAGCCACAAATTGAACCCAGGTCCCTGGTGCTGTGAGCAGCAGTGCTATCCACTGTGCCACTGTGTTGACCACAGTCTGACAGAAGGAGAAGTCAATGAGTGTGCCGCATAACTATGATGAAACATTACTATGACAGGCAGGATAACCAACCAATGTGTATGCTTCAGGCAGTAAAAGAGGAAGAGAACAAATATGACTATACCTGATCATAGAATCATAGAATCCCCACAGATCAAAAGACCCCATTCAGCCCATGGGGTCTGCACCAACTCTGACAAAGAATCTTACCAGGCCGTTTCCCCATCCCATCCTTGTAACCCTGCGCATTTACCATGGCTAATACAGCTAACCTATGCATATTGGGACACCAAGGGGCAATTTAGCATGGCCTATGCACTTAACCTGCACAGGTTTGGAGTGTGGGAGGAAACTGGGGCACCTAGAGGAAACCCATGTAGACATGGGAAGAATGTACAAACTCCGCACAGGCAGTCATCCAAGGCCGGAATTGAATCCAGGTCCCTGAAGCTGTGAGGTAAAAATGTTAATCATTGTGCCACTCAGATATGAGGTAGAGAACAAAACGTTTAAAATTGAACCCCCAGCAGTGAGATTAACAAACGCAGAGATGCTAAAAACGTTGGCTAAAATATTACACCATCTCCCAGCTGAGTCTTGGAGTGGTATCATCAAATTGCTGAAAGAACATGAGTCACAGTATAGAGATAGACTGAAATTACCATCTTTAGCTATTCATGAATTTGATGTGGGAAGTACTTACTCAGTAAACAAAACCCTTACAAATCAAACTCTGAGAAGTTGCCTTAAGTCAGAGAAGAACTCACTTTCATAATGACATAAAAGAACTGAGTCATAGCAGTTAGAGTTCACCAGTCATACTGGGACCAAAACTTGATGAAACTGGAAGGTTTTGTGTTGATCATTTTACAGTAAACACCATAACAAAATTTGATTCTTATGCTATATCACAAATTGAAAATAGCATCGATAGAGTTGGAAACTCAGTAGTTAGCAGTCAGATTGATTTATTAAAAGGCAAGTGCCACTACCAAATCAAGCCAAAGAAATATTTGCTTTTGTATCACCGGTGGCTTGTATCAACGTAAAATGGTGCCATTTAGACCGAAGAATGCACAAGCTGATTTTCAGAGGCGAGAAAAATCGCACTATTATGACATATCAAATTGTGTTGTCTACATTGATGATTTATTGATCTGCAGCAATACTTGGAAAGACCATCTGAAACACCTCAGTGCAGTACTTGAAAGACACCAAAAAGCTTACATAGTGGTAAATTTGATGTCAAAGCCAAGGTCACTTATTTGGAACTTGTATGGCAAGATCATGTGTTGCTCAGAGAAGGTAATATTCAAGTGCTTCCGGATTTTCCTCTTCCTAAAACCAAATGAGAGATGTTGCAGTTGCACAGAATGTGTAGGTTTTGCAGGAGAGTTTTCAGCACAGTAGCCATTCCATTAACAAAACTGTTGAAAAAAAAACGTCAAATATAACTGGACTAGTTAGAGTCTTGTCAGACAGCCTCCGAGAGTTCAAAGGCACCTTAATAAATAGCCCTGTATGTAGGTTGCTCCAATTTCAATAAGCTATTCAGGATAGCAATTGATGCCAGTGTTATGGATATGGGAGCTGTGTTTCTCCAAGATGATGATGATGATGCTAGCATAGTTATTTTGTGAGAAAACTAATCCTTTGTCAATGAAAGTTCTCCATAGTTAAAAAGCAAGTGTTAAACCTTGTTTTGACTCTCCAACAGTTTGCAATACATGTTTCTGGAAATTCCAGCGAGACATCTGGTCTCAAAGCAAGGTCTTTAGGAAAACTATACTTTAGGAAGCTTCCCTTTCAGTCAGATTTTAGGTGAAATTCTGTGTGTGAGTAAAAAGAGATTAAACTTCTTGAAGGACTCCCAACAGTCTGTTAGACTTTTGAGGTAGCCAAGCCAGTTTAAATGTAAATATCGAGTTAAAGAATATTTGAACAAGAGAGTAATGATCTGTGGGACAGTGCCCCTGTGCTTTAGATTTCCCAGCTAGGGGAAACAATCTGTCAGTATCCACTTTGTCAAATCGCTTCAGAATCTTATATGTTTCAATATGATGACCTTTCATTCTTCTGAACTCCGGAGAATATAGATCCAATTTACTCACCTTCACATCACAGAACAACCCTCTTACCCCCGATCTAGTGAATATTCACTGTATTATTTCCAATGCAACTACATCAATGTCCTGAAGCTCCCAGAAATGCTGCTATTCTCAAAGCAGGGGGCAAGAAGAAAGAATCTAGCAACTTGCTTTTCTCCAATTATCTGCCCGCCAAGGTCCTTGAGAAATTTGTTCACAGGCTGGAGAGAGCCAGAAGGCAATTTTCAAACTTCTGATTGACAGAACTGAGCCAACCAGTGCACATTGGTCAACAGCAGTTGAGTGCAATAGCGGGAGATATCAAGGCATATTTCTGCTGAGCAAATATTTTTGAAAAAATGGGTTACTTTCTAAGGGCAGAATTATGACAGCGAAATTGCAATGAGTCAAACTCAGATTACATGAAATTCAAGTTTATGTTGAAGCCGTCAACTACTTCTGTCGGAAGAATAGCAAATCCTGTAGAATGATGCCTATGCTTAGTCGAAATTCCACACAGGTAATTCTGGATTAATCTAGGTTTGTTACAAGACCGTGTTGATCAATCAAAGCAGAGTTAGAACTCACAACAGCATGAAATCACAGAGCTGGGCAAGCAGTATTAGATATCCAGCTAAAAGCAAATTACTGTGGAAGGTGGAATCTGAAACCAAAAGAGAAAATGCTGGAAAGTCTCAACAGGTCTGGCAGCATCAGTAAGGAGAGAAAAGAACTGACATTTCAAGTCTAGGTGACGTTTTGTCAAAGCCATCCAGATCTCTCTGAGAAATTTTGTGCAAAACATGAGTTTGGATAACATGTGAGAAGTTTAAAAGTGCTGTCTCTCCAATCTGTCCCTCCAGCGAGGAAGAAGTTGAGAACAACTGCTGATCCCAATACTGCAGAAACTCTGCTACTGTGGTTCAACGCAGCCTGAACACAGAACATTCTCATTTCCAGTCGAATTCTTTTATAAGGTCAGGCCATTGTAAGGTGTCAACAAATTGGCAGCACTGTGATACAGTGATTGGCACTGCTACCTCACAGCACCAGGGACACGGGTTCCATTCGAGCCTTTGGTGACTATGTGTGGACTTTGCATGTTCTGTGGCTAAAAGGGTTTCCTCAGAGTGCTCCAGTTTCCTCTGAAAGATATGCCAGTTAGGTGGATTGGCCATGCTAGATTGTCCCTTAGTGTCCAAAGATGTGCAGGTTATGTAAATCAGCCATGGTAAATGTGCAGGGTTATGAGTATAGGATACTGAAGGTGAGCTTGGTTAAAGTGCTCTTTCGGAGGGTCAATGGGCTGAGTGGCCTCCTTCTGAACTACAGGGATCTATGGGATTCTTATAAAGAGTTTTATCAGATTTACTGCTTTATTGTGTTGTCAAATGGTATTTAAAGCTGTTGTTTTTGACATAGTTTGCGTTTGTAGGTATACCAGGTTGCATAAAGATCTATTTGTGTGGGAGTGGAGCCCATCAGCTATCACAAAGCTTCACTTTGCACAGATTTGTGGGAAGATTCCCTTGGATTTTACTCATTGGGATGTTACTATAGCTTTTATTGATCATTAACCACTGGTGGGGACCATGAGGCTTTTAGCCCTTTGATCTCCAGCATTCTCTATAAGACCATGGCCATTATCTCTCTGGGAGGATAATGCCTGTGTTCTGGCCTCAGTTCCTATATTCCAGCAGCTCAGAGAGGCCCCATTAGGTTATTAGGACAACCTCATATCAGCATCACAAACCAAACATGAGGTAGGGACCAACAACGATTTGAACCTTCCCCTGACTGGATTGAAAATAAGGTCCCAGATTTCCGTGATAGCTATAACGGAAACCTTGGACATTTGTTTGATGAGAAAATGGAATCAGCTTTTCACCAATTTCCATTACACCAACCTTGCTTCAAAGATGTATTAAATCAGGTCATCAGTGAAAATGTAATGTATTCATTTTGCATGACAAAGATGTGAATTCAACACAGGGGCTGTTTTAAATAATTATTTTATTTAAATGAGGCTTAGGCATGTTGAAGTGAAGCATCATCTTTCCCATCAAATTCTCCACTTGCAAGATTCAACGTGGTGTGAATTCGTTGAATGAAGTGACAGCTTCATTTCATTTCCTTCATTTGCTCACAATAACTTAATGGGTAGAAAAACATGGGAACACAAATTCCTTATATGAGCTCCCAGTGTGTAAAGTTCTATGTCTGGAACACGAACAGTGAATGCTTACCTATGAGGGAACAGATGCAAATAAAATGGTTCATGCAAAGGAGTTCTCTGAATATGTGCCATGGGCATGGTTAATGCCTATGCTGTTCGTTGGCTATAAGAGTCCATACTGCAGATGGTTAAGCTCCCGACTGACCCTTCTGAGCCAGTTGGCCCTTGAAAGTTCACCACTAGATGTGCCAAAACTTGCAAATATGAATTCGCAGCAGTTCAAGAAGCTATAAGACATCTGGCACAAGATCTGGAGTTGCTTTGCAGGTAATAAGTGAAGGTAAAGTTAAAGGAAAATCACATTGCTGGTTTATAGAAGTTAAGCTCTGAATATTAAGTTGTTTATTCATTGTACTCCCTGTTAAATTGATAATGGCAGTCAGTTTTGCATGAAGTATGTATCAGGCAGTAGGGGGTGGGAGTTTACTGCTGGTGATTTTGAGGGGACCCCCAATCGATTTCAATAGCCAAGTCTTTTAAGTACATAGGCAAGATGCCACCAATAATCTGTGCTGTATCTCAGCAATTTGTCGTTTGGGATGACAGAAAATCTGGCAGGCAAAGCTTGCATCTCCAGCAGCACCTTAACATTAGTGCTGAAAGATTCAGAGTTAAATGGTGCAGCAGCTTTCTGGGCCAGGAGAATATGCAAAAATGTGCAAAGGTTGGCTGTACAGCTTGAACTAAGCATGAGACTCTTTGAGGTCTTAAAATGGCTTTATTACCTTGACAATTCACAATGTCCTTTTCAATTTTCCTCAGCTGACATAGTCTATGTAGTTGGAGCTTGCTATGCACTGTACAATTCTCACATTTCTGACAGGTGCCCCTGATATGATTGGAGAAAGTTATATATGGAGGAGAGCATTGTGATCATTGTCAATCACTGGGCATCTCACTCCTGTCTGCAAGGAATATCAAAGAACATTGATCACCAAGTATTTTCCTTTATGTTAACATAGCCTACCATTATCATTACTACATTAACCCCTTACCCTTCCCCATTTTTAACAATCCTCTAATACAGTAACCACTCTAGAATATTACAAGATTTCAGACCTCTTTATCCCTACTTAGTCTTGCCAATAATAATCACCTGAGGCTTAGCAGGTGCTGTGACCTTAGAGATTCTACCAATGGACTAACTACAATTCATCGAGACAGAGATCCACCACCAACCTTTCATAGACAACTAGGGATGTACAATAGATACCAGTCTAGCCAGTGATACTCTTTCCATCCAACACGTCTTTCCCAGAGTCTCTTACCACACCCATCCCAATACAAAGTTTGAGAAGCTCTCTCCAGCAATTTCCTCAGATTTGCTTATGTTTTTTGAACATGTTTATATCTAACAGATCTCAAAATATGATTAGAAAATCCACAATGGAGAATTCATTCACCTGTTAAATACCAATTATTAATGGTACTCTGCTGAAAATTCCAATAGGGTGAAAGGTGAAAAAGTTGAATGTTCATCAAGCAGATTTCTGCAACAGAAAAGAAAATCTCTACAGCTTCAATAAAGATGAGCTGTTTGCAATGGCCATTGGGATAGCAAAGTGGTTATTTATTGAATAATCAATATGGTTTTACTTCACCTTCAGGGATAGGTTACATCCCAGGAAGTACTTTCTCCTGACTTCCATCAAGATTCCATCAGGGAATTATAGGCCAGTGAGTCTTACTTCTGTTATGGGCAAAGTATTGGAGAGAATAATTAGGGATCGGATTTATAGTTATTTAGAGAGAAATGAATTGATTGGGGATAGTCAGCATGGTTTTGTGAAGGGTAGGTCGTGCCTTACTAACCTCATTGAGTTTTTTGAAAAAGTGACCAAAGAGGTGGATGGGGGTAAGGCGGTTGATGTGGTATATATGGACTTTAGTAAGGCGTTTGATAAGGTGGCCCATGGAAGACTTCTGCAGAAAATGCAGATGTATGGGATAGAGGGTGATTTAGCTAATTGGGTTAGGAATTGGCTAGCAGATAGAAGACAGAGGGTGGTGGTTGATGGGAGATATTCATCGTGGAGTTCGGTGACAAGTGGTGTACCTCAGGGGTCTGTTTTGGGGCCCCTGCTGTTTGTAATTTTTATAAATGATCTGGATGAGGGTATTGAAGGATGGATTAGTAAATTTGCAGATGACACTAAAGTCGGTGGAGTGGTAGATAGTGAAGAGGGGTGTTATAGTTTGCAGAGAGACTTGGACAAGTTGCAGAGCTGGGC
Organism: Sphyrna mokarran; assembly: GCA_024679065.1. Taxonomy (NCBI): domain Eukaryota; kingdom Metazoa; phylum Chordata; class Chondrichthyes; order Carcharhiniformes; family Carcharhinidae; genus Sphyrna; species Sphyrna mokarran. Next base: position 33,617,569 of record JAGIQG010000003.1, on the reverse strand, counting down.
CGAGAGGTGGCAAATGGAGTTTAATGTGGAAAAGTGTGAGGTAATGCACTATGGCAGAAATAATAAATGTGTAGAGTATAGGGCTAATGGTAGGATTCTTAGTAGTCTTGATGAACAGAGGGATCTTGGTGTGTATGTGCATAGATCCCTGAAAGTAGGCAGTCAAGTCGAGAAGGTTGTTAAGAAGGCATATGGAGTCTTAGCTTTTATTGGTAGGGGGATTGAATTTCGGAGCCGCAACGTCATGTTGCAACTGTACAAAACTCTAGTGCGGCCGCACTTGGAGTATTGTGTGCAGTTCTGGTCCCCGCATTATAAGAAAGATGTGGAGGCATTGGAGAGGGTACAGAGGAGGTTTACCAGGATGTTGCCTGGTATGGAGGGCAGGTCTTATGAAGAGAGGCTGAGGGATTTGAGGTTGTTTTCGTTAGAAAGGAGGCGGCTAAGAGGGGACCTAATCGAAACATATAAGATGATTAGAGGTTTAGATAGGGTGGACAGTGATAGCCTTTTTCCTAGGATGGAGAAAGCTAGCACGAGGGGACACAGCTTTAAATTAAGGGGTGATAGTTATAGGACGGATATCAGAGGTAGGTTCTTTACCCAAAGGGTGGTTCGGGAGTGGAATGCCCTGCCTGCAGCAGTTGTAGATGCGCCAAGTTTGGTGGCGTTTAAGAGGTTAGTTGATAAGTATATGGAAGAGAAGGGAATGGTTTAGTTTGGAGGGGCATTGCTTTTTATATTGGTCGGCGCAACATCGAAGGCCGAAGGGCCTGTTCTGTGCTGTAGTGTTCTATGTTCTATGTTCTATAAGATCAAAGCAAACCAATTAAAACTGACATCTCAACTATTTATTATCTACAGATCACTAATTTGCAATAGGAGCGAAACATTTCTGGTTCTTAAAAATAATAATTGCAACAATAATGTCTTAAAAGAACAGAAGTTTGGCCAAGATGACATGAGGACAGAGTATATAAATGTTGCTATTACGACCATCAGGTCATGTCTTCAATTGTGTGAAATGTAAAACTTGGCTGGAAAATTATGTTGGGTTTGTTCATAGAATCATATAATCTCTAGAGTGCAGAAGAAGGCCATTCAGTCCATCAAGCTTGCACTGAAAATAATCCCATCTAAGCCCTATCCATGTAACCCCACGTATTTATCCTGCTAATCACCCTAACCTTAAGGAGGAATTTTGCACAGCCAATCAACGTAACCCGCACACCCTTACAATGCCCAAGTGATATACTTGTGATGTTGCTGGTTGGGTTTCATGATGCACAAATTCATTTATAAACATTTTTGAGTTCAAGTTAAATATAAGGCACAGTAGTGTTATGAACCTCACTGTCAAGTTGTGCTACAAGCTGAACAAGTACTTCTAAGGTGAAAGTGAGCTGTGGCCTAGGATACCTAATTCTTTTTACTATCACTGTGATGGGAAATTATGGCTCAGTGACAGCTACCTATAACTTCACTTAACCAAAATTAGGTGAAGCTAACCAAAATTATATAGAACTGTTTAAAGAGAATCTTTGAAAAATTACAGGAAAATACACTGACTAAAGATGGCTACTGACAGTCACCTGATGTCCAAACTGAAAGTTGATCACTTTCCTAAAAGGTTCCTATTTCGATTGCATTATAGACCTGCTCTGACATGTTATATGTCAATTCCCAAAGACATGCTGGTTAGCTATATTGCCCATGCTAAATTCTCCCTCAATGGACCCAAATAGGCACTGGAGTGTGACAACTCGGGGATTTTCACAATAACTTCATTGTAACTTAATGTAAGCTTACTTGTGATGCTAATAACTAAACTTAAAACTTAAAGAGTTTCACAACTGAGGGATATCAAGGTGTATTTCAAACAGGATCTCTTAAAAGGAATGCAGTAAAAAAGGAAACGACGGACTTTAATAAACTGGAATTCTATCAAGACTATGGAACTGTTAACCAGCCAGGTATGAACGACAAACATTCAAAACCCATTGTGGAGAAAGAAGCAACCCCCATCTCCTGTTGGTTTCAGCTATCTTGAAATGTGTCAAAAGTTTCTGAGATGAAAGTTCAAAAATGTGATTACTTGTTCAACAACAACTGCAAGACATGTTGATTCCTTTCTTGGAAAGTACAGAAGGAGGTTTAAGAACCGGTTTTGCTAAAACATGAACAGAATGAGAAGTCTCCAAAATCATCCGTAAAAAAAAACTATTGAAGAAAACATTAAGGAATCCCTCTCTCTCCCCACTCTTTCGCTGAAGCTATATTTGTCTCCAGTAAAGTGTAGTTCCCTGAACTTCAATTCAATTCCAGAATGGGATTCTCTGGCCTCTAAGCGCCTGGCTAGAGGCCATACGCTGGTGACAAGATTCTCTGGTTCCACTGCTATCAATGCAGGTTTATCAATGAAGCTAATTCACTGGGAAACTCGTGGATGGGGGTTTGCTGGCAGCGGGACCGGAGAATCCTGCTGGTGTGAACGGCCGGAGAATTCTGGCCTGGTTTTTTAAAGGAAACCAGCGAACTTCAAACAGCTGTAATGTTCAACAATCTATGCCCTATGGTCAATCAAAGAACTTAATTATGTATTCCTTTAACATCTAATTGGACTCTTAACAGTTTTTTACTTATGATCTCTGTACTCCTTTTATACATGTTTTCACGACTTTTTCTCATGTTTAGTAACTAATCTTTCTTTGATTCAAAAAAACTGAGTTTGATTGACTCCTTATTAAAAAGTAAATACATTTGGATTGGAAAAAGCATTTATAGTGAAAATAAATTTTCAAAAAAATGTTTGCTGTGGCCATCTGAATTGGTTTAATAGAGGGGAACCTGTTCACTGCTTCTCACCTGGTTATAACTCTACCTGATTGTGAGGTTAATGTGTTCCACATTGCCATGGGGAAGAGGGCAGAGGGAACCATTTTGAGATCAGGTTACAGACTTCACTACAAACTAATGAATGTTGTAAATGGACAGCAATTCTCTGTGGTCAGCAGAGAGAAGAGGTTTTTTGGCTTTGGACACAACCACAGCTGGATGCAAGAGAGAGATGTCTTTGGTTGAAGAGATGCATTCTGCAACAATCTAAGACTCTGAAAGATTTATTTTGAGATGGTCAGGAAATGAACATACATTGGTATGTTTTACTGTTGGTGTTGGATTTAAGGAACACTCTGAAAATTGAGGAAAATGCTAAAGAATGGTAATTGCTAATTAGCAAAATGGAGATCTGGGAATCCATTAGAAGCTGTAAACAACTATGAAGTGTGTGCTACAAATAACTGTAATTCTGTGGAAATTATAGTTTGTGGTAAAAATCAGAGGGAAACACGCTGTACTTTAAAGTACCATTTCTTGCAAAAGGAAAGCAATATTTATTCAATAGTGCTTTCAGCTATGTGTTACAGCAAGAGTTTTAAATTGTGAAATCTTGCGTTATTCTTTCAGCTATCTATTGGAAGTTTGAATCCCTTTTTAACACATATCGGTCTTATGGAGATCATAGCAAGACAAGAGATCAGTATTCTATTAGCGTTTTTCATTATTTTGGACAGGATTTTCTGACGGTACTCATCCCAAAACTGGAAAATCCTGCCCAAAGTCAATGGACCTTTACATAGTCCTGTCTCACCAGCTATGATTCCTCTGGTGAGCAGAATGGGAAAATTGCACCTTTTTTGTAACTGTGCACAAGCATTCATTGAATTGAAACCTAACTAATTTGTTCATCCATAACTCTCAGTCTCTCGCAAATAAGAAAATATTCATTTTCGCACATTGAACTCAATGTGCCATAGATTTTCTCCGTCACTTGAAACATAAGAACTAGGATCAGGACTAGGCCGTGTCGCCAGTTCCACCATTCAATCAAATCATGGTTGAAGTTCTACACCAACTCCACTTTCCTGCCCTATTCCCATATCCTTGACTTCTTTCATACACAAACGTCTATCCATTTCAGTCTTCAAAATATTCATCAATTGCGTATCCACATAAATCTGTAAAATGTGGCCATATAGTCACTGCCTTTACAGCTGGGCCACTCCTTTGGCCCCATCGATGGGGCCGCTCCTGTCTCTGGAAAATAATATATTGTTGAAATATCAGTGTAAAAGGCTAATATAAGTAAATATAAATATTTGCTCATTTATTTATACTCCAATCTGCTTTCAGAGCATTACAAACTGAGAATTGCACAAAATTGAGGATGATGAGACAGATCATTGAAATTACCATAAGTGAGAAGTTATCCATTGTAAAATGTTCCTTAATGTTTGGTAAAAGTGCAACCAAATAATCCTTATTTCAAAATAGGTTCTCATAACTGGCATCAAAATTCAGTGCAGCAGATATGTGCGTTGATAGGTTTTAAAATGTATTTCACATGAGCTTCTAAAACTAAAATTTATTGCCAGACTTTTATTTTAATTTTGCTTCAGAAATTTGGTACTTTCAGTAGCTATCCTTTGTGGAGAAGTATTTGCCTGATATATTCCATCTTTTTTAAATGAAGGAGTGCATAGGCTTTTGATTTTCGGTGGAGGTGAACTGTTTTAAAATTCTTGAAATATGAAAACACAGTCAAATCCCTGTCAAAATAAATATGGGCACTCTCTTCTTGACAAATCACCATCGATCTAAACCCTTAGCCTCTAATAACATCAACATGCTATGATGTACATCATATTCCTGCTATATTCATACTACAATATTGAGAGTGACAATCCCTGACTATCCATCAGGCAAGAGGTTTGCAAGCTCAACCTTGATTTCAATAGAGAGCATCTGAAGTGTTCCTTTTCTTGAAGTCGATAGCGTAATATACCTGTAACTATTACTGACAATATGAATGAAGTGTATTGATTTTAATGTATTTTGTCCTGTAGTCTGGGAGTCTGAATTTACTAAGGAAACCATGGGAACAAACAGCCATAAATCCAGGAATGCATTCCAGCACCTAGAGTTACCGAGGCCCGTCTAGAAGGTCCAGTGCCACTATATCACTACCTACCAAACGGTAACATCCTAATGATAAAAACATATATTAAATCTAACATTTTGTTGAAACAGGCCCCTTCCAGAGACCTGTAACTAGAAAATCAAAAATGAATGTTTTATCACTGTTTCAAGTAATGATGTTGCACAGACTGCACAGCCTGAGGCCAAAATATACAAAGATCACAAGCTAAACATTCATTTTCAAGATTTTAACATAAAGCTTAACAAAGACAAGAATACATATGACAGGAAGGTGGCCCTTGATCATATTGGTGGCTTATTCTAGTTTTTAATAGATGTTTTTAAAAAAGTGTTTCTTGCAAAGTTGTTTTGCTTTAATCCAATGAATAAATATTCTTTATTCCACCGTAGATTGCTCTCTACAATGGGTCATTCCTGTGCTGTAGCGCTGTGTTAAAAATTTCAGCCTGGCTATAAAACACATCTCTTTGAGGAAACAAACGGGTTTTTTTAGATCACTTGGGTGTATTCAGGCACAAATGCGCACTGATTTTTTCTTAATATTGCTGAAGCAATATTGCCATCTACTGATGAATGTTGTAAATATAACTGTAGGGCCTTTACCCCACATCCCTGTGTTTATTTCTTCTGCTTTTTTCATCAGCATGTGATTAGAAATTATTTTGTTTTCTATTCTCTGTTTAATAATGTGTGGAACTTTAAGGACAAAGAGACTAATCCATCTTCAAAATTATGATACCATTGAGGCTACATTTTTGTTGTCACAGCCTAGGGACATGTACATATTCAAGCATGCAAAATGGGCTCACCTTACCTCAAAGCATTCAATTGAAATGTTGCACAAATGTAATGTATATGCACATTTACAAGTGTGCAAAGGCAATTTGAGAAGCCAAGATTCTGTGCTTTATGCCCATTCTGTACACACAATCCAATGGTGTACTTGAGGAAACAGTTGCAGCGTGTGTGTACACACTTTAAATGAGCACAATCACTCAGGTATCCCAAAAGTATTGTAACAAGACCTGTGACAAAAATGCCCTTTGGATTTCTTTTAGGCTTTACAACCACGGGACAGTAAGCACATCCTAGATACTGCAGCTATCAGGAGCATTTAGAATCACTGCAGACAATGTCAGTGAGTCATTTGTCTGACTTTAATAATTCATTTTCCTTCCATAAAACTGTCAGCTTCAGTGTCTAGAGGATTGTCAGTTTTGGGCGCATACACATTTGCATTGGAAAGGTGATCCTCTTAAGGGTGTTTACAATCAAGTGTTGAATTCCTAATTGTAACATGTCAGACTTGGGTCAGACACTTCAATCTATTTCCAGGGCTGTCTAGTTTTTACCATTGTTCTGAATGATGGACTGCTATTCTTCTACCATATTGTTTTACACTGCAGTTTGTCCGTTTCACATTTCAGTTTCCACATGAACTAACAAATTTGGTTACATGAATGAACATGTTATACACATTTCATGACTTTTCATATTGTGATATCTGCATTATTTTGTACACAAAACTACTTGAGTATATACATGGCATGAAATATATACTCACTTATTAATTTCTGAATGACATTATGGTCTGGAAATTGGATCATGGATATGATCTCTGTGCAGTACGTTCACAACTTATGAGATTGATTATGGGACCAATTTATGAGATTGATTGTTGGAAACACTAGGATACATATCAATGAGCAGCAGGTGCTGGTCACGACCCTGGAGGTATCGTGAGTGGGAGGGAGTGGGAGGCGATGACCGAGTGATATGATTGCTAGACTATTAATCCAGAAACCCAACTAATGTTCTGAGGACTTGGGTTCAAATTCTGTCACAGCAGCTGGTGGAATTTGAATTCAATAAAAAATATTTGGAATTAAAAATCTACTGATGACCATGAAACCATTGTAGATTGTTGGAAAAACCCATCTGGTTTGCTAATGTCCTTTAGAGAAGGAAATCTGCTGTCCTTACCTCGTGTGGTCTATATGTGACTTCAGAGCCACAGTTGATTCTCAACTGCCCCCTGAACAAGGGCAAGAGATGGGCCAGCCATGCCCCAAGAATGAATTTTAAAAATGCATCTGGTTAGAATGCTGGCTAAGATCCTTAGGTGAGTCTGAGGCAGGAAGGAAAGTGGGTGGAGCATGGCTAGTGGTTGGAAGAGGCCTTGAGTTTTAACATCGAGAAAGGAAGAGCAGTCTTGTTCCTTCTGGCTCCACATTCAAATATTAGAAAAAGCAATTTACTTCTCTCTTTTGTGGCAACTTCCAGTGAGCCCTTTAAGGATAAATGCTTTGGCTGCTGTGCATTTGAGAAAACTGACCACAGTGCATGTTGTTCATTCTCATGTAGGCACTCCGGAAAAAAGGAGACCAGGCTAACCAAAATCCTGTTGTATTGCACTTTTAGTGATGACTGCATGCACACCATGCATCACATTGGGTCTTGCGCTTTCATTTCTCACATGAAATACAGACAGTAGACAATCAAATTTCTAAGTCAATACCTTTGTCAGACGTACATTTATCCCAGACACACTTTACTTTTTTTCAATTTTATGCTTTGTCCCAACATGGATTGATTATTATTTAATTGACAGGGAAAAGATCTTCCTCTAAAAGTTGACAACCATCCTTCCACAGGAGTAATAAATCAGCATTGCGGAAACCTTATTCACATAACAGTTTTATCATAATGTAAATGCTCTGTCAGAATCTAATAAATTTAACCTGATGCATTTCCAATGCTGTCAACCACTTCTCTAGCTATACTTGGCTCTTGCATTCACTTGTCTTCTACTTCTATTATCCAAGAGGCTTCATTTCATAACTATATTCTGAAGCAAGAAGGAAGTATGTCTTATTTACACATTGCATCTGAATATATTGAAGGTAACAAAGGAATTGGTGGAGAGATCCACGAAATTTTTTTGGAAGGAATGTGTCCCTCCTTTGTCAAACCATCACTCAATAAAATTAATGTTCTACTTTTTTTGTCAAAGCACACTGGAGTTCATGTGGAATATGATCCAATCGTGCTACACAGTGCCTAATGTTCAATATTCCACATAAAAGTCAAAGCAGAGGAAAGCAGTTTTGGTCCAACATATCCGAATTCAACCACTTAAATTATTCCAGCCCACTGCAGTGATTGAATAAGCTCACTTTGGTTTGCATTGTACTTTGCTAAAGTGGATCAATGTGTACCTTTCCTGTTCGCCCCACTCATTCCACGACAGTCATTGATCGGGACAAATGCATCAAATTGATCCTTATTGATAATTGCTACAGCACAAATCAGGCAAATGTAATATTTAGATTAAAGCAAAATACTGCTGAATCAAAACAGAAAATGCTGGAAAATCTCAGCACGTCTAACAGCATCTATGGATACAGTAAGAAGTCTCACAATGAAGATGAATGAACTTGAAGGAGCAGCACTCCGAAGGCTCTTGATTCCAAACAAACCTGTTGATCTTTAACCTGGTGTTGTGAGACTTCTTAATGTGACCATTGCAATCCAATGCCGCCATCTCCACGTCAGAACACATTTAGTTTTTATACCTCTTCATATTTAGTTTTTTGATTTTGATATTTTTTTAGAATGTACTTAGCATTAGAAGAATTTTTTTTCATTCGTGGGACATGGGTGTTGCTGGCTAGGCCAGCATTCATTGCCTATCCCTAGTTGCCCTTGAGAAGGTGGTGATGAGCTGCCTTCTTGAATCGCTGCAGTCCATGTTCTGTGGGTTGAGCCACAATGTCGTTAGGGAGGCAATTCTGAGATTTTGACCCAGTGACTGCGAATATATTTCCAAGTCAGGATGGTGAGTGTCTAGGAGGAGGACTTTGAATGTTTGCAGAGCTGTGAAAAAGTTCAGAACTTCATCGAGCAAAGGATTCTAACAAGCTCGAATGAATTTAGAGATTGTTTATTTCATTGAGTTCCTAAAATATTTGTGTAAGATAGAGAGCATTTTTTTTAACTTTGTAAGGATATTACAGCCAATCAGTCTATTGGATACATGCTACAGTATGTTGTTTGAAGAGAATCTTTGTCATTTATTACATAGATTTTTGCAGGTTCTACGGAAGTTAAACAGAGACAGAAGAAATGCACTCTTAATTTGTAATTAACACGGAGATGGTGAAGCAGATTTTTGGCCCAGCTGGCTGACAGTGAAGTGCAATGTACTTTGCTTCCATGCCTTTTTGTTTTAGAGTTCACTGCAATCATTTTTCTTTTGCCTTATAAAACACATATGGTAGCTTAGGGCAATCTGCACATAGAATTTATTGGAAGAGCTTCAGTGGTGCAAACGCTGCTTATAAAAATCAACTAAATGTATTTTATTCAGCACTGAAGTCAGCAATCGTTTGAACTTCTGAATGTCACTGTGCCTGGACTCTACTGTCTGTTAAAGGGAAAACAGACATCCTTTCAGTTTATTCATTAATGTCATAAGTAGGCTTACATTAACATTTCAATGAAGTTAGTGTGAAAATCCCTTACCAAGAAAATGCCTTAGCCTTTACGAAATGTCTCACAGTTGAAGATGTGAGTGGTGGAAACTGATTATTTTCTGATGTTGATGTTTATCTTAAATAGAAACTAGAACCAGAAGTAGGCCATTCGACTTTTCGAGCCTGCTCCACCATTCATTCTGATCATAACTGATCATTGAATTTAGTATCCTCATCTTCCCTTCCCCCCATATTGCTTGATCCTTTTAGCCCCAAGAGCTATATCTAATTTATTCTTGAAATCAGACAATGTTTTGGTCTCAGCTACATTCTGTGGTAGTGAATTCCACACATTCACCACTCTCTGGGTGAAGAAATTTCTCCTCACCTCAGTTCTAAAACTTTTACCCCTTATCCTCAAACTAAGATCCCTAGTTTTGGACTCTCCCATCATTGGGAACATTCTTTTTGAATCTACCCTGCCTAACCCTGTTAGAATTTTATAAGTTTCAATGAGATTCCCTCACACTCTTCTAAACTCCAGTGAATATAATCATAGCTGACTTTGGTCTGTCTTCATGTGACACACTTGCCATCCCAGGAATTAGCCTAGTAAACCTTTGCTGTACTCTTTCAATAATAAGGACATCCTTCCTCAGGTAAGGACACCAAAACTGCACATAATTCTCCAGATGTGGCCTCACCAACACCCTGTACAACTTCAGCAAAATATCCCTCTCACTATACTCAAATCCTCTCACTATTAGGGCCAACATACCATTTGCCTACTTTATTGCCTGCTGTACCTGCGTATTTGCTTTCAATGGCTGATGTCGAGGACTTCAAGGTCTTGTTGAATACCCATCTCTTCCAATTTATACCCATTCAAGTAAGAATCTGTCGTCCTATTATTGCTACCAAACCTCACATTTATCCACATTATCACATTTCCATATTCAAGAAAAGTACACAGAGACACAAAAGTAGGTTTAAAATGTTTCATTCAAAAAGGAAAAGGGTAAGAAAGAATTCATACCATTATACAAAAGAACCCAAAATGATTTTTCAAATTATTTGAAAATTGATTGCCCAATATTCAGAAGTAAGATAGATGTTATTTCCATGAAATGAACTAAGTACTAAATGAACTAAGAACTGGTTGATGTCAGCAGGGGCCCCTGTCAGATCTGAAATATATGTTCTGTTGATGATGTGATAATGCATCAGTAAATAAGCTTTCTAGCATTTAGATTTTTACAAGGAATGAAGGTCTTGCATTATAAATACATTGCAAATGATTGCTCTCCCCTTTAAGCATTTTTTTTACGTAAGTTTCTGTCAAAAAAAACCTACACTAAAACTAATGTATGTTATGTGGGAGAGAGTGTTAGCTGAACTGTGGCAGCAATGATGAAAAATTTCATCTGTGTTCTTGGCAAGGTTCAAGATTTTCAGGCTTTTCTCTAAGCTGAATAAGTATAGAAGGTGGCCATCCAGCTCAGTGTGTCTGTACTGGCTCACTGCTACAGTTGTCCATGACAAATTTCTCAGTTCTGCTCTTTCACTAGTTCTGTATCTACGTTTCAAATGTTTATCTAATTTCTTGCTCGATAAAAAAAGCTCTTGCTTCAACTTTTCCCCATGACAAAGTATTCCCGTGCTCCAATGATTTTCTCCGGAAGAACACTTCTCCTGACCTCTCTCATTCTATTTCGCTCAATGTTAAATTGAAAGTCCCTCATCTCTGATTCCGCAACCAGAGGAAATTATTTTTCCCTCTTAAATCAATCCAAATTCTTCACAATTTTAATCACTTCATAAAATTTGTTTTTGGATTCCCTGATCCAACAGAAATTATTCAAGTATTTCAAATCCTTCCCTCTCCAAATTTTTATCGATTTAAGGAATGTTGGCATCACTGGCTAGGACAACATTTATTGCCCATCCAAAATAGTGGGTGAGCTGCCTTCTTGAATTGCTACAATGCATACAGCATATTGAAATACCCACAGTGCTCTGAGGGAGGGAGTTCCAGGACTTTAACCCAGTGACAGCGAAGGAACAATGATGTATTTTCAAATCAGGATGGTGAATGGCTTGGAGGGGAACTTGTTTATAGTGGTGTTCCCACATGCCCGTTACATTTATCCTTCAAGATGGAAGGTGTTACCTAAGGTGCCTTAGTGAATTTTCACAGTACATCTTGTAGATGATTCACACTGATGCTACCGTTCATCAGTGGTGGAGGGAATGTTTGTGGAAGCGATGCCAATCAAGTGAGCTGCTTTATCCCAGATGACGTTAAGTTTTTTGATTGTTCTAGGGTTGTTGCAGATCCCCTTCTTTTATCTTAAAGAGATCCACCCAGTTCAACTTAATTTTCTGGAGCCAATTGTGCCCCATTAAATGTGGTCCTTGGCCCAACAACACCATCAGCAGTAGCTGGGCCAATTGCTGTCCATAATACACAGAAGTTGTATTTGAATCAACCATTTTTATTACTTCTTCACTATACGTAGCGAGTCTTGCGGCACTCTTCATCAGCTCCCTTAAGATACCAGTAGATCCACTCATTCATAACAGCAGTTGACACCCCTGTATCTGCCTCACCTTCAGTGACCAGCCATTTACTAACAGCACTACTGTGACAGGGGCTTCTTTACCCCTTCCACATTGATGAATGACATAAAGTTTTGTTCCCCCATTCGACAGTCCTCCATATCAGGCACCGGAACTGGATTATTGACTCTGCTTTTACTGAGCTGCCCCTGCTTGCTTTCACATTTATGCCTTGAATTACCTTCTTTTCCACATCCAAATTACTCTGCTCCTCTAAATCTACATACTCCTGGGGAGCGGCTTCCTCCACATAGAAAGCAAACTGTGTTACTCATAGATTGCTTAACCTTGAAAATGTTGTGATTCTTGCTTCTGCATCGACTCACTGCTTGGCGGCAGGATGCACCCTCATTTCTGATACCACTGTGAGGCAGCACAGTGGCATAGTGGTTAGCACTGCTGCCTCAGAGAACTAGGGACCCACGTTCGATTCTGGCCTTTGGTCCAGCATCTGAGCTACATGTTTCAAACACTGAATCTTGAACCATTCTAAGAAACATCAGATATATCAACAAAGCACTATCATCATACCGTACTCCGCCCCAAGATTCCTACACTCATTTCACATTGGGCAATTTGGTCACATAACCTTCCCAATGTATGGCCTTAAAAGGCTGGTTCATGTAGCCTTGTAGATGGTGGGCAGGCTCTCTGGGGAGTCAGGGAATGAGTTAAACACTGCAGAATTCCTAGTTTCTGATGTGACCAGTCCAACTGAGTTTCTGTTCGATGGTAACCCCTAGGATGTTGATAACTGGGGGATTCAGCAATGGAAATACAATGAAATTTCAAGGGACAATGGTTAGATTCTCCTTGTTGGAGATGGTCATTGCCGAGCACTTGTTTGGCATGAATGTTAATTGACATTTGTCAATCCAAGCTGGATATTATCCAGTTCTTGATGCATTTGGACATGGGCTGCTTTGGTGCCTGCGGAGTTGTGAATGATACTGAACATAGTGCAATCATCAATGAGCATTCCCACTTCTGACCATTTTAATGAAGGAAGATTGACGAAGCAACTGAAGATGGTTGGGCCAATGCTACCCCTAAGAAATTCCTGCAGTGATGTCCTGGAATGATTGACTTGCAACAATCACAGCCATCTATCTTTGTGCAGTCATTTTTTTTTTCCCAATTCCTATTGATTCAAGTTTTGCTGGGCCTCCTAGATGTCTCACTGAGTGAAATGCTGCCTTTGTGTCAAGGTGATCACTTGCACTTCACCTTGGGAAATCTAAGCTCAATATTTGATGTTCTTTCTATAATGGGATCAAAACTATATACAGTACTCTTTAGGCCTGATCATTGGCGTGAACGAATTTATTATAAACACTTTCCCCTCATATTCTATACTCTCAGTTATAAAAAACACAAATCTATGTTTTTGGGGCTTTCATATTAAGAAACTTGATTGCTCCGATGTCTACGGGTGAAAAATGGACCCAAAGACACGTGACATTAGGAAATCCCATGCTCAAGTTGCAATGATGGCTGCTGGAAATAAGGCAGCAGACATTTCAACATTGACACAAGGCTGTTTAAACTAGTCAAAGTTGGCACTTTACAAACTCTGGCTTCTTCCGCAGGCTCTGCAATAGGCTAATCAGTGATCCATAATGGATCCTCTGGACCCAGCAGAAGAATGAAGCATACAATTTTTTTTAAAATCTTGCTTTAATCTGAATGATGTGCTGGTTCGGTGCATTGGCCTGAACAGGCGCCGGACGGTGGCAACTAGGGGAATTTCATAGAAACTTCATTGCAGTATTAATGTAAGCCTTACGTAATAAATAAACTTTAACTTTCCTTTAATGTGGAACCAGGTGAAGCAGGAATGCTCCTCCTATCCAACTGTGGCTGTTGCTAGGTAACATTTGCCCTTCCTTCAGATTGCTCTCTTTCCCTGCTCATGGGTCAGCCGTCAGCCATGTGCCTTGAGCAGCTGAAAATCATCAGCTTCCCAATCAGGACCCATGGTTCGAACACCAGCTTAACACAATTATAGTGAAAATACCCAAGGAGCAATTAGAAACAGCTCTTTTCCTCTTCTACTCTGATATGAAGGGGTCCTAATGAATCAAAGTATCCCTATATCTCTCTGTTCATCTGCATGCATCAGTGTCTTTCCATTGAGGTTATATTTCTATTTCTTGTTTTCCTCCCCAAATCCACTCCCATGATCACTGTGATTATGTTGCTACAGAGACAAAGATACAGACATAGGGTAACAAGTAAGTGCAGAGATGTTTCCAATTTCCTTGGGTCTAAAAAGATCCTCAAGCCAATCTTTGGACTGGGTTTGTCAGCTTTCTATTTGTATGTACTTTAATCCTATAGATTTAATTTGGAAATACCCAAAAGAATATTCTTAACATCTGCTGTTGGTGATACAAATGCTTGTTCCTACTGTAGCAGTTTTGAAATTCTGAAATAAGATGTGCTGTTGACAATGTTAAATTTAACTCCTACTAATCACTATAAAATTGGCTATTGAGGGGAAACATCACACCTTTCGGGTGGTTAATTGTTTTGCCTTTCTTTGGCATGTCCACAACTTTGCATCATAAAAATGACTATTGACCTTTACTTCCTTGTTTAAAGATTCAAAATAACTCCTCATAGACTGTACTGACAAATATAATTGGTTGCTATTGTCCAATCATAGTCTTATATTCCCTTTATATTGCAGCACATATCGTTCTTTAGCTTAGAAAATCCATTCATCTCTGTCATGACATTCTCTGCATCAAGGTGAAAATATCTATGATGACTCTACTTGATTTCAAGTGTGAAGAGTGTTCCCATTAGAGTGATATTTAGCCCCAGATCAAGCACCTTCTGCAAGAGCAAATCACAAAAAACATACAGCTTCAGAATCACAGAGGACAATATCTATTTGGGGAATTACTGTGAAAGGGCTGAAAGGGAAAATGGCACTTTAACAATCTGAACCATACATAACTGTATTGAAGCATCTGGAGCAGAACTCACTGCAAGTAAATTGTCAGACCATATGCTTGTCATGTCAAGTGTAAATCACTTAGCATGAAATGTGAAAAGTACAGTATTGTTTATACTGCTGAGAAAAATTATCAATGAAACCAAATTTAGTTTGTGACTAATAACTGTCATTTCAAAAAGGTTACAATTACAAATAATCCTCAGAGCCATCTGGATGCAAACATTACAGTATTATATATTGGATATTGCTAAAATTCCATAAATGTCTGTGCTGAGACTTGATATCTGGGTCGATAATATAAAGTTGGTTTTCTACTCACATTTTGCCATATCTTTTATAAGTGTACTATTTGGAGTCAGGGCAATGACTCCAATAAAACTATTTAGAAAAGACTGTATCCGTAGTTATAAATGTACATGGGGCAGTTTTATTATGCAAGGGGGAGAGGAACTTTAACAATTATAATCACCTGGGAATGTTACTAAGAAAGCTATTAGAATTAATAGGTGAGAAGTTCCAAGGACCTAATGGATTTCATTCTAGTGTCTTAAAAGATTGTGGAGATAGTTAGATGCATTAATTTTACTTTTTTCCAAGATTCTGGAGAAGTGCTACCAGATTGGAAAATAGTGAGCACAACCCAAGAAACTCTTATAACTCAAGGAAGGAGACAAAAATCATGAAACTACAGGCCAGCTAGTCTAATATCTGTCCTAGGAAAAGTTCTAAAATCTATTATTAAGAAGGTTATAGTGTGGCACTTTGAAAATCTTGATGCAATCAGAAAGAGTCAATGTAGTTTTATGAAGGGGAATTTTTTTAAAGAGTTCCTTGTGGAAGTAAAAAGCAATATGAATGGAGGGGAACCTGTAGATGTGGTGCACTTGCTTTCAGTGACACCAGAGAATCGCAAGGATGAACAAGGATGGAGATTTTTGGCAACAGTTATAAGGTGACCAAGGTTCAGAAATAAATATTCCAGAGTACAAAATATTTTGGAAAGGCAGACAATGGCAAAGGAAGTGAAGTAGCTCTTATGATAAAAGGTAACATAACGATGTTAGTGAGAAAGGATCTAGCTTCTGAAGATCATAGATTTTATGATTCTGTAACATATAGAAGGCATTTGGGCAGATACATTGATAAGAAAGGTTGAGAGAGATATGGGCCAAATGCAGGCAAATGGGTTTAGCTTAGTTGGATGTTTTGGTTGACATGGACCAGTTTGGGCTGAAGGGCCCATCTCCTTGCGAGATCATCTTATTCTATGATTCTCTGATCATGAAATTGAATCAGTAATGGTGAAAAGTGGTGAAAAAGCATGAGTCAGAAAACAGTGATGGGAGTGATTTGTAGGCTCTCTAACAAAAAATATCCCTTTGGGCAGAGCATTAAGCAAGAGATCATTGTAGCATGCAGAAAGGGAACTTGATAATTGTGGGGGGGCTTTAATCTCCACATACACTGCAATAATCAAATTTAGCAAGAATGGTTTGAAGATGAGTTTGTAGAATACTTTCATGACAGCTTCTTGATGCAATACATAGTGGAACCAATTAGGGATAAAGCTATCTTAAATATTGAATTGTGTAATGAAGCAGGAATAATTAGGAATGTCTGGACATTTGGCTGAGTTCTAAATTCTTCACGTTTCCTGGCAGCAGTGGAGGACCCTATAACGTTAAGGCCATAAGAAGGGATTTTCTGGTCATTCCCGCCGGAAAGATCTTCCAATCCTGCCAACACACCCCCCACTCAACACCCCACCCCCAACTGAGGGAAACCCCACTGACAGCAGCAGTATCAGAAAATCCCACCACTGGCTAACTGTGGGCTACCTCCACGAAACAGTCAACAGGGAACACAGAAAATCCTGCCCAAAGAATTTGCTCTAATGACTGCAAAATTAATCTGAGGCTAAAGTGGAGGGAACAGCAATGGCCTCCTCTCGAGGACAATGATGTGTGAAACTGAATACCATGCCGAGATACTGGAAAGTAAGGAAAGAGGAAAAGTTTCCTTTTGAGCCTAGAGAAATGGATCTTGATGTCAGTTGAAGACCATTCTCAAAGATCACTCGTGCCATCCAATATTAACAGCCAGGCATTTGCTTCCCACCAACTCCAGACCATTTCGGGCAGAATGTTAGCCAATGAAATGGAACGACCTGGCTGTTAAAACCTTGAACAAGTCATCCACTCCCATGGTTGCATTCCCAGACAGAACCTGCCACACAAGTTTTACCAATGAGCGCTCATCAGTACAGTTCTAAGTGAATCCTGGTTAATGTTAAATCATTTCATTTCAATCAGGTTAGTAGTGGAGTAACCTCATTTACCATGCCCAGCTCTAAGTCTGGGTGATGCGAGTCAGGGGAGGGAAGGAGTTAGTGGGGAAAAGTATCCCAATCCTGGGATCTGTTGGCCCCTGCTGGGTGTACTGATTTGGGCAGGAGGAGTAAAAGATCAGGTTTGGCTGTGTTAATCAGTGGTCAATGTCCAGGCAAAAATTCAATATCAAAATCAGACAGATGTACAGAAGGTGAAGAGATTGGTCAGCCCACATAGAAATGTATTGTAACAAGGGAATCAGCACTTAATAGACTGGAGCAATGTAAACTTTAGCGGAAAGAAAATGTTTACAAAGAGGCGGTGAGCACCTATAGTAGCCTTAGAAAGAAGAGCTTGTGTTATAACATCCTCCCATTCAATAATATAGGAACCTGAGTCAGTCAGTGGAACCCTCGGTCTGCCGCACAATGAGTAAGATCAAGGCTAATACACTCACTTTTCTGCCTTTGCTCAATATCTGTTGATACCCGTACCTAACAAAAACGTCTTCGTTTTGAAAGTTCCAATTTGTCACAGAATCAACAACTTTTCAGGAAGAGTTTCAAATTTCCACAGCCCAGTGTGCAATAAAGTGCTTCCTAGTGTTGGTCCAAAACAGCCCAACGCCAATTTTAAGACATGTGCACTTGTTGTTGATTCCCCCAACCAGAGAATATAATTTATTTTGCATGTACCCCACCAAATCTTTCCAGCGTTTTGAACACTCACCACCAACGTATCAGGTCACAATGGCTACCTCAGCAAAACAAAGTCAAAACAAAATTGACCTTGCTACTGTGGGATCAAATGTGAATCAGTGGAAACTTGATTGTATGCATAGTTCTAATACTCAACGCAGAATCAGTAAAAGAAATTTAATCAAACTTCATTTTAAAATCTGTTTTGTTTCAGTTATCTCCAATAGTTTTGCATTATACTAATAGAGCTGTATATTTGAGCTGCAACAAGACTGTTTTTATATTTTGTTATATTCTGAGGAAAAAATTATTTTGCTACAAGCATCTGATCAAATGTTTAACTAACACAAATAATTTATAAAAATGCAGTACCACATTTGTAAATTATTGACAATAAATTACATTGAAATAATTGTTGTTTTGTGAAAAAAAATTATGCTGTTAAAATCAAAGTGGCACAGTGGTTAGCATTGCCACCTCACAGTGCTAAGGACCCGGGTTTAATTCAGGTCTCAGGTCACTATCTGTATGGAATTTGTACATTCTCCCCATCTCCCCGTGGATTTCCCCCATGTGCTGTGGTCTTTTCCTTTGACAATCCAAAGGCATGCGGGTTAGGTACATTAACCATGCTAATTTCTCCCTCAGTGTACCTGAACAAGCACCAGGGATTTTCACATTAATTTCATTGCAGTGTTAATGTAAGTCCACTTGTCACAAATAAATAAGAATTTTTTAAATTTTAAATCCCCAAGAACTATTTTTAAATGCCATGAATTTTCAATTTTCAGCCGCAACTGGTTATAAAATCCCTAATGCCTCTTCTGTCGGCAGTTGGTTATGGTAAATGAACTTATTGGCATTCTTAAGCTGGTTATACATCACCAGAGAGCAGCACACACAATCTAGCCACTGTTTTTCCAGCCATTGACACGAGGTTTAGACAAAAATCACCTTTGAATAGTTTGCGGAAGTAACACGTAGAGTCGAACTGTTTTCTCACACACACAGAACTCTATTCTACTGTCACCAATTAGTATGCACACATGAAAAAGCTCAGCTTAAAGAAATAAACTCCTTATGGTGGGCGGCCATTGTTTGAACCTCCAAATCAAAAAGAACCATTGAGAGCTCAACTTCTTGTTTCAAATCAACAGTGCTGCACACTTGTTTGCTAAACAATGATAAGCAAGAATGCTTTTGTTTTAGGTAGGAGGGAAAGGTTGTGCTTCTGAAGCTTTCTTTTTATATCTCCCATTCTCATTATTCGCAAAATGTGTTTTAGACTTTACTTAAAGCACTGTAAAAACAATGCTGATAGCAAGCTCACTCTGGTATTTGTGTTGCTAGTTCCAATTAAAGAAGCACATTATTATCAAAAACAATACCCTCCTCATCTTTTGGCTTCTGGAACTCAGAGGGATCATTGCTGACAGTTCTCAATGGTCCATTGAGGTTCACCAGTCACTGTCATGGACCATGGGCCACTTTTTCACATCCTTCTCCACCTGCCCACACTTCAGCCTGCATGCTAGTGGTCCTGGACTCACACCATCAAAGAAACCACACCTTCTCCAGAAAGCACTGATTGCTGAAAAATTCCCCAAACTCGCATCCTCCAACTGTCACCGCCAACTATCAATGGGGCCCTGACCAAAGCTATAATCCACTGCTTATTCATTGAGCAAAAAAGGAACCTGGACCTTCCCTTTCCTTGACATTGGCTTTGAATCATTGAATCCTTACAGTGCAGAAGGAATCCACTCGGCCCACCAAGCTAGCCCTGACAACAATCCCACCAGGCTTTATCCCTGTAACCCCATATTTTTACCCCTCTAATCCCCCGACACTAAGGGATGATTTAGTATTGGCCAATCCACCTAACCTGCGTATCTTTGGAGTGTGGAAAGAAACCAGAACACCCAGAGAAAACCTATGCAGACATGGGGAGAATGTGCAAACTCTGCATAGTCACTCGTGGCCAGAATTGAACCTGTGTCCCTGGCACTGTGAGGCAGCAGTGCCAACCACTCTGTCCCCATGCCACCCATTTGTTCACAAAACCCAGAGAGTACAGTCACAGACTCCTTTTCCCTTCCTCCCCATGCAGGTGAAAACCAGTTCTTATAAATACTCAGGAATAATGCCCAGACCTTTCCCCAGTTTGTAATAGCTCCTCTCATATATAACTGAAGGATGTGCTTCATTGTGGTAGGATTGCAACAATAACAGCCAACAACAAGTGAATATCAACACAGCAAATGTGGAGCCCTGCACAAGTCAATACAGCAGCATGGCCTTCTTGCTGTAGTTGGAAAATTACTATTTTTGTTCAACAAACCTGAGCAAAAATACAATGATCACAATTTGGATTTTGTGGCCAGCTGTGAATGATTGGTGTTAGCTCCTCATTACACTTAGACTTGCCCATGGGCGATCTGAGATCTGCATGAACAAGTGGGATCTCCTTAATCATTCAAATCAAAGAATCTTTACTTAGACCCACAAGTCCGAATCAGGAAAGTGGAAATTAGAACCATTTATTCAATGTCATATCATGCACAGAAAGCAAAATAAAGAGGGTGAAAGAAAAATGGGATGAAGGAAGAAATAAGAGACGTAGAAAGGCAAGGTAAAAAGGGACAACATTACAATATCTCCAATAATTTAACCCTTTCAATGTCAGAAAGGTTGTTTGGTAATAATTAAGATGTGGAGATGCAGGTGTTGAACTGAAATCTCACAATGTTGGGTTAAAGTCCAACAGGTTTATTAAACATCATGCTTTCAAAAGCTTGTAATACTAAATAAACCTGCTGGACTTTAACCTGGTGTTGTGGTAATAATTAAAAATTAGTACGCTAATAAAATTCACTCGCACTTGCACTTGAATGGATAAGTGCTCCATTTTTCTGCTGTGTTTAGTAGGTATCTACCACTCTCAAAATCAGCCAGCATAAAGGACCCCACGCACCTCGGACATTCTTTCATCCACCTTCTTCCCTCGGGAAAAAGATACAAAAGCCTGAGGTCATGTATCAACTGACTCAAGAACAGCTTTCTCCCTGCTGCCATTAGACTTTTGAATGGAACTATCTTGCATTAAGTTGATCTTTCTCTACTTCATATCTATGACCATAATGCTACATTCTGAAATCTCTCCTTTCCTCCTCTATGAGTGGTAGGTTTTGTCTGTGTAGCACGCAAGAATCAATACTTTTCACTGTATACTAATACACGTGACAATGACACTTCACACCATTCCAAGTATATCAATGCTGATTCTGTCAGTGACCCTTCTGGAGGAGCAGAACAACTCCTACAGTAACTTCTTATTTCCACATTTAATTACAAGTACGGTCAGTTGTTGTCAGATCTACTCTTTAAATTCTTTGCCATTATTTCTAACCACAAATTCTGCACTAATGTATTTAACAATTGCATTTCAAAATTCACACTGTGTTTGCCTAATCTTTCTCATAGATTAATGTGTAATTGCAAGAGGATAAAGCAGCATTCTCAAGTGCAGCAGTCGCATCGCAGTGAGTCAGATATTTGCATCAGTAACTCAAAATCATACTGTTGCACACAACTTTGCAGACAGGTTTAACACAGCAATTATGATAATGCATGAAATTCACAGTGGGAATTGACTTAATCCGGATATGTATTTTAATTTGATTAGGATACAGCATTGACCAACACCAAATGACTGAATCTGATATAGATTTCTGAATTCCACTCCCAAAATGTGAGAAGAGTTAAGCTCCCAGCAGAAATCTCACTCAGCATGAGTGAGAAAACCTGAACAGCAAGAGACAACAAATGCTGCAGCCGTTATTTGTAGCAAAATCACAAAAACATCCTTTTTGAATGATTTATATTGTTATTGAACGTAGCAATGAGAGCAGTTCTTTCGTTGGGTGTTCTGAATTCCCTTTACAACAATGATGTGAAGGAGTCATCAGCACAATCAGCAGATGGTATAGTTCAGCGCTTATCCAAAATGGGAGGGAGTTGTGATTATCCTGGCCTGCTGCACCAGAAATCGGCGCAGAGCTGCATAAGTTATGCTAATCGCCACATAAATCTATTACATTTGATTTGCAGAATTGGGACTGACATAAACTGAATGAGGGTGGAGCCTAATGGGCAGGGCGTTGGAGATTCCATGTTTGTCTTCTGAGGGACACAGTGGACAAAGTACCCTTCGTCCTCCAGTACTTCCCCAGAGTGGAGAAGCCAAGACATCTTCTCTGGAATCTTCAACACATCATTGATGAAGATGAACATCTCGGCAGGGCCATCCTCACACCCCCACTTCTTGCCCTCAAACAACCGTAACAACCTCAAACTAATAACTGTTCGCAGCAAATTACCCAGCCTTCAGGAGAACAGTGACCACAACACCACACAACCCTGCCACAGCAACCACTGCAAGACATGCCAGATCATCGACATGGATGACATCATCTCATGTGAGAATACTATCTACCAGGTACACAGCACATACTCTTGCAATGCGGCCAACATTGTCTATCTAATACACTGCAGGAAAGGATGTCCCGAAGTATCGTACATTGGGGAGACCATGCAGACGCTATGACAATGGACGAATGAATACCGCTCAACAATCACTAGGCAAGACTGTTCCCTTCCTGTTGGTGAACACTTCAGCAGTCACGGGCATTCGGTCTCTGATCTTCGGGTAAGCATTCTCCAAGGCGGCCTTCACGACATATGACAACACGGAGTCACTGAATAGAGACTGATAGCCAAGTTCCACACACATGAGGATAGCCTCAACCTGGATCTTAGGTTCATGTCACACTATCTGTAACCCTCATGACTTGCCTGGGCTTGTAAAATCTCATTAACTGTCCTGTCTCATTAACTGTACACATCTCTTTAACCTATGCTAATGCTATCTCCACTCACATTGTCTGCATCTTTAAGACTTGAATAGCAGGTTAGCTGTAAAGACTTGCATTCTAATCAGTAATCTGTAAACTGTGTATGTCTTTATATGCCCTTCTCTGATCAGAACCTTCCACACACCTGACGAAGGGACACCGTTTCTGAAAGCTTATTTGATAATAATCCCAAATAAACTGGTTGGACTCTAACATGGTCTTGTGAAACTTCTTACTGTGTTTACCCCAGTCCAACGCCGGCATTTCTTTGACTGAACCAATTCTGTATCCACCTTGCCAGCTCATCTTTGATCACATGCAACTTTACCTTCTGCACCAGCCTGCCATGAACGACCTTATCAAAGGCCTTTCTAAAGTTCATGTAGACAACATCTACAGCCCTACCCTTATCTATCATCTTTATCACTTCCTCAAAAAACTCAATCCATCTTAGTGAGATACGACCTCCCCTTCACAAAACCATGTTGCCTCTCGCTAAGATGTCCACTTATTTCCAAGTGGGAGTAAATCCTGGCTCGAAGAATCCTCTTCGATAATTTCCCTACAATGATGTAAGCCTCACCAGTGTGTAACTTTCTATATTATTCTTGCTATCCTTCTTAAAGAAAGGAACAACATTGGCTATTTTCCAATACTTTGGGGCCACCCCTCTAGCCAGTGAGGATACAAAGATTTCTGTCAAGGGCCCAGCAATTTCCTCCCTTGCCTCTCTCAGTATTCTGGGGTGTATTCCCATCACGCTCTGGAATCTTGTCCACCTTAATGTTCCTCAAGAATGCCAATACCTCCTCCTTTTTGATCTCAACATGACTCAAACTATCTACACATCCTTTCCCAGGCTCATCATGCACTAAATCCTTTTCTTTGGTGAATACTGACACAAAGTGGTCAATTAATACCTCACCCATTTCTTCAGGCTCCATGTGTAGATTCTCTTCCCTGTCCTCGAGTGGGCCAACCCTCTGCCTGGCTGCCTTCTTGCATAAACGCATAAAAAGCCTTGGGATTTTCCTTCTTCCAACTAACCAATCATTTCTCATGATCCCTTTTAGCAGTCCTTACTTCTTGCTTATTAGCAAGTAGTTTCTACTTTCTACTTGCTTTGTTTGTTCCCAGCCTCCTGGCCTCGACAAATGCTTCCTTTTTCTCTTTGACTAGGCTCACAATATCTCTCATTATCCAAGGTTCCCAAAACTTGCCATACTTATCATTCATCCTTGCAGGTATATGCTGATCCTGAATCCCTATAAACTTCCACTTAAAAGCCTCCCACAGCCCAGATGTTGATTTGCCCCCAAACATCTGATATTTCCTTTTCTTGATGTTGATCTACCAATAGCAACAGAACAATAATGGAAGCAGACTAATCCCCCCTGAGAAAAAGATATAAAAATCTTAGATCAAGTTCCAGCTCGCTGAAGAACAGTCTTCCCTGCTACCAACAAACTTCTGAACAGAAGTTGATCTTTCTCATCACCCTAACTATGACTAAAACACCATATTCTGCACCCTCTCCTTTCCTTCTCCCCATGTATTCTATGAAAGGTATACTTTGTCTGCAAAGGTTCAAGAAGCAACTCTTTTCACTGCATCCCAATACATGAGACAATAATTAATCAAATCAGTATAATCCATCAGCAGCTCCCTACATTTCTCCTCACAATGTAGTTCTGTTCATGTGATAAAACAACATCATCAGTGCGACTGGTGTGTGACAATGGTCACATCATGAAGGTCAATGCCGAGGATCCTAACAGCAGTGATATACCTTTATCCAGACTACTGTACCATCATCATTTGAAGAATCAAGAGGATGGTTGCTGGAGAACAGGGATTAGCTACTGATCAGCTGGCTGAGAGGTGTGTCAAGCTACTGACACTGAGACAGCATATGTCTGATGACAGCTATTGTCAACTAGAGATGGGCAATAAATGCTGGCCAGCCAGCCATGCCCATGTCCTGTCACTGAATAATAATAAATGCTGCTGCACAAAATGTTCCTAGGCAAAGCTCTGAAATGTTTCTGATTGCTGGAACACAATCAGAGGAACTTTACAGCACTTTCCAGGGTATGCATTGTGATTCACCATGATCTGCTGCACCTTTACATAGCCTCACATAATGATGACTAGGGCCACCAGGTATGGAATCAACAACAGAGAAGGAGTAGGAGCAAATCGACATGTCCCCTTTTTGACTAGGATCCCCGTGATTGGCTGCTCTGACTTTGGTATCAGTGAAAATGCCAATTTCTCATTCAACATTCCAACATTTTACTTTTCTTCTGTTGCTGATGACCTCAGCATCCTCTAGATCACAATACCAAAAAGCCAGCATGAAACAAATACTCTAAAGCAACATTATCAAACAAACAATCCACACAAAAGTCAATTAGTCAACCTCATTTATTTTCTTAGGGTGGGATTTTCTGGCCATGCTCACTCCAAAACTGGAAAATCCCACCCAAGGTCAATGGACTTTTGTACGATCCGCGCCCCCGCCAGTGACGATTCCTGTGGCAGGCAGGATGGGAAAATTCTCCCCCTCTCCTATTGTCTGATTGTCTGCTCTAGTGACCCTACAAAGTGTTACATCAGTGATTTTCAGTGATTGAGGCTGCAGATAGCCTTCAAGATGAAAGTGTCTCTGACTGTAGAACGTCTGATTTTGGTGTGCATAATTTCAACATGGATGGCAGCAGTCTGGGCTGGCTGACAACCAGCCACAAGGGCACTGGCAAAGTGGTAAGACTGAGAGGATAAATGATGGAAACCCGAGAGAAGACTGCAGATTCATGTTCCACAGAGCCACAACCAATCCCCCTGGACAATGCCTAAATAATCCTGGTATTCTGAAGGATTGCTGTGATGATCTGAAAGTCCCTTTGAGCACCCAGAATACACAACTATAATGACAACAGTCTGAGTGTAAATGGGAGCAAAGTCCATGTGCGTAGCAACAAGGTACAGCAAATGCTAATGCAGTCAGCCACAACTTACATAATGGACAATAGGATCTTTGACACTGCACAAATCTCTGTGCAGTATTGGTGCCAGACTCCACCATGCTCTTTCACGGTGACTACAGGTCTTCAATTGGCATCACTAGCATTAATGTGCAAGACCATCTGCTCCCATTTCCTCATGGTTATTTTGGCTACAGGGCCTCCTGAACCTCTGTGGACTCACCTGTCCACCTCCTGCACCAAAGTGGACATACTGCATCAGAGAACGTGGAATCCATTCTCTGCTGTGTTGTCCCATTCACGTATCTTTCCCAAGTCAAACATTCTTCTAGAATGATTTCCGTTATCTATGCCTGCAAAATCCACTTCTGCTTTGAAAGCTTTCAAGCTGATTTTGAATAATGCAAGCTAGCTTGTTTCTCTGCTAGCCCTCCATGAATTTACATCCCTGTTCAGTCATGCAGCCACTGTTGGTGCTACCTGTATGCTGTGATCATGCAAATGAAAACACAGCACAGAGTTTGCCTGCATCAGAAACAATAGGAACATCATAATCCCCACTCTTGCTTTTGGCTGCTTTCAAATTCTGACTTGATTTTTATGCATTTGAATCTCTCATCCAAAATATTTTGAATTTAAAATAGATTTTTCTCAAAATCTCATCTTAATTGCTTTTCCCAAGTTAACAAATTACATCTCACTCTGGCTAAATTTCTAGATTTTTTCTTTCTCTAATTGGCTATTTTCATTAGCCAATATTTTTTCTGCAAAAACATTCCTTCAACATTTCCATTTCTTTCCGAATCATGTTCCACCAAAAATAAATCTTACATAATACCATTGCAGCAAAATAAATATCCTCTTGAGTCTTACAGCCAGGATCAAGAAAACTGAAATCCTTCTTCTCTTCCTTTGCTGTCCATAATCAATGTGTTTTTAAAAAAGGAAAATGTGCAGTTTCTTAATCCCCGACTTAACCCCTGAATAACCAGCAGCAATCAGTTCATGGGTTTAAATGAAGATGTTTATTTATTCACACTTTAACTGCAAAAATCTAATTTCACATCACTGACTCAACACATGCGCGTAGGCCAGGGTCTTCTGGCCCTTCCCTGAATTCCCCAGTAGTGGGACGAGCCGGCCACGCAAAATACAATACACATCAGTAAGACTGGAAGAAACTACCGGCGGCCAAAGGTGAGCCACCTTCATCACTGGAAAACTCTATCCATTCTCTCTCCCTTTCTGGAGGAAAATACAGGAAATACAGGAAATACAGGAAAATACACTTCTACAAGTCATAAACTAAAGAATAGTTCTTAGTCATTGACTCATCTGAAACAAATACAAGCATTGCAGTCCCAGTGAGGAATGCACTTTAATTCCCAAAGCGAGGTGGATTCAATAGTTGGAGTCGTGTGTCAGGATTATTCCAGAATTCCCATGAGGAGAAGGATTTTCAGCAGGTTGTGAAGTTAGTTGCTTTGGATGTTGCTGCGTTTACCATTGCTCTTGTTGTTCTGCATTATGTAGACAGCGCTTAAGGCTTCTTTGAAAAAAAAGGGTGATCAACAAAGCTGCCTGACCATGTGGTTCTTCATAACTCCCTTCCAAAAATGGCATTGGGTGTAAGTTGATTGGTTCTGAATCAGGAAATCTCTTCTGAATGGTTTCAAGCAATAGATATTGACCTCCTTAGCATAGAATATAATATTTATCCTTTTGAGAATGTGGTAGTCTGAATTAAAAACTCAGGTCAATTGACTTTTGACAGCCACGTTTTGCATCATTTTAATGCCTATTCGTAAATCATGGCTGTCCTGAAGATTCCAAATTGAATACAGTCCATGGTTTAAATTGTGAGTAGTGCCTTTACTGGATATGGCATTGAGAAACACCTGCTATATCACTTCCCACACAGGGCCAATCTGAAAGCAATCTGGAGAATCTGATTAGTTTAAACAGCAAGTTCTAAGGTGAATAAATATCTTCCAGGAAGAAAATTGCAGAAAGATTACAGCAACTCTGTTCACAGCATGTCATATCAGAAAGACCTGGGTTTTCTCAAGCTTTAGACTTAAATGAAACGCACCGCATCTTGCTCCCTGCTGACATCCTATGCTTCCAGTTCAGCACTGCCTGTGTTCTGCTTCTTGGTCGACCTGTCCCCCACTCACTCAGATAATTTTTTTTATTAAACTTTTTTTTCCCTACACACTGAATACAGCAATTCAATACACATCTACACCCTCAGCCCCGGCATTGGATTCAACTTCTACTTTCCACCCAGACACCCCTCTCCTGCACCTAGCTCCACTAATTGCACAGCCACAATTTTCCTCAGCCAATGTTCAACATCCTTTAGATCTCCTCAAAAATTGAATGGAGGATAAAGCCAAGTTCACTTCCAAGTTCAATGTTTACATTCTGGCAGTGCTTGTTTTGTAAAAGCAAAACTAAGCAGTTACACAGTCTTCAAGTAATTCTGCAGTAGAAATATGTCAGGAATCTTTCATGCCGTCTGGACTGTAATTACGACAAATGTCTCTTAGTGCCCACATTTAAGCAATTGCATCCAGCTGCTAATCTCATGCACAGTAAATCCTGTCAATAGAAAACAAAATGGCTGTATCCCTGAACCCACAGACTCAGCTTCTGCAGTTTGCACAGGCAATAAGAGATAGAAAAGGTTTGTAAATTATACCAAACACCAAATCAGCTGAATAAGTGAACAAGACAAATACATATTTACCTCTGAACTGTCTGAGTCAAGCATGCACATTCCACACATGAATAAAATTCGACTGTGCCTGAACAACTATTGCTTTGAGATGGACATCCACATTAAAGTTAGAAATTGCACAAATTCATTTCCTCCATAACTAATTTCCAAAATGATATAAACAGAATATGATTCCTTGTTAGCTGAGCTCTGGAAGAGAGATAAGAATTTAAATCAGTAGTCAGGATTGTATCACTCCTTCCGCCCAATGGGATATTACGGTCCCAAATCTCCTGACTGGAGATCCACCAGGTCAGAGACATGCCATGGTGGGGTCATATAATATTGACCCACAACTAAAACAAAACTTCAAAATGATGAGTAGATTAGTTATTGCAACCTCTTAGTAAAGTGTCTTGGCGCGGGATGTGCACTTTGTGGCAGGAGATGACGACACCATGGTTCAACTCATGACATGCAGAGGAAAGTCATGCAGACATCGAGGGCCGAAGGGCCTATACTGCGCTGTAATGTAATGTTCTATGACACAAGGAGAATGTGCAAACTCCACACAGACAGTGACCAAAGCCAGGAATCAAACCCAGGTCCCTGGAGCTGTGAAGCAGCAGTGCTAACCACTGTGCTACCATGCCAGAGATGGTTCACTGATCCCCGGGACAGACGCAGTCTCCTTCTGCATTGTAGCTCGGATATCTGAAGGTGGGAACATCGATGCGGGAAGATTCTTGTCCAGTATTGTTGTTCCTCCATCTTGCTCCTGCTCCCTGAGCAGCTACATGCCACATGTCCTGGCTATGTGTGACAGGACATTATATTGTCTCTGATTCTGGTCAATCCTGATCAGTAGAAAGGCCAACTCAACAGGCTAAAGGATTCTGATGGATCATGCACTGAAAGAGTGAGAACACCTCGGTGAGCTCTGAGGAGTCCTAACACAGCCCTGACCCTCAGCGCTCCATGCATCTGTCATTTCCACCCAAGTGCTTTCCATTATCTGGGTGCATTTCTATTCACCCTCACTGCATCCCCTCTGACACTACAGCCATATCCCCACATAGCTACCTCTGTACAGGATAAAAACTGTTGAGCCTCTGTTGTCTCACAGCATCTGACCCACACACCACTTCCACCCCACTGCTCCACCCCCACTAAAAAATGTAAGTCCAAACCCTGCTGAAGTGTATCCGAAAGAATGCATCACAATAAGGTCTGCATTCTCAAAAATGGTGAAAGGCATGTTATTGAACATGGGAAGTGGTGGTCCTACCTTGCCTGGGGATCTCAACAGTGCAAGCTGGTTACTGCTAAGACTTGAGTTGAAAGTCTGCATTCTTTGGGCTTGGTGTTCCAAAGTGTTAATCTTTGTCCCCTGACAGTGCAACTAGATCAAGCTCTGGTTACTAAACCAGCAAATTGGACCCCTCAAAGAATCATCACTTTGTCGCTCTGCCTGTAACTTTCATCTTGAACATCTGAATACTGAGACATCTGCAATTCGCTTTCCAAGCAATTCCCTGAAGGACGGCCTCATTCTTCGGGACCTTCAATACTGCGTGATTAAATAGCCTTGCGCAAAAGCAAACAATGCCCTTTCATCTCTGTACCTGACAGTCAGAGTTCTCAGAAAAGTGGATTTAAACTTCCTGTCCAGTGAGCCCCCTGGCTTCATACCATTGACAGAGTGAGGATTGTAGGTTCCACTCAATTCACCTTCTCCCAAGTGAGAGGATCTTTATGCCTCATGAGGCACAGTAGCTTCCCATCACTGATATACCCCACATTGCCCTTGCAGCCTGGTCTCTCCCAAATCAAGTCCTCAAAACCTCATGGTCACATCCAATATTGACCTTCCACTTCCCATCCAGCTTGCAGGTCCCAAGAAGGAAAGGCATCCACTCAGTTACTGTTTGAACATTAACTTAGCATGGAGAAACGGGGACGCAATGCCTGCTTGCACATCCCCTCAGAGCAAGAAGCGACCTGATACAAAGAAGGGAAGGCTACCCACCCACACCAACCAAAACCTCTGTACCACCCTCCTGATTACGACAGTGACCCTCACTGATATCCCCCAGATTCATGCTTATGTAACGCTGTTGTGAATGGCACTCAAGGCAACATGAATATTTGGTCGGTCTCAATATCCAGCAAGAGCGCTCGCTAATGCTATACAGATGCATTCAAACTAGGTTCCCGCTCTTCCCTGGCATGTTCTCCATCATTCTGCCAGCTAGGTTCATTCAAAATCAGAAAACACGATCTCACTGGCAAGAATCATGCTTTACTGAGCTCTGCACATTTCAAGCCTTCACCACCATTCTGCAGAAGGAGAGAGTGGGCCCAAGATCCTGGCCCGGACGTTGTCAATGGCAAGAACAATCTTGAACACAATAGTGCATATAAATTATTACCATGGGTTACTACCAGAATGACTGACCTCGTCTGAATTTTTTTTCTACATCACTTACATAATAAAAGATACATTGTTAAGGAAAGTGTTTCACATTCTGAAAATTTTAACTAATCATAAATTTTATATAGCAACTGAAGCCTGAAGCTCTTTTCCTTCATTTGGTGTTCTAGGTTTGAAGTGATCTTAATTATTTATGTTAGTTCCTGAGTTCCTGAGTCTTAGTTGACTTAATGCCAGCTGACAAGGGAATAACTCTTTAGTCTGAATGTGAGGAATTTGTTTTTGGTAGATTTTTTCAAAGAAAGCTTGCTTTAATCTCATTAAATTAAAATAAAGTGCAGTTCATCAGCCTTTGGAAAATGTTTTGTGCAGATGGTTTTGTTTTCGATGTACTGATTAAAGGAAGGAAAATGTACTCTGTGGTAATCAACACTATGGAAACCAATGTTGGAGTTTCATCGAGGTCTACAACGTACGTTATTTTGTGTGATTCGACATCATTATCAAGATAGTATCTTTACAGAAAGCCTCAGCTCCAAATACAGAAGAAGATGGAATCCACATCCATTCCTTAATATGAGTTAATTGAGGATTTGGTTAACAGTCCTTGTAATTAATTGTTTATTTTCTTCTTTTTGGAGCTCTTCCCTCATCAACAAAAGGTGAGATGGATAGAGTGAATAATCTCCATAATATTAAATTTGTGATTATTCTATGGCATGCAACCCAGGTGAAAATGATAAGACATTAAAAATCATTAAGACATGTTTTGTTTTCCTTGAATAATTTCATTTAGTAGTTACACTGGCAAACACTTGGGCTGCATTTTCCCTGATTTTCTACAATTTTCCCCTCAGCCACTAGGACTATCTAATGGCGAACTTTCTCAATATATAACTGGCCTGACAGAAAATCATACAATCTATAACAATAATACTCAGACTGTGCCTGTCTGAACCGGTAGACCTGATAGAAGTCTGTAAAAATGTGTGAGGCACAGATAGGTTGACAGTCATAATCTTTTCCCAGAAATAAGGGGCAGAATTCTCCCAAAAAAAATCTATAAGTTGAATTCACATGAAAACAGGGTTAATTCACATTTGGGTGGGAGTTCAGAAAAGAATCTCCCACACTCTGTGT
Organism: Sphyrna mokarran; assembly: GCA_024679065.1. NCBI lineage: Eukaryota > Metazoa > Chordata > Chondrichthyes > Carcharhiniformes > Carcharhinidae > Sphyrna > Sphyrna mokarran. Next base: position 33,585,288 of record JAGIQG010000003.1, on the reverse strand, counting down.
ACTGCAGAGGCACTCACGTGAACATCATTAAATTTTAGGGGAAAGGGCCTATTTCCATTGGAGAGGCTGAAATCAGCTCACTGAGCAGGCCACGATCTTCCAGTAATCACATTCAAATAATATTAAAATGTCCATGTAAATGGTTTGACTGTGTGTCCCCCAATTTCCAATGTCAAGCAGATGCTGGGAGACGCAAATGTGGTGTGAATCCTTGTGCAAACCTGCGAATTGGCTGCCGCAGGATTCTGCTGGCCCACTACACTTAGCACGGTAGGACTGGTGAATCATGGCCAAAATGTCCAATCCTATGGTCATGGACTTGAGGGGAGAGGGAAAAAATTCAAAGGAGATGTGAGGGGCAAGTATTTTACAGAGAAGGTGGTAGGTGTCTGGAATGTGCTGCCAGGGGTGGTGATGCAGGCAGATATGATAGGGCCATTCAAGGGGCTTTTGGATAAGCAGACAAATATGTAAGAAATAGGGGAATATGGACCAAGGGCAAGCAGAAGGGATTAGTTTAATTTGACATCATGTTTGGCACAACATTGTGGACTGAAGGACATATTCCTTTATGTTTTAAGATTTAATCGGTCAGTTTAAGGTACAAATCTGATGGTAGGTCTATTTGGTGGGTGGCACACACATACTTGGCAGAGATGGGGTGGAGAATAAAGGTGTTGGAAGATAAGGGGGAGCCAACAACACAGTTACCCTAGCAGGAGAAAGTGATTCATTAAGTGATGTGATGGCATGGTTAAGATGGAATGGGGGTGGATGTGATATTGGGATTGGTGAATTGTGGCAAAAAGGCAAGGAAAACTCTTTGGAACACTTTTTTAATTGAAAGTTGTTCTTTGGCCTAAATATGAAGAATCACTAGATTTGAATATTAAAATGTTTTAGACAAGTTATCAAGTAAATTCAAAGAATAAATTAGCATTGATTCTATAGATGGAAAAGCTATCAAATAAATTGGTTGGATTTAAAATTGGTGTTGCAAAACTTTACTGAGTTTATCCCAGTCCAATGCCGGCATCCCTACATGATGGAAAAGATAACAGCTCATACCCTCCAATAATTCCACACAGTTTAACCTCAATGGGCATTGCACTGCACAAACTTATACTTAAGGAAGAAACCATTATAATGTTGCCTCAAACTATGAATCCTATAAAATGGCTTTGTCATGGAACAATGTAGTTAGAAAGTCATTTTTTTCAATGATGGATAAGGAAATTAAAAGAAAATGTCAAGAAAACCCTTTGTTTAGTCCTTGAATAATCAGCTTTTCAACTCAGGAGAAAAAGCAGTCCTCAGTTATACTCTATGACAATTCACAAGTTACAAAACCAGACATGTTACAAGATTTCTCTTTATATTCTTTGTTTTTATACATGGACAGCATTTTTTTTCTAGAACAGAAAGCAATGGTTCTATGAAAGTCTTCGGTGGAAGAATAATTAAAAATCATACATTTAAACAAGTACTGCTGCAATAAAGATATTAATACGAATTACTGTGCTATCATGCTGGCATAATAGTGGGAGGAGAGAGAAATAGAGGAAGAAGCCTTCAGTGGAATCACAGAGATGTTCCAGAACTATTAAGTGGTGAAATTGAGGAACTTTAATCACACAAACATTGTTGAGGATAATGTTAGAGTATCATCGAATGCCTACAGTGCAGAAAGAGACCAGTTGGCGCATCGAGTCTGTACCAGCAACAATCCCACCCAGGTCTTATCCCCACAACCCCATATATTTACCCTGCTAATTCCTCTAACCTACAGATCCTGGGACATTAAGGGGGAGTTTAGCATGGCCAAACAACCAAAACTGCATATCTTTGGAGCATGGGAGGAAACCGGAGCACCTGAAGGAAACCCACGCAGACACAAGGAGAATGCTGTAATCCTCTCTAAGCACAATAGAATCCCAGTGAGAATTGATACCACACAGACAGTGATCCAAGCCAGAAATCGAGCCAGCTCCTTAGAGCTATGAGGCAGAAGTGCTAGCCAGTTTGCCACCATGCCGCCTTCCCCTATAAAACTGTGCCATCCATTGTGTAATCATGCCAACTGAGTAAAGGGTAAGGAGGGGGAGGAGTTTCTGAAACGAGTTAAGCAGAGTTTCCTTCATCAATATGATCTTAGCCCAACTGAAAAGGAGGCACTGTAGGATCTGGCGATGGAGACTGAGGTAGACCAACTGGACAGAGTATCTGTAAAGGAAGAGCACTCATCATATCAGACAGTATATAATAGTTGAAAGAGGGCAGATTTAAATGTGCCAAGAAGGGGAATAAACATCAAATTAAACCAACCTAAAACTATGCCCGATTTCTAATGTTTACCCGTACAAATACAAATCCCTTAAAACTATTTTGGCTTCCTGACAAGGCATATTACAGCTTAGATAAGTTAGACAAGAAAAAACTTCCCATTAGTTGGTGGTGACTTAAGATTATCGATTTTGGGTAGAGATGCTGGAAGGATGTCAGGAAGTGTATTCTTAGGCAGCAAGTGATAATGACTTGGAACCCACTGTCCACTAAGATGGTGGAAGAAGAAACAAACAGTGATTTTATTATACCCTCAGTTGGTGTTACCAATGGACAGGAAGGTCCCAGAATGGAACCTGGCTCGGAACATTGAAAAGTCTAACTTTTTTAAGATAACATGGAACAGAGTCATAAGACTACTAATTTGTTTTTAACAAGAACAAAACCATTTATAAAGCTTGAAAAGTTTGATTATAATATATCAAGACAACTTTTCTCCCCTGCTTAGGATCATAAATGTGTACAGCTTTCAAAAATAACATCCTTTCTGAAACCAAATGGCCAATGCCACTCAAATGATCTTCCATGGATTTCTTCTCACAGTCCCCCCAAAGATTGTCACATGAGCATTTTCAAACTCCATTCCCAAAACGTCATGCTTTAAAATCTTCTTTCAAATAATGTTTTCCATCAGCTGTTTTCATTAAGAACCCAGTTCCAGGTTTTCTAATTATCCTTTCAAACAAAGCTTCCGATCTATTTGATAAGGAATTTGATAAGGAATCTTAGCCCAGGTTTTCTTTCAGGTTCCCTTTGTCTCAAACGTTCTCAACACAAATGCTGAGATTCAGGCACCAATTTCCACAATGGTCTCAAATGCTGTCTCAAAAACTGTACAAAGATCTCACAAGCCTTATATTACTTCAAATATCTTTCTAGCCCCTCATGATCCAATTCCCTTTCTGCCCTCTATGATTTAGCAGAAATGTATCATGCCCTAGTCCCTATTTTCTCTGTTTCTTCAACTGCAGACTTCTTGGAAACTCTCTTCATTTCTCTAGTTTCCTTAATGAGCTGTTCATTAAATTTCCAGCACTGATTTTCTGAACTATTATTTCATGGTATGGCTTTTCTTCAAACACATCTGAGACAGATGGTCCCTCTCTAGCACTCTGTAACTAACTGCTATGAATTCAGTGAACATATATAGTCACAAAAATCTTACTACTTTAAGGTACCATGGTTGCTAAGCAACAACATTTTACTTTTTGAATCCTGTTTACTTTTCACATTGTAACATGCTCAAAGCATCATAGAAGCACAGCTTGAACTGACCAAATCCCCAAACTTGCAAACATTTTTTGCAAACATGAATCTAACTAGAGTTTCATTCTTCTTACAAAGAATTACTAAATTAAATCCAGTTAAATCTATATCTTATTTCTGATATTTTACAATAAAAATATGGCTGATCTAAAACTACTTCTGCTTTCTTGACAATTTCAAAAGGAAACTGGATGGGCAGTTAAATGAAATAAATATATATGTTTGAACCAGAGATATATAATGAGGCTAGGCTGAGATCCCAGACATCAATTGAAATATCTGAGCCCCAGGGAAAACATTCTCTGGGACCTATTTTGTTAATTGCACACTGTTTATTTACACACAATGAAGAAACTTCATCTATTGAAGTTAAATTCTATTAAATCAATCATCTATTGATGATTTAAAGATTCTGGGTCATTGATGTTTTTATCAGGCTGTAGTTGTTTTTAAGAAAGAAGTTATAAATGCATTATCATTTTTATTAATATATTTCTACACATTCTATTGGTACTAAATGGTTCACTGAATCTATAGTGTATAGTGGGTGAATGGGTGTGGACATGGGGATTAGTGGAGAATAGTTTGCATTGGTAGCATGTTTAAGAGCTTTTGAACTTCCTTTCAAAAGGCTTCCTTAGGCAGACCATGGAGAATGTCACCTCTATGGGACTGTAAACCATGAGTCCTTTAAAAGCTGCCCTAACTCCATGAAAACTGTAGGAGATTAGGGGATTCCCATTTCAGCTATGGAGGCAGCCAGATCAGGATTACAGCTGATTTATAACTTGCACATTAATTTGCAATGGTGAAAACTGGATTAAGAGTCCCAGGATCAGTTCCTGCCACCATCTTTATACCTCCCCAACATTATAAAAATGCAACCATTGACTCTTGTCCTCATTTCAAGATCATACAGATTTTCTTTAAGTTAGCTTCATAAGAATGTGATTAGTGGTTATCAGCATGAAGTTACCTTTTCAAATATTACGCTGTAGTAGCTCTATGACATTTTTGAAATAAATGTTTACACTCTGGGTGGAAATTTTTGGCTCAACTCCCCCAAAATCGGCAAATCCCACATGAGATCAACAGACCTTTGTATGGTCCTCTCCTCATCCTCCTCGATTCTCGTGGCAGGTGAGATGGGAAAATTTCCCCCATGACTTTGTTGTGAACCCCTATAATCAGAGGTCACAATTTGATTTGATTTTCTTTATTATTGTTGCATAAATTGGGATGTGATGAAAAGTATTGTTTCTTGTTTGCTATACATATAAAACATATTGTTCATAGTGTGCATAGTGTATATGTGACAATAATAAATCAAATCAAATTAAATCAAAACATAGGGTAGAAGGAAAGAAGAGAGTGCAGAATATAGTTTGACGTTACAGATAGGGTGTAGAGAAATCTGCTTAATATATAGTAGGTCCATTCAAAAGTCTGATAGCAGCAAGAAAGAAGCTGTTCTTGTGTTGATTGGCACATGCTATCAGACTTTTGTATTTTTTTCCTGATGGAACAGGTTGGAAAAATGTATGCTGGAGTGCACAGGGTCCTTGATTATACTGGCTGCTTTTTCAAGGCAGCGGGAAGTGTAGACAGAGTCAATGGGTGGGAGGTTGGTTTGCATGATGGACTGGGCTACATCACAAAACTTTGTCGTTTATTGTGAATTTGCTCAGAGCAGGAACCATGTGATACAACTAGAAAGGATACTTGCTGAGAGTCGTAGTGGACATACTGAATTTCCTTAGCCTTCCAGGAAAGTGGAGGTATTAGTGACTTTCTTAACCATAGTGTCAGCATGGAGATACCAGGACAGATTGTTGGTGAACTGAGCACCTAGCAACTTGAAGCTCTCAACCGCTTCCACTTCATCACTGTTGATGTAGACAGGCATGTCCTCTGCTACATTTCCTGAGGTCAATGACAATCTCCTTTGCTTTATTAACATTGAGGGAGAGATTATCATCGTCTTACCATTTACCAGATTCTCAAGGAAAATTCCTTCATGCAGGGACTCTGGCTATGCATATGAACTGTATTTGGCCTTTTAAAAATGAACCCTTTTTAATTTTCATTCATAGGAAAATAACTCTTTTAACCTTATTAACCCTTATTATGGCTGAATTTTTCGATACGGGTTCCTCACAGAAACATTCATGGGAGGATGGAGAGAAAATAAAGGCATGTATTGATCAAAAGGAGCAACAAATGATAGTATCAGCTGTTATAACATTCTAGTTTCTTATCTTTCCCTTGCCAGTGCTATTATTAATTCACCTCCTTTGCACAGTGTTAATACATTGATAGAACTGATAACCTCCTCCCAAACCCATTGCCCGCCATCTGTCTCAGATCTAGCCTAGCTCAGGAAAGCAAGAACTCTACACCCATGCTGCTCACACACCCCCACCCCAAATTCACCCACTGCAAGCTGTAGCTGGTGCAGCTAGATCTCGTAAAAGCACTGTGTCCTGCTTCCCTCTATATAGTGGTCAAACATTCCTTTAGGAGCCATGTATCCTTTGGGTGACTGCTGTTCTTTATTGTCTATTTCTGTTGTAAGCTCCCAACCTCAAGTGCTAAGCTCACTCAGTTGAGATTGGATCCACATTCAGCCAAATACTCAAGTTACTCAGGAGTTGAAGATAGGGGCAAACTGGATCCTATGAATTTTCTTTGCAATAGAGGTACATTTTTCTTGCCAGCATTTTATCTGTACTCTTTTAGTCTTTGTCAAAAAGCCTGATGCCGCAGTGAAAAAGTGTTTTTAGTGCCCTTCCATCCATCACATGATGAAGAAACAATGGGCAAATTTCCATTCCAAATCTTTGCAGATGCAGCAATGGGCAATAAGTTCATGAAGCAAAGTGAAGTCTGATAAATTAGCAGTGCATTTTAATTTTTCCTTAGAAGTGCCATCTTCACTATCACTGATCTTGGAAATACTTAAAATGATCAATTATCTTGCCATTTCCCAAACTAATCAACATGACTGAGTTGGTTGTATTTCATATAACATGGACCACATAAATAGGAATGGTAAATTCCAGTACTGGCTTTTTCATATCTAATTATGTCAATAAAGTGTTATTTAAATGTTGTAGTCTGATCATGAATTCTCAGAATATTATGACTGTTGGATAACTCCAGTTGCTAGCTTTTAGAGTCTATTTTGCTGCAGCCTGATCTCTTTTCAAAACTTAGAGGCTGCTCATGTCTTTTAGCCAGTTCTTCTTTGAAACAAACCCATTTATAATACACTGTGTAATCTCAATAATCAAAATACTAAAAGCGGGAGAAAGTTCTAGCATCCGAAAGGTCAATGGGGAATACAACTGTTATTCTTTGTTAGACTTGAGCAGAAGGCAAAGTAGAAATGATTCCCAGAATTGCCATTTCAATGTCAAACGCACATTGCTTTAGCAGCATCTATTTAATAAATGATTAATCTTACACAATTATATTCGTATTGACAATTGCAGAATGTCAGAAACCCACCATTTAACCCTGGAAGGATATTCTCTGGCAGTGAAAACTAATTGTCGAATACAGCCCGAGTACTGCCTTCCAACCATATGCTCTTTCCCTCTGCCTTTAGGATGGACAAGCTTTGACACAGTATAAAAACAAAGCGGCTGAACTTTTGAACCTAGTTCTCAAGGTCCTGATAAAATGCCATCATGTTATAAAAGACTGTAGGTCTAGTTTTTTTTATTAAAAGAGCTCCGCTTTGCCCAGAATAACCTGAGGTTTATCTGTAATATGTGCCAGAAGTAACATTTGCGGTTCAGTGGAAGGTCAGTAGGTTATATTTTTCACATTATATTCACACCCTTCCTGTCCACATGCCACTTTCAATTAAACGCATTTTAATATTTGAGGTATCCATGTGGCTGCACAGGAACAGACCACACATCACAGTCCACTTGGTGCATCACACATGTGACAAGATGACCTGTTTTTCCAAGATTATATGCTCCACAAAATAAATTGTTATGACTGCATTTTAATTTTGAACAGTTTGTACAGACCGCGCAAAAATATATAAAAGTTATGTTTGAAAAATCTGAGGCGTGCTGGCACAAAGATTTGCACATACTAATCTAGAAAATAAATATATTGATTTTCCAATTGATTTGATAAGTATATATCACAAACAATATGTGCATTGTATTTGGCCATTTCTCAAATAGATTTATCCTGGCACAAGATTGTTGTCAAACGTTTACTGGGTTCAATTAGCATTGAAGCCAAATCCACGAGTTGAGGCCATCTGGCCCATTAAGGACGATGGTTCCAACTGTTCTTCCTTCGTAGCACAGGTGCAGAGTGCCATTGTTTTTCTTGTTCAGCACAGCACCGAATACTAATACTTCATCACAAAGAGCCATATACAGTGACATAAATTTTACTGCACTATTCACAGTGCAGGAATGACTGAAAATAACGTGGAAAGAAACTGGGGATAATAATGGTTCCAACATGTCGCCTGCCAACTCACTGTAGACAATAATAAAAAAATGCTAGGTTATGTGTTCAGGTCACTGAAACATGAGTTCAAATACATCATGTTAAAATCATACAGTAGCAGAATGATCTTTCATTATCAAAACATAAAGGAACCAAACAATTGACAGTGATGGTGCAAAGAAGAATTTTAAGCATTGAATTACAAAGAAAAAGTGGAGAAATCTGAAGGAGCAGAAAGATATTGAACTTTTTGTATTAAAAATATCCAGATAACTTCAAAGGAAATGCTTAGCTTTGTATCTATAAATAATTTTAGCCTCTTTCTTAGTTATTTCAACATCACAAAAGAAGAATACACATCACCATTTTCCTCCCTCTATGTGGACAATATAAATTAATTCAACATTGAAGGCTGTACAATGTTCAGAAATGATAGAAAATAAAATGATTTAGCTATGTTTCATCAACGCTAATTAAAATTAGAGCTCAGGAGATTCAGGGCCAAGTTTGAGTAGGTAAAATGAATAAGAAATTGACTAAAAGGTAAAACAAAATGGGTACTGGATAGACAAGTAATTGTAAGTTGGGAGCAAGGACCGAGCAGGATGCCTAAGGGCTCACCATTTCAATTACTACTCTTTCTAATTTATTGTAATAACTTGGGTTGCTGAATGTAAATAAGTTGATGTTACATATGCGAGCATGTTCAGATGAATAACAGAATTGAATAAGGCATCCCAGATAGTAGAGAATGAACAAAATAAAATATGAGTGTGCTAAAGAATGGCAGATCAACTTTTATATGGAGATGCTGGCGTTGGACTGGGGTAAGCACTGTAAGAAGTCTCACAAGACCAGGTTAAAGTCCAACAGGTTTATTTGGTAGCACAAGCGACAAGCTTTTATGCAGTTAAGTATTGTATATGGGAAGTAAAATGGATTTTGTAATGTTACAGTTATGATCATTGTAATAAAACAATGACTTATGTTAGAATTTATTTGCAAACCATCTACTGCAGGACAATTCGTGCTTTATGTCCACCTCTGCCAGTTACACCAATGCTTGCACATGCAGGAACAGCCAATTGTGAATCAGGCAGTGGACATTATCAATTATCATGAGAAACATAGCAAGAGAATAACTTTCCTCACCTAACATTAGTACGTGTGGCATGGTGGCTAGCACAGCTGCCTCACAGCGCCAGGGACCCAGGTTCTATTCGCTGTTTGGGTCACTGTCTGTGTGGAGACTGCACGTTCTCCCCATGTGTCCATGGGTTTCCTCCTGTTGCTCTGGTTTTCTCCCCACAGTCCAAAAGACATTCTGGTTAGGTGCATTGACCACGCTAAATTCTCCCTCAGTGTACTCGAACAGTTGCCAGAGTATGGGGACTAGGGGATTTTCACAGTAACTTCATTGCAGTGTTAATGTAAGCCTACTTGTAACAATAATAAATAAACTTTAAACATGTGACCCATTCATTGGGTGTTTCTG